>VXBO01010503.1:2316649-2391999 GCA_013400135.1 Rhinoptilus africanus
GTGTTGTGTGGAGCCCCATGGCTCCACATCCCACACGTTTGTTATTTTCTAAGGGAGAGCAGTCACGGATGTGGTGGTTGCTTCACAGTAGCAGCTCTTGTATTGGTTGTGGACAAGCTCAATCTAGTTTTGGTAAGACTGCTAGTTTGTTTGGTTTTTTTTTTTTTAATTAAAGGAAGCCTGCAAGAAGGGAAGTTGTGCATGCACAGCTTGGAAACAGAGCAGCTGTTATTTTTGTTTGGGTTGATTACTATTTATAGATGAGGAGATAAGTGATGTTCTTTGTCTTCTTTTTGTAGTGGTTCTTTTTTTTGTATAGAAGTGATGGGGTAATCTCAGTTTTTCAATGGCTGAAGCTTATCAGCATCCTCTGAGAAAAGCGATGAGTACTGTCTCTGTTTCTGGATTCAGAGGTATCTTTCTGCCAGCTTTTACCCCTTCCTAGCTGAGGCTTGAGGTGACCAGACAGAATACTGTGTCTCTTTGCTACGTGGCAGGACCAAGTAAGCCTAAAACTGTCCCCAGCTAGTGTTTGTCTAACCTCACGTGTTAGAGATTAGCTAAGCAGATAGTGGAATCTGTCCCACTGCTACCAGCAGCTTTCTGTAGGAGCAAGCCACCACTTTCTTAAAACTTTCTATCATGTTATGCTTGTTTTTCTCCCCAGATCAAGGTTATCTGATTACTGTAAATGCCTTTTCCAATTCCCTATTTTCAAAGAGAGTTTGTGTGTTTGCGATAATGAGTGTGATCGTTCTTGAGTTCAAGAGGTCCTTGAATCAATAAACTTCCTGTTTCTCTCCAGGAGCCGGTGGTGCTGACAGATACAAATCTGGTTTATCCTGCTCTGAAATGGGACCTGGACTACCTCCAGGAAAACATTGGCAATGGGGACTTCTCAGTGTATAGTGCCAGCACACACAAGTTTTTGTACTATGATGAGAAGAAGATGGCCAATTTTAAGAATTTCAAACCCAAGTCAAGCAGGGAAGAGATGAAGTTTGCTGAGTTTGTGGACAGACTCAAAGAAATACAACAAAAAGGGAGCGCTGAGAGGTACGTGATATGTGGAGGTTTCTCTGTTTCTGCAGGCCCAAGTAGGGGGTAGGTCTCTCTTCAGTGAGTGTTGATGATTAAAGCCTCGCAAACTTTTCATTTTTTTTATAGCCCTGCTTTTTTCTTCTGGGCTGCTACTTGACCACAGCCTTGTTACCTGATTAAAAAAGTCATATCGGTTGTTAATCAAACTGTTCACACTGTCTGCAGAGAGTTGGGCTTTTTTTTCCCTTCTCTAAGGCAGGGTTTGGGCAGAGAAAGCTGTAAGCTTTGTTTTCTTTTGGCAGACTATGGTATTGGTAGAGGAGTTGTTATCTAATTAAAAGGTTGTTGTGGTTAAACCCCAGGGGACAACTAAGCACCACAGAGCTGCTCATTCACTCCCCTCGGTGGGACAGGCCAGAGAATCAGAAGAGTAAAAGTGTGAAAACTTGTGAGCTGAGATGAAGACAGTTTTATAGGTAAAGCAAAAGCCGCGTACACAAGCAAAGCAAAACAATGAATTCTTCGGCAGGCAGGTGTTCAGCCACCTCCAGGAAAGTAGGGCTCCCTCATGCATTATGATTACTTGGGAAGACAAATGCCATAATTCCAAATGTCCCCTCCCTTTCTCTTTCCCCCAACTTTTTATTGCTGGGCATGATGCCATATGGTATGGAGCAGCCCTTTGGTTATTTGAGGTCAGTTGCCCCAGCTGCGTCCCATCCCAACTCTTTGTGCACCCCCAGCCTACACACTGGCAGGGTGGTGTAGGAAGCAGAAAAGGCCTTGACTCTGTGTAAGCACTGCTCAGCAATAACTAAAACAACCCTGTATTATCAACACTGTTTCCAGCACAGATCCAAAACATAGCCCCATGCTAGCTATTATGAAGAAAATTAACTCTACCCCAGCCAAAACCAGCACAAAAGTACAGGCTATAGCACTCAGCCTTTTTTACGGCATATCAAGGTAGCTAACCTTCTTTTGGAAAGATGAGATAAGTTTGTATATGTGCAATTTATATGTTGGTGGTGATGGACTATAACTATTATCGACTGTACTTAAATCTTTAGTTAATGTTATCGGTCACTAGCCCTCTAAAAGGACTTAGAGATGCTTAATTCTGTCTTAATTGGAAGCAACTCCGTGTCCATTTGTCGTCTGTGTATTTTTCTTCTTTGTCAAGCTTTGGGTGTGCTTTTTCCAAGAAAGTAGTCAGTCCTTGAACTTAAAAATGCGTTTTTCTTACAGCATTGCAGACAGTAGCCTGTAATACTGCAATTGTTAATACAGATGTTTGATTCCTCTGATCCTCTATGTCTAAATGTCAGCATGGCTTTAAAGTAAGTTGATACTGAAACACACTGTGTTTCCTGATCCCTTTTTTGCCCTTGTGCATCTCTAGTAACAGAGGTGACTCTTATCACAGATGAGTTAGAGAGGTGGCATTTTTCTGGGAATTATTCATGAGTGTGTTTGGTATTTGATAGTGACCAGTCTGTTTACAATTTTGAGGGGGTTGTTCTTGCTCTGAAATTTTCTTCCACTTGTGGTGGCTCAAGCAGAACTGAGTTCTGTTCCCTTTGGTACCCTGAAATCTTTCGTCGAAGTTTAGGAATTTTTTGAATTTGTTTCCTTCCACAGGTGTTTATGGTGTGCGGTGATAGAACAGAATCTCTAGGAGTTACATCTTTATTTTTAAAATCTTTATGAAGAGATGCAGAGATATGTCTTTATGTTCATAACAAAGCTTAATACTTGGTTTCTGCTTGTCTCTGGGGAAATACAGGCTGTATCTGCAGCAAACCCTGAATGACACGGTTGGAAGGAAGATTGTGGTGGATTTCCTTGGCTTCAACTGGAACTGGATTAACAAGCAGCAAGGGAAACGTGGCTGGGGTCAACTGACTTCTAACTTGCTTCTTATTGGCATGGAAGGTAAGCAGTTTCTTCTGACTGGAGAAGGGGAAAAGAATCAGTCAGCAGTTCGGTATTTCAGTTCCAGAAGGTCTTTCAAATGGATTTTCCACTGGTTTCTCAATGTTCCTTCAGAGGAGGCAGTTTAAAGCTTTGTGTTGGGAGGGGACTGCTGTCACAACCTCACTTGGGTTACAGAGGGGAAACCAAAGCAATAGCCTGTGTTTCCCCAGGGACGTACTGTGAATGCCTGGATGTAATCTGCTCATGGAAAGGCTCTGTGTGGTGCTGGCCGGGCTGCGTTTTCAGTAATTGCTATTCATATTCTGAGTTCAGATGCTGTGGATTGAAAATGCTCAGAGTCTATAGATTTAAAACGCAAAAGGGTTTGCAAGTTGAGCAAAGTTAGTCTTCTGGACTTCACTTTGCATGTCCAATGTCTACCCAGGAGGAAACAGTGATTTTTATGTGAAGCGGTTGTTCTTATTTGAGCCGGTACATTGCGGGGATGAATTCTCTTTCCATTAAGAGCTGAGTTCCTTCTTGGAAGGTTAGAGGGCACCATAGAAGTTGAAGATCGATAAATCCTAAAAATGTCTGGATAGAGTGGAATTCCAAATCCATGTGGAGCCTGACTCATAGGCAGGTGCCTTAGAAGACAGGAGTACCACTACTCCGTTGAAAAGGAGTAGAAGAAGGAATGTCTTTACAGGAGCATGTGATTGATCTATTTAATGAAGTTACAGGGTTAACTGTTATCTTAATTCTCTTTAGTGAAAATACATATAAAAAGCAAGCTAAAAGATTAATATCTGAATTGACAAACAGCCTGAAAATCATAGTTGTGAGTGATACAAAATGACACCCTGTATTTAAATATTGGATTAAGTTTAAGATCTGGTGATGACAGTCAAGCTTCGTAACTGTTAATCAGACTGAGGAGATGCTATTGGGAGCCCCAGTGACAAAGAGATTTGTTTACTTATTTTCGTGCAAAACAACTAGGACTTTTTTCAAAATCAGACTGTTAGTCTTCTTTTTCTACAGGCTAATAATTTTTGAAAGTCCATTCCACAACTCGTGTTCTAAAACAGTGTTTTATGAAAAAGCTTCCTGTCAACATTCACCATCTGCTGTTCATGGACACAAGCTGGAAATCCTAATCCTGTAGAGCATAAATTGCTGAATATGGATTTAGAATGGAAATTAAGTGGGATAGCAACTGCTCAATAAAGGCTGACTGATACACTGATCAGTTTGTAACGTTCCAGCAGTCATTTTCCTTGTTTAGTTTTCTGAATATGTGGGAGAGTATTTACTGTCTTTAGCAAGGAATATAACTTTCATACCTGTATGTGAGTGTGTCCTGATTGTTGCTTTTTCTCTCTGTATAGGGAATGTGACACCAGCTCATTATGATGAACAGCAGAACTTCTTTGCTCAGATTAAGGGTTACAAGAGGTGTATCCTGTTCCCTCCTGATCAGTTTGAATGCCTCTACCCTTATCCCGTGCACCATCCGTGTGACAGACAGAGCCAGGTGAGAGTAGCAGATCTGTTTTCTGCTCCATGCCAGTAAAGGGCATTTGAGAAGATGCTGGGTGGGGGGAGGCTGCACTAGTTGCATACCACTTGTTGAGCTTTTGCAAAACCTGTGTTCAGATCTGTTACCTGGTGAATACATTGAGAATAGACTGAAGGTGTGTTTCTGTTTGTGTCTGGTCCTGACTTGCAAGTGGTAGGGCTGTTAGCAGCTCCTTACTGGTGGTACAGCTGGGCTGCAGTTACTGCCTTCTCTGTTCTGCTTCATTGATCACTTGGTCAAACACAGATTTGCTCGGAGACAAATGGTAGGACTCTTGTCTAAGTTGGTGGTACTTTGAGGGTACTGTAGGACACTGCAGTGGAGTTGACATGAATGGGAATGTAAGAGCCATATGGGGAACACCAGGAGGATTTGATACTAAGAGCCAACAATGAGGACTGTCACTGCAGGAAGTTCTGAGTTTCTTGATGTTTTCTTCCACTAGGTGGACTTTGACAATCCTGACTATGAGAAATTTCCAAACTTCCGGAGCGTGGTTGGCTATGAGACGGTGGTGGGTCCAGGGGATGTGCTATACATACCTATGTACTGGTAAGAAGGATGGTGGGGACTGCACAGTGACCAGCAAACAGAGGTCTAGAAGGTCGTCTGCTAAAAGTGTTCGGTTGGCTCTTAAGAGAATTTTGTTTTGACTTCTCCAGCAAGTATGATATTTTCTGTGATATCTTGGGCCAATCTGCTTCTACTTCCTGTCTCTTGGATGGGAGTGGTAATTCTCCCAAACACTACATTATTGTGCGAGTACTCCACTAACGTGCACGAGGAAAAGATTTGTATTTAAATAAGGAGAGCTTTCCAGAAGTTCTGAGATCTTGATAATGGAGGTATGGGGCAAGGCTTGTCTAGTGAAGTCTGAACTCATCCATCCAAGGTATTTCACTATACACTACAGCAGTAGTTTCTCTTTTGTGTGGTTTCCATGCAGGTGGCACCACATCGAGTCTCTCCTGAACGGGGGAATTACCATCACTGTGAACTTCTGGTACAAGGTGAGTGCAAGCACCTTCCTGCACAGTTTGGATAGCTCTGTCCCAGAGGATTTTTTCAAGTAGATGTGTATTAGCATGTGTTGTAAATATGAGAACTTTGTTGCACCAAATCTTTTGCTTTGAAGCTGAAAGCCACTTTCTCCCTTTCAAGTGGTGTATGAAGACTTGTCTGGGAGAAGGTGGAATAATCCGCCAATTCAGGAAGCATGCAATGAGCTATTTTTGATATTTCAGGGTGCCCCAACCCCAAAGAGAATTGAATATCCATTAAAGGCTCATCAGAAAGTCGCAATAATGAGGAACATTGAGAAGATGTTGGGAGAAGCCTTAGGAAATCCACAAGAGGTACAAAAAAAGAACCATATAGTCACTGCTATTGAACTTGTTATGGCTTAATGCAAAACTCGAGATGCCAACTATTTGGCTCTGCAGGTGTTACAGTGAGGGTAGGAGAAAGCAGCATTGCTCTGTTACTGTGAATGGTTCTTCCTGCTGTCTTCAGAAGGTCCTTTGGCTACAAAAAGGCAAACTCTTTAGATTATAATTCTGGAGAGGACCACTACAAACAATGGAATAATTGTTCTTGTATGTGGGGGAAGGCGTACTTTGGCTTTTGGCATTGCCAGGAAAGCATTGCTCCCAAACTCTCCTTAGTCTTCTCTGTAGCAACAATACCCAGTATTTGCCCCAAAAAATGAAACTGTTTTACCTATTCAATTCAAATCTCTTAAATAAGAGCAGTCTTTTCTACTAAGTCATGTGCTTCCCCCTTAATTCGATCATCTCTGAATTCTCTGCAATTTTACCCAACTGGTATTTCAAAAAAATCAGATTGAAGTACTAAGAGTATGCTTTTGAAGATCTGCTGAACTGAGAGTGGAAACACTGGATGTGAGTAGAAATGTTTTCATGGTCTGTATCCGTTACCACTGTGCAGGAGATCCTCTTTAGTGTGCTCATGCCTCTCCCCTGAGATTATCTTACTGCCACAGTATGCTGAACTTCTCTCAGTGATCATGCAGTGCTGAGAAATGGGAGTGGTCTTGACTGAAAACAAAACCTTAGCAAAATCATCAGTCTTAGCTTTCCTTCCAAGTTACCCCAAGAACCAGAGAGGATTTAGTGAGTAAGAGTGTTCATTTTCTGCCCTGCAAAAAAGCAACCCCTGTTGGTTCTTTTTAACAGCATTTACTGAGAAATCACAAATGTAGGGCGGGAAGTGAAAAAGTGTCAATCAGATACCATGCATGCAATGCTTTGGTGACAGCTAAAGTTGGGTGCTGGCAGAGAACCCTGCAATTTTGATAGTGTTTTTGAGGATGTGCTGAAGTGCCCCAGTGTTTTATCTAGAAAATACCTTGAAACTGATTCGGTGTACCTTGGGCTCAGTTTGCGCGCTGAGATCCTCTGCCCTGGGCTGCTTATTCTAAGGTGGTGTGATGCAGAGGGAGCCAGCCCTGCAGCGGCCATTTTTGTGTAACTGTCCCAGCTCACAATCTGTTTTTGCTTTGAACAGGTGGGTCCCTTGTTGAATATGATGATTAAGGGACGGTATGACTAATGCCTGGCTGCCCGGGTGACTGATGTTGGAGCTGCTTTCTTCACAAGCAACGGAAGATACTGAGCGCTAGTATTGCACGCAGCACTTAACAGACTGATGGGTTTCCTGGCCCGTCTCTGCCCCAGTACAATAAAGGGGGCTACTGGAACTGCAAAACCGTTAGTACCCCATTCATCCTCCACTCTCACCTAACCGAACCTCCCAAGAAAGAGTCTGCACTTACTGGAAGCTGGATTCATGCTCACTAACTTGTTTTTTCTCCCTCTGCCCTGTTTGCCGCATCAAGGAGCATGGCTTCTGGCACTCGGATTTGTTGCTTCAGGATTTTCAGGCATTTGAAGAAGAGCTTGGAGGAGAACCAGGAGTGATCTTGTTTCCTCAGCCTCTTGGAGTTTGGGCCTCCTGGCTGGGTTTGTGTGTTGGTGCCTGCAGTGGATGTAAGACGGGAAATGATAGGTTTCGAAGTCCTCTGTTGTTAGAGGACCTGTCCACGCTCAACTCTGACATCTTTTTATATAATGGAAATGAACACATGAGATGGCCTGTGTGTAATGAGCAACTGGACAAATGATTCAATTTCTTCAACTTAAGACACCTAAGCTTTGGACTTAGGACAGGGTAGAGATCAGAGTGAACTCATCTAGTGTGTGAGCACCAAATCCTATGCTCTCCAAGTGACATCTGTGTTGTAGAAGTCTAGATAAACCTCCTTTCTGAGAGCTTTCTATGGGGAGTGAAGGCTTCTCTCCAGCTCTTATGAAGCTGCAGTGTGGTTGAAAGGGGATGTAGCGTTATGAAGGGAGATGCATAAATAGCAGGGCACTCACCAAGTCTTGAATGATTAAGCCACATTTTTGAATTAAATTCCCCGTGGGTGCCGAGCTAGACTGTCAAAACACAGTGTCAGATAGGTACAGAGACTCCCTTCTCCCAGGGGTGCTGGTTCGTCAGACTAACACGGGGAAAGTGCCCTTTTTACTGGAACTGCAAGAACTCAAGTGTGTGTGGCTGCGCACCGGTGCGCATGTTTGTGTGATGTGTGGCTCCTGTCCATCAGTTAAATCCATGCCAGCGTGTGGTTCCCTTCCTTGTACAGTCATATGAGAGAGGTCAGGGCTTTCTGTTTAAATGTGGTTAAGTTTATCTTGATCCTTTTTGCGTTCCGGGACTTGACGTGGCAGGCCAGGAAGTGACAAGACCAAGGCATGGAAACCAGACAAGCATCTGTTTAAGATTCCTCAGCAGTCACCCTGAAAATTCATTTTGCTTTCCTCCTCTTCTTCCATGCAAAAGCCTTAAGGCTCATATGGAGGCTGGCTTTTTGTTCCCTGAGGTGTGCTGCACTGCTCTCCCTGGTTTGGGGGGTGGAGCAAAGGTCTTGTACATTTGATGTGGTTGTAATGCATCCCAAGAGCTAGAGGTGGGAGAAGCTGTTTCATAGCCCATATGTCTCATCCCAGAGAATAGTGAGGAATTTGTTCTGTTGAGACTTCCCAGTGTTTTCCCCCTTGTTCTTCAGGGCTTTTTCTGACATGGGATTCTGATAAAAGTGTTGAGAACATGCTGCTCAGGAAGCGCTCCGTCTTTGGCCTCGAGTCCCATCTTTTGCTGGGACAGCTGATGCACCACTTGCAATGAGTTTGTCTTGCACAAAAGTGAAAGGCTTCTGAAACAGGAGGTCCCAGGGGCTAGTTTTCCGGCAGCTTTACAGGTCAGAACAAATGAAGTGTAATTGGCAGCTGCAGGGTCCTTGTTTAAGAAATATGTCTGTGTCACTGAGTAGTCTGACTGCCATGTTACTTGTCACAGACTCTCCAGAGCTGTGGTAGATCCAGACGAAGGTCACTCAGCTGGATACTTACGCATACTCGGCCTTTGGGCAGGTGAGGAAGAAGGCTAAGCTTAAGCTGCTGACTCTGGCCAAAAGCAAGGTCTTCCCAGGAATCCTGGGCACATGCCTGTGGTTGAAAGATGTTCAAATGAAATCCCATCTCTGTGCTATTTATTCAGCACATGGTAGTCTCCAGTACTACTTGTTAGACACCATCAGCTCTTGAAAGCTCAGGGTGGGAGTTCATTTCCCATGTGGAGAGAGAATGGTACTTACAGAACTTTAGGATCCTATTTTTCTCTTTATTTGCCAAAGGTCTAACTTTTAAAGTGTCTGAACAGGTTTTGCTGCACTTGACTTCGTGAAAGCTCATTTACAATGCACTGATGGACTGACTCCCCCTCTTCCCTTTTCACCTTGTGCTTTCAATGCCCCTTGCCATGGTATTGGGAAGCTGTGTGTGTTCTCTGCTAGGGGTGTGTGTGCAGGGGGTGGGGTGTGACAAACACACGGTACCTTCTGAAGTGTAGTTCTTAAATACAACCAATGTTGAACAACAGAACTGTGTGGCTTTTATTTCGTGAGTGGCTGTACAGGAGAGCTGCGTAAGGAAATGTGCATACAAAGATACCTTTCAGTCTTTCTCATAACTCCACTTGTGTTCTTCACTGGGGAAAGCTGCTGGTCTCCAGTACTGCCTTTAAAACAGTAATACCAACTGCATTGTGGTGTGTCTTCACAACTTTCCTCATACTACTTCTGTAAGCCTGAAAGGAAAGCTGGGAATAAGATGGTACCCTTGAACCCTGTCAACAAATGTTGATGGGGAGGTAACAAATTCCCCTCCCTGCTGACCTGAATGGTATCACCATGCTCTGGTCACTGACGGAGTGACGGAGCAAATGACGCTGTCAGGTCTAATGAGTTCTATCAGTTGCTTATCCTTTGGAATATCTTGTGCTACATTTGGTCCTTTATCCAATTCATATTTTGGTCAAGGAAATTTTGGGGGGAGATGTCCTCTGTGTACCTCTACTGTGTGTTGGCAGCCTTGGGTGGTGGAGTCCTCTCTACCTAATAAAGACACAGGTTATTTTATGGTACTATTAACTCTACAGCAATCTTGGCATCTGACCATCAGTGAAATATTGTCTAAATCCAAACAGATTTCTAATGTGTAGTAAAGTGGGGAGGAGCCGAATAGAGATTAGGGGTGTTGGGGATGGCAGGGGGAGAGAGAGAGACAGCAGTCTGAGCCTGGGGTGCCACGGTTGGCATTCTCTCCTTGCGCCCTTGTGGGACAGGGTAGATGTGGAGGGAGTAGGAAAGTAGATAGTCTTCTGTGACCATGGGTGTTCACCCTTCCCTGCTGTGCCTGCTGGGCTCTTCATCTCTGAACACTTCTGTTCCACTGAATTTAGTGGTCTGTTATGTCTGATCCTGTAGTCTTTCTGTTGTGCATGTGCCTCTTGGGTGACATGCATGGTTGGCACCACAAAGCTCAGAAGTGTCTCAGGTTGTGCAGAGAAGCAGAGGAAACTGAGGTATGAGAACTTTGTCATTTGAAAACCAGATCAGACTCCAAGATTTAAACTTGTACTCAAAGTCTTTTTCTTGTTTGCTTCTATTACGTTAGGTTCCTTAATACCTTTCTTCTGTTTTGTTTCCCCCATTTCCCTGTTCCTTGAAAAGTGAGATTTTTCAAAGGAGAAGTGACCTTTCTCGTAATCCTTGTAGATCATGGCTGCAGGATCTTTCTTGAAGAAAGAGAAGAGCATGGGTTTTTAGACTGATATGCTGTTTTACCCCCTTGATGATTACGGCCAGACTCAACTGGCTGATCAACCAGGAAATTTGGAATGATAAAGCAAGTCTAAGGTGAAGCCAGCAGGTCAGGATCAAGGCCAGAGTTGAAGAGGTATAAGACATAGCTGCGATGCAGGGCCAGTCTAACACAGATGGGGGTGAAGGGCATCAAAGCAGCTCTTGAGGGAAAGAGGGGGAGGTCTGGGCCAAGACTGCTGCTGCTTTGCTTAACAGTAGTTCTTACCAATGAGGAAGCTGACCTTGAATGCAGCCAGCTGCTCTTTAAAGTCCTAGAACAGGGATGGTGCACTCAGGGTCTTGACAATCTCCTGGCAGGCCTCTGTGTTGGTGCATGGTCAACCCACACTGCCGTTCCAGCATGGGAACCTGAGCAGCAACTGCAACAGGGAGCGCACAGGTTTTTCAAAATGCTTTTCCCCAAGCCTTCTTTCTGCCACATGTGTGCGGGGAGCTCCCTGCACTCTGGTTTATGCTCTTCATCTTCCATTCCTGTTGTGGAGACAGCACCTCCCGTCAATGTCCTGGGAAGTCCTGGAGGGAGTCACCATCTTCCCTGGGTGCTTTTCTGCATTGGTGCTGCCTAGAAGGAAAGGGAAAGAGATGCTGTTACTGTGACAAACACATGCAAAGTAAGTTCTAATTACTGCCTCGCAAAGTCAAATATTTGTTGCAAGCAGAGGACTAATTGTGGGGGGAGGGAGCGGAAGTCGAGGCTCTTGGAGTGTTAGTGGAACAGATGCCCGGACGCCTTGGGGAAACGCAGCTTTCCTCCACAAATCAGAGCTTTAAATTACAAGGCTTTTACCAACGAGAACAGTTGTGGGAAGTCGTCTGCTCTCATTTGCGTAATGGCTTCTGTCACTGGTGATTAGACACAGGATGAAGGAAAAGAAATTTGACAATTAGGAATGAGCGATCATTAATCAGAATCTTTGTTAGAAGGAGGGAAGGGGGGGGAGAATATTCTGCAAACAATGGAGAGGCAGCCACTAGAGCCACAGCGAGGTCCATGAGGTGCGTAGCTCTGAGAGCTGCTGTTGCTCTGCAGAGCCCCTTCCGCCTCGGTGCGGAGCAGCAGCGAGGGCCATGTCGTGGTTGGAAAGCTTGCGGAGGAAGGCAGCGAGGCAAAGTCCTTCCTGTGCAGTTCAGTGATTTGCAGCTGTCTGCTTAGTAAGGGAGAGGGCACATCTTGGAGCCCTCTCCTTGCCCCATCAACACCTTGCACTTCCTTCTCAGTGCCTGGCCACAAACTGCCAGCGAAAAAACACAATTTCTTAAATTTTGGTGGTCTCCTTTCCCCACATGCAGCCTTCCAGGTCCTCCTGTGGAGGAGATCCAACATGGGCCTTGACTGGCATGCAGAAAGATTAGGAGGAGCAACATGAAAGCAGTTCCAGGCTCTTTTCCTGATAATGTCATTTCCCACAAGAGCACGGAGGAATGTGATGGGCTGCATGACAGGTAAATAAAAGAAGGCAGTTGTGACTTCTCTATGTCTGTCATTTGCTGGCTTAGCTCGTCATCCAGCCGTGCACAATCCACTATATGCGTTTGTCTGGCTTTTATGGGTTTTGATCAAACTATCGGTGCACATGAAATCTATGTTACCAATTTTTCCTACAGCTGTCATTCTAAATCTTGCCAGGTTAAACACTTTGGTGCAGTTTACGCTGCCTCTGATTAGATTGACAGTTACAACTTGGGAGGAGGGATGACAGACCGTTTGTGGGGCATATAAGGTCGGTTGGTGCATCTCGAGACTTAAGGTTACTGGATTCATTGATTTCAGTGGCAGCTCCTGTCTTTGCAAGGCTGGGTCATTCACTTGAGGCAGAGGTCTCCGTCAGTGTGATTATTATTTCTATGGCTGGAAATCAAAGCAAAACTCCTCCAAAGGGGAGAACTGAAGCCACGTTGCATCGTTCCCAGCTGGGTCCGAGCTCAGACAAATGACTGCAGCTTGGTTTTTCAGCCTCTTCCCGTGGCTGGTGGCATTCACCATAGGAACATAAAATGAAAGAGAAAACAGCAGATCTCAGGACAGGATCTAACAGGACTTTTAACCCATTGCTCATCAGGAGAGAAGTTAGGAGAATCATTGGTCCCATTGCTTGGTGTGGGGAGGTGTGTCAGGTAGTGACTTTTTTCCCCTCTTAAACATGTGAAGGGAGGGCTGCTTCTCGTTTGCAGCAACATTTTAAATGCATGTTTAAATTTGGAGGAGTGCACACCTCATGCTTCTTGTGGATGGTAAGGCAGCCTGTGGTGATGTAGGGTTGCTGTCAGAATTCATCTCTCAAAATTGCTGTAAACCCTGAGAAAGCCCAGACTTTGTGCTGGCAGGGTATTGCCCTTGCTGCAGGAAATGTTGCTGTGCTGAGTGGCAGGAGCCACAGGTATGACTTTCATTTCAGGGTTTCAGTTGTGTTTTTTCCTGGATAGTCAGAGTTCGCCATTGAATGCCGTGTCAGGGAGGACCGTTGGATGTGACTTGAACCCCCATGGGAAGCCAGGAAGGGAGGAGAGTGCATGCTGTCCTGTAGGTAGGTAATCTCTTATGACACCTGCTGCACGTTCTGAGCTGCTTAAGCACCGCTGGCATCATGCAGTGAGCTGTGTGAAGGCTCTGGCTGAGCTGAAAGCAGCTAAAGGAGTGAGGTCAAATCATTTGGTTTTATAAAAGGACAGTCACTGTGCCCACAGAGAGGGCACAGGGGCTATAACAGTATCCAAGGGAGACAGTTTCTGTGGGAGAGCATAGTACCACAGGCGATGGACTGATTCTGCCCAAGCTTGACTGCTCCAAGTTCCTCTGCCAGGACCTTTGACAGTCTCAGACTCAGAAGCTGCTCCTATCAATCTGTATTTCACTGGGGTAAAATGCTTCAGGCAGCAAAGAATTACTGGTGCTGGTGGGTATTCAGGTCAAATGCCAGCCAGTACAGGCCGTGGAGCTGGAGGGTATGGGGTGATAAGACCTTGTGCTTGGCATTTGAGGTAATAAGCTTCTGGTCTGTCAGTTCATGTGAACTGCAGAGATTTGTAGAGCTAGGGAGTTGCAGGGCCATGTTACTTGGGCTGTCAGGTCTGACACCGCTCTGGCAGGGCAGACCTTAGCGCTCTCTGAGCCTATGTTTGGGGGTGGTGTAAACCTGGGGTGGGAATCTCCAAGTGGAGTTCAGGGCTCTGAAGGACCCATTCATCTGCCACTAATTCACTCCGAGCACAGCCTGCGGCCCCTTGCTTCCACCTCCTCCCCAGCACAGAGGCAATCCTGTGTCTCCTGCTTTTGCTGTTTGTTTATAGCTCTCCCCATCCCATCTGTCTTTCTCTCCTCCTTCCTCCCCTTCCTTTTCCCTCCCTCTCCCTCCTCCCCCTCATTCCCTGTAAGCGATTAATCATTTTGACAGGCTCGGCGATGGCCTTTATTTCCTTGAGGCGGCCAAGAAATGTCTGTGAGCACCTTCTCTGACACCCCTCGTGTTCTCTCGCCAATCAGATCAGCCACTTCGCTTGGAGTGACACCACCAGAAATGTGGGGAGGGGAGCAGGGGGAGAAACTCCAGCAGAGCCAGCTGGGGAAACGGGCAGTTGGGCAGCATCCAGTGGAGGTGCCATGTGGGCCCCCGTTAGCTGTGATGAATATGTCACTTCGCTATAGCTTAAATGTGTCATACTTTGCTCCCTCCCTCTCCCCAGGCTCCCCTGCAAATCTTGGTTTCAGTGCAAAGGCAGTCGGGAAGAAATCAGGCTGCTCAGAACAATATCAGCCTCCAACAGAGAGGCTGGAGGGAAAAGCTGTCGGAGAAGAACGAAGAGCAGGCTGGGATCTTCTAGGGCAAAAGAATGGGGATGATTCTGCAGATGGATGTGGAAACCTTCCTGGGAAGTTCCCCTTTGTCTTGTGCAGGAAGAAAGTTGCCTCTGAGTCTCTGTCATGGTTCACCTGGACTTGTCGTGTTGTCATGAGGATGCCTTCCATTCAGCTGCAGCCAGGGGAGCTCTCGGGCCATGGTACATGCTGTTGCAAACGCTCTGCCGCCTAACTAGAATGAAAACAGAGTGGATCAGGGTACATGATGTTCCCAAAAGAATTTTTCTATCTACTGTAATCAAACTTTACAGCATCCTCCCTCCCCTTGGCATGGGACCCAGGGTTGCCATACCTCTAGAGTTATTCTTTCTCTTCTTAGCATGAAAGCAGATATCTTCCACAGTGGGAAGGAGAGACCCAGGAGTAACCATTCTTCCCAGGGCCTCTGGGGATGTCTGGGGACCCTTTGTGCAGAGGAGTGGATTGTAACGAACACTTGAATAAGTGGAGGAGATAGTGAAGAAGGAAAAGAGGTTGAGGGTGTTGTACTAGAAGTCAGATGGAATGTGATGTATAGATCTTGCATAAGATGGTCAGGTATCATAAGGCAGGAGACTGGTTACAGTGACCTAAGGGATTGTCTCTAGTCTCTTGTTCCTATTAAACAAGTAAGTAAGCCCTGATATGAGACTAGAAGACAGTGAACAGGCTCAACCTGGATGAAACGCCCTAGAGTAAGACTGCCCCAAATCTTCAAGAAGGCCAAAGAGCAGGGCAGATGGAAGGGAGTGTCTGTGCTTGGAAGTCGCCACCTCTTGAGATGGGACAAGGCAGCAAGGCAAGGCAACCTCCCCCCTAGCTTTAATGCAGCTTCGCCTGTGGGAGGAGTAGCCAGACAGGTGATAAGTCCCAACAGACTCTGTGAAGCTCACACCCATAAGCTATGAAACATAAGGAATGAAACATCAGTGCTTGATATTCACCAGGTGAGCTTGGGTTCTTGCCCTACATGAAAGGTATGAGAGTCAGTTTTAACTGCAGGGCCCACTAGCAGCAGGCTGGATGGGTTCTGTGAAGGTGCTGAGGGAAAACCACAGCCTCGTTCCTACACCTCCCTGTTGTTTGTTTTCTCCTTGTGAAAAGGTTGCCCTTCAGGTACAGACGTAAATGCTGATACAATCCAAAGGGAAGGCAGCAAGTTCATCTGGAATAAACACCTTTGCCCCTTGTGGGCTGACTCTGCATGAGATCTTTGGAAGGTAGGAAGACTTGAACTAAAGAGGAGTTAACAGGCACTTCCCAGCAGATGAAAAGGCAGTGTGGACCCCCGCTGACAGACATGCTGCCCCATGTCTTGGGAGTGACCTTTGCCAAGGTCACTGCTGAGTTTCTCTAACCTAGCATTTCTCTCAAGGAAATAATTGATTTTGTGCTGGTGGTGCTAAGCACTGTTGTTGAACGAGAGGCTATAAATGCTTGGCAGAACACTGGTGGCCCTTCTCGGTGGCTAGACTCACTGATTTGGCTTGCTTTCTTCAGGCTTGTGCTCATGTGTCCAGGGTAAGGAACACTGGCTTCGTGGTTCCAGTCTAGTGACCACTAATGGCTTCAGTGCCTCTTCTCCAGTTTGAGGTAGTTATGTTTGCTCCCTTTTGTTCGGTCAAGGACGTGGAGATGTTCATTAGCATCAGAAAACGGCCTGTCCCTCGACAGTTTACATCCAGTAATAAGCTTCTTTCTTGACTATAACATAAGAAGGGAACATGGCAGAGGTCTTAAACAGTTTCTCTCAGTGCTGGGAGTTTTCAGAGGGAATGTATAAGATCTTCAGAAATTAAGACCAACCAATGCAGTTAATGCTGGCTATCCTAGAAAGCCTGTTTTAAATCATGAACAGCCCTAGTGAGATCTAGGTCTTTAAGGGTTCCTGCCTGTTGTGTGCGCTCAAGGCTTTGAATCACATAGCACTGCAGTGACAAAATTTGTCTTTGCCTTCCCAAGCCATGAGCAGCAAGCAGAACATAAAGCTGTCTGTCTTTCCTTTTCTCTTTATGGGGCCAAACCATGAAAAGGGGAGCCTGAGAGTTGGCAGCAGTGGGTTCTACTGTTGCTTTCTTTGGTTAAATTCAACTTTGCTTGCCCAGAGAGGCTGTTGTGTCTCCATCCTCAGAAATATTGACTGGCCAAGGCCCTGAGCAACCTGATCTAATTGTACCTGCTTTAAGCAGGAGGTTGAACTTGATGATCTGCTGAAGCCTCTTTCCACCTTTATTATTCTACAGTCCTATAGGTTTGCCCATGAGACTCATCACCTGATGTGCTGTATTTCATTCCACCCCTTAAAATTATGGTAGAGCCCCAATAATCTGGAACATTAGGGAAGTATCAGATTATTTTATTTCTCTATATTTTCTATATGCCTTTGTGTCAGGATGTGTTAGGCTGCTTTCTTTGGTCTCGGGGGTTATGAAGAGTTTCCTCACTGAACTTACGCTGTGTCCGTTGGCAGAGCTGGTCAGCGGGGCAAGGCCGGGTAGGTGGTAATGGATTGAGAGCTCTTGGCCATTGTGAGTCAGGTGCTCGTCCAGTCCTCAGGCAGGGGCTGACCTTCTGTTCTGGCCGGGCTACTATGTACTGTGATGAGGTGGCCACGTGACTTGCCACTTGCAAATGGGAAGGTGTTGCAATTGGGAGCTGTGATCCCCACTGTGGAAAAGCTGGACTATGCCCAGGCAAGAACTCGCCCCTGCTTTCAGGGGTGCAGGATCTAATTTCAGAACTGGTCTGTGCTGCATGCTGTGCTGTTGCTATCTGCAGCTTCAGGTTCAGGTGCTAAGCATCCTTGTAGTGGCCTGGGTCATCCCCTGTCTGTTGGAAAATCTCAGATATCCTTGGTTATTGGCAAGCATCTCCATGTTGTGCAGCTATTCCAGACTTATGAGCAGCACCCACTGCATAATGGGAAAGCTGGAGCATGGAGCTAACCTTGCATGTTCCTTTAGGTGACAGAGGTGCTTGTACCCTTGGGGACTTCAGAATTGGAGGCTGGGTCATTTGAATATGGGAATCTCACATTTTGAGGTGCCCTGGCCAGCAGAGACATTTGTGTCTGGGCTCTGTCTGTCTGGGCTGCTCTGAACGTTATGGATGTGTTGCTGCTGTCTTTGCGGAGTGGATGAAAGTGTTTGTGGTAAAATGTAATCAAGTGGAAAATTGCAGTGCATATAAACACATATGGCACTCAATGACTGGGCATTAGGCACAGTGACTGCAGGCAAAAAAAAATTATCTGTAAACGTTTCGCAGCAAGTTTCGAAATCTTAAAGAACAATAAGATATTAGCAATTTAATGGGGTGATTCAGCGAGGCAGCGATCCTTGGGTTGGGAGAACGAGGATGCATGCAGCTGTAGTGACGGGAGCGGCTGGGATTACTCAGCCAAGCTCAACAAGCCCTGTCTCCCAGCACAAGACGGCTGCCAAAGGTTTCCTTGACATGGCAAGGTGGCTGTGCTTGGAGAGGAGAGCGCCAGGAGGTGGCCCGTGAACCTCACCAGTGCCACCTTCCAGCCTCCTCCAAGAGCCTACTGTTTACAGCAGCATTTGGAAGAGGTTGTGTGTGGTCAATGAGGCATAACTGATGGGCTAGGTGGATCAGGCCTGGCTCAGGTTGGGAGCCGCGGAGGCACTGCAGGTTAACGGCTGGCTTGGCCTCCCAGAAAGGGAGAGCTGGGTCCTGTTCACCTCCTGTGCCTCCAGGCTCCATCTGCTCATGCTGCCCGGGATAGCACCATCCCAGCTATTGCAGAGCCCGCAACAGTCCAGATCCTCCCTGGGGACAACTGTTTTGCACCCTGACAAGGAGCTCTGTCATCTACTGGAACTGCACTTGGATCTTTCACATCTAACACCATGGGGCTTCGCTCCCTGAGCTGTCTGTCTACAAACCTCTCACTTTGATCTTGCTGCTCACAGGGAACAAAGGCATGTCAGGCCAGCATATGAAAGTGATTTTTGCTGAGCGACAGAAGGTATCAGAAAGGTGGTTTTCTTCTCTTGCCGCATGCTGACTTCCCTTTTTCTGACATGAAGAAGTTTACGGGTGAGTGGGAGGAGAAATGCACCTTGCCAGTGTCACCTGGCTGTACCTTTCCCAGGAGACACAGGAAAGCAGCTTGAATACTAGGAGGAATATAGCTTTGGTGGCTCTACTGACTGCCCTGTAGGTCTTGGATCTGGTGGCCAAACTTGCTCTGCAGTTGATGAGGGAAGAGCTTCTGAAGAAGGAATGAAGAAGACACCGAATAGGAAACCCCAAGGGTATTGCCAGCTTGGTCCAGTGAAGCCTGGCTGATTCCAAACCTGTCTGGCCAGAAATCTTCCCAAACTAACCAGTGGCAGTAAGAACTGCTCAAATGAAGTAAAAATAAACAAAATTAGTGTTTCTGGGCTGTGACTCCTTTCCAGGAATGTAAGGAACATAGTGGGGCCCTCAGCTGCTGTGAGTAGAGTAGTAGGTTCTCTTAAGCTCTCTGCACAGGACCTTTCACTTTCATGTTAGTTCATACGCAACCATGAGAACATACCTTTTCTTGGGTCTGAGCCTAGAAACTGAGACCCAAGTGCCTGAATCATTAGCAAAGTGTAACTTTAGTGAGATTACAGGCAGGCCTGTATTGATGTCTTTGTCTTCTTCTGGCAAACTGCCTAAGGATGGACTTTGGTAAGACAACATACTTGCCACAATTTTGTCTTCAGCTCTGGATAGAATTGGTGAGAATAATGGTGGGAGAAGCTTTTAATTAATTGCTAGTAAATAATGCTTATTTTCATTACATGTTTTTATCCATTTAACAAGTTCTTGCTTTTAATCTTACCTCCTTAAATGTGTTATGTTAGAAAGAAAGATTATATTTCTTGCCTTGTGTCACCTGCTGGTTTAGGCACTTACAGTGTTTACTTCTATAGCATTCTTATTCTTGATGATGCATAAGTACCATAGGGAAGTCATTGTCCTACTGGCAAATCAAGCTGATGAGGCATGTCTACCTCTATTGAGTACAGATACATTTACCTACAGAACTCCCCTCTCTTCATAACCAGACGGAGCCCGCCCTCAAAGGACTGCCCAGAAAATCCACAAAATATTCTGCTGTGGTCAGATTCAGATGTGAAGTTCTTCTTCAGGCTTGTCCCTTTTAAAGGGCTCTGTATTTGCTTGAACTAGCTCCCTGCCTACTCCATTCTCTGCTTTGCTACCTATGAAGTGTAGCTTGTTCCCAGCTTCATCTTTTCTCTGAGTGTTTCATGCTGCTGCAGCACTAAAGCCAGGGGTTTTGAGCCTCCTTTCCTCACATGAAAAAAGAGATTAATAATTCCTGCCCTTTGCCTGCTTGATTTTATCAGTCTGCTCATAGATCTGGAGGCAGAGGTCTCCTAGACCATGTATGTACGGTGCCCAGAGCAACAGTGTCTTTACCTACGTACCTCGGCTCTCTGCTGAGAACACCAGCTCTTACCTCCTCTTACCATGTCTGCTAGGGTTTGGGTGGAGATGTAATGCTCAGTTTTCGCAGGGGAGTGCAGGACTGTAGAACAGAAAACCTCCCTGTTTCTGGGTATGTTGGTATCATCAGTCCCAGCTAATATCTGCCGCCTACTCTGTCCATCATGTAAGTCCTCATGTGAGCCTTGCATGCATGGTGCTACATGAAAATTGACCCTCAGGACATTTGGACCACTCAAGGCCTCTCCACTGTGATCTGTGTTTGCTTCAGGTTCCCTGGATTTCAAATATGTCAGAGGTAACTTCATCCATCCTGACCTAGAGCTAGAGTCACATCACTGGTAGGCAGGAAGCCTCCAAGTGAAGGGAACAAAGCTGTCATCTGGGGTTGACAGGATTCAAGTGCCAATGGAAGTAAATATGTGATGGGCTGTGTTTTCTTGGAGGTGTTTATTATGGTGTGTTTGCCTGAGGCATGCATTGGGCTAGCTAGAGGTCTGGAGTGCCTGGCATCACAGGGGGCTTCTACGTGAGCTCTCAGCCATGGCATTGCCCTTCAGCATGAGTGAATGACCAACAGGCTGAAGCAGGGCTCTGCACTCGTGAGCTTATGGGTACCAGTTTCCTCAGGGAGTTGCTGGGAAAGTGTGAGCTTACCTGGGAGAGCCTTTGCTGAGCTGCTCACGAGGGTGAGATGCTTCTGAGGAGAAGTACTAGAGAGAGGACTTTATGATTCCCTGTGGAAAACTGGGCCTGAACTGCAAATAGGTCTTACCTGCATTGACACCTGCTTCTGCACACAGGGGTTACCCTAGAGCTGCTGTCGCCCTGGTGAAGGTCCTCTGGAGGATGACACGTGGATCTTCTTTCTGGCTTATGACCCGAGGAGGGGAGAAAGTCCATGAGCAATTGTGTGAGAGACTCTGTAGACAGCTGGTGAACCAGAAGACTGCTCTCTTTGAGTAAGTGCAGTCACCTCCGCTGCTCCCGTGGCTCGAGTGCTCTTCTGAGACAGGCACCCGGCGGTGCTCTTTACGCAGGTCCAGAACAGAAAAATGCTCCTCTTGCTTGCTGTAGCACGTAGTGTGATGCTCAGACAGGCAAGCTAGAAACGGTAGGGTTGATAGAGTGCATGTGCTGGCTGTTGTTGTGACAGATTATGAAGCCACCTGAGTCACTGTCCCATTGTCCCCACCCACATGGAGGCTATGGTTCTGGGGGCAGGTCTGCCTGTCACACCTGAAGGAGCTGTACAGCTCAAGCACAGCCAGGGAGAAATTTTAAGTCAAGAAGCAGCTGTTCAGTCACTCGGTGTAAGCTTCTGGGCAACTGAGGGAATTCTCCTGCTTTCTTTTGTCTAAACCCCCCTTCCCAAAGGGCCTCCTGTCAGGATTTGAAGGCGCTGGGACAGAAAATCTACTGCTGCTCTGAGGAGTTTTCTCCAGAGGTGGACCCCATCACTTTGCATAAAACCCATCACTGGATCTCATTTTTCATTGGAATTTGTCTGGGCTTACTGTAGGTACTTCTCTTTCTTAGTCAGCATCAGGAAGGCGCGTGGAAATGGGCACACTCCCCTGGCGCCCAAAACTCAAGTTGCCTTTGCTCTCTGGGCACCGCTCCGCCTGCTGTGCTGAGTTTTGGGTTATTTGGCCCGCAGCTGGCACTGCTGAACTGAGGGGGGAGATTTGCCATCAGGCTGGCTGCTGCCTTTCCCTGCCTGCAGCCTCTGGTGCTGCGAGGACAACCCGCCTTTCCCAAAGTGGCTCTCCAGTCTTGCGAGGGTCACTCTGCTCCTCAGGAGCAGCTGTGATGAGCCGTCTCCCCTGGCGCAGCCGGCCAAGGCATTGCTGTCACCTCTGGCGGTTGCTATCAGACCCTGTCGCTCCTTCCTGAGCAGGGCAGAGCTGCTGCTGGTGCCTGCTGATGCCATTATCGCTTCCTGCATCCAAGAGGCTGGACTGTTGTTGCTGGTTTATTAGATATTGCCTTGTGAAGGCACCATCAAATACTGGTCGTGCACCCTGGGTGCAACCAGTCACTGCCCAGCAGTTTCCAGGCACTGGGACAAACATACCTACTTGATGCTGGATGTGTCTGCAAGTGTCCACGCACACTGGGACAGCAAGAGAGCAGGGGTGGGTGGGCAAATTCCCCCAGTATGGCCCTGCACCAGCATTACAATGAAAACTGGTGGCTGTGGTGGGATACGAAAGCCCCAGAATCTGACAGCTCAGGGCCTGGCATTGCAGGCAGATGCATAATGGGAGAGTGAGTGAGTAAATGGGGAGCCATCCCGTGGCTCCGTGAGAGGAGAGCTCAGACCCAAAGGGGCAGAGCTTTGAAGTGTCTGGGCTGTGACCAGGTTTGGGGGCACCAGTGCTGATGGCGGTGGAGGTGCCTGAGGTAAGCGGAGGGGGAGAGCAATGACACAACCCTCCGAAGAGGAAGGCAAAGACGGACAAAACCCCCACCCTCAGTAGGAAAGGCGGCAAGAGAAGGGATGGGGACCTGCAGCTTACAGGGGTGTGTGGCGGGGGGACCGCCGCGGGTGACCGCCGGGCGGGGGCTGGCTGTCCCCGTCCCGCCGCCCTGCGCTGCTGCCGCCTGGCCACGGCGTGGAGCCCGCGGTCCGTGCGGGGCTCGGCCGGGCTGCCCACGGGGGACGGGGGTGGCTGGGAGCCCCGGAGGAGGGATGCTCTCGGTCAAAAACCTCATGCTGAAATGAGGTCTCCCCGGAGCGGCTTTCCCGTGAAAATCCTCTCCTCTGGCGCCGAGTCCTGTTATGCGGCATCAACCTGAATCCAGCTTCGCTTTGGAGCCCAGATGGCGGACCTGGATTGGGCTTGCCTCTTCTAGACCATACACACGGGTGCTGGGGAGGTACGTAAGAACAGGTACCTACACCCAGGCGCTGGTGTTGCAGGATGGATGCTGACTGCTGTGCTAGGTGCTGTACAATCACAAGCATCTGATGCAAGTCAAAATCTCATCGTGCCGCATATGTTGTATGAGAGCAACACAATCCCACTGAGGCTTGTGTGGACTCTGGTCATGCTGCTGGGAGAAGATCTTGCGTGTGTGAGTGCTAATGTTGGCTACTCATGTTTCCCTTAGTGGGTTGTCGGGGTTTTTTTACCCCTTATTACAATAAAACAAAAGAAAAACTCTCCCCTGTTTAATCTGTTTCTCTAGTGGGTAAATCAAGTTCAGGCCTGTTTTCCATGGCTCAGATTGCTTTGTTTCTTTCCCAGCACTAGAAATAACACTTCAGGTTTGGAAGAAGCTTTCAGGACCTTGCTGTACTCACAGCTGTCCATCGAACGGCCCCAGCAGCCCGGGGACACATTGGGCCCAGCTGTGATGTCTGCCTATCCAGAGGAAAGGAGGAAGGACGGGTGACCTGTGATGCCCTTTCCAAAGGGGAGGTGATTCTCTAGCCCCTGGGAGCAGTCTCTCTGGTGCAGGGGTTTCTTGTTCTCCACCCTCTTTTCCGTCATGGGGAAAGATGTCCCACTATGGTTGGGACCGGGACCTGCCCAATGTCTTCCCTGGGTCCCCTCTGAGTGCTCCCTGCCCCTCGTCCCCTGCTCCAGACCCAAACCAGCGAGCCGCCTGCCCTTTTCCCCTTGCCCTTCCTCCCGGCGGGAGGAGGAAGAAGGCGCCCGGGCTCCCGGCGGGGAGGGTGCGGGGAGCGGGGGCTGCAATGTGCGGGATGGACCCAGGAGGGCAGCAAAACACCGCGGGAGAAGCGGGCGCTCCGCCGGGCTGGTGACAAAAGGGACCCCGACTCGGGGCTTTTCACAGACCGGGGCGGGGGGGGCAGAGTTTCCAGGGCTGCTGCCTGGGAGGCTCATAAGATGCTTCGGGAGAGGTCGGGCACGCCGCCCGCCTCGGGAAGGGCCCCTCTCCCTCCCCTCCTGAGAGCAGGGCTCGCCCCAGGCTTGCCCGGGGTCTATTGCGTGTGCCGGAGATGGGGTGGCAGGAATGGGGCTGTGCCCTGATGCCAAAGGGATGGGGCTGGCAAAGTAGGGTCGCGCTGCTGTGGCCTCAGCCTGGAGCCTGTTGGAGCGCTTCTGGCTCTGCTTTATGCTCAGCCATCAGCCCCTCGCAGAGCAGGTCTGCCCTGGGAAACATGCTGGAAGGGGGGCTGTTTTGGCAGTTTTCTCTGCATCGGCGTGCCAGGCCTCTGTATGCGGCTCACAGCCCTCACCAAGCACCACAGGGGCTCCTCATGGCTCCGAGAGGCTTGAAGGTTCTTTTCAGTGCCCGCAGGGTGGAGAGCCCCCAGCCTCTGGCCAGGTGGTGCAGGCGGTGGCTGAGCTGGAGCCTTCCTGCTCTCCCAGCAGAGGCAACGGCCCTCGAGGAGAAACGAGAGGGAGTCACGGATCTGTTGAACTCCCCAGTGGAGCCACAAGCTTCTGGTTCCCCAGAGCCTGGGGATGCCAGAGGCTAAGGCGATCCCTGACCTAGAGTGCAACTGCAGAGCTCTGAATAAAGCATTGTGAAGAGCTCATTCCTGTCCCCTTTTCCCTGCACCCACCACTCCATCTAGGCCACGGACCTGGGCTCAGTGAGTGCTCCCCAGCACCCACTGGGGTGAACCGTGGAGGGCAGGGAGGGCTGCTTGCCCTTCCTTTGTGGGCGAGATGTGGACAGAAGATGCCACAGCACCGTGTGTGCAGAGGAGGCATCCTTTGCTGCCCTAAAGCAGGGTACAGTGGCTGTGGCGAGTGACTCGGAGACCCAGGCAGCACAGCCAGCAACTGCCATTTCAGACCTCTGCTCGCCAGGGCTGTGCTCACAGCCCCTCTCTGCAGCCCCCTCCCTCCTCCTCCTTTCCAATCCTCTTGTACTGTTTTCTTGGCAAGGGTGCTGGCTTTCAGCCCCTGCACCTCATGTGCCCTATTGATAGCTGGTAATTTATGTAAATCTCCTAATATATGGATTCTGGGATCAGGACGGAGGGTTTGTGTGTGAGATGAGATTAATATGTTTGCAGATTCTCTCTGCAAAGAGAGGGAGAGAGGCAGGCAGGGCCGGGACGTTTGCCCTAGGTCTCTATTAGGACCTCTGCGTGCACCAGCCCTGCCCCGTCCCTGCCTCCCTGTGGCCGGTGGAGCAGGGGACTCTACCTTCTTTGGCCACCCTGGTCACTCACAGCCAGCCTCGCCGGCCAGCCGCCCCAAAGAGCCCCTTTCTGGGAGGCCACAAAACACCCAGTAGTGTTTTCCATCTCGCTCTGCTCCCCCGAAGTTTCAGCATCTCCTGAAGGTGGCCAGGCTGAGCTGTGACAGAGGCTGCTGCCGCCACATGATCGTGTGGCCCCCTGGAAGTGCCGGAAAACTGCAGCTCAGCTTTATTCTCCCTGTGACAGTTCAGGAGAGTGGGGGCTGCTTGTAGCCACTGGCCTCTTGGTGCAGCTGAGGCTTGGGCTCTCCTGGTCCAGGTTCAAATCAGGGACGGGGTGGTGTAAGGAGCAGAGCACGGGCTGGGGGGACCAGTGTGCCGGCGGGGCGGCAGGACACAGTGCCCTGGGCAGGGGGAAGATGGTGAGCCCAGCACCTGGCTTCGTGCCCCCTCACTGGGTTGATGTGGCGGCCAAGGCTGAAGGATGGGCAGGGGGATGCCACGTGCCCCTGTCCTGTCCCTCCTGAGGACTGCAGTCCCTGGGGCAAGAAGTGCTACATCTGCACCCATTCCCATCCCAGGGCTGTGTGCCTTATCCGTGCACACCTCCCATCCTGGCACCCACGCTGGGCTGCCTGGGCTTGGCATGGAGCCACGCTGGTGGGTCGGACGGGGAGGCAGAGCCCGCCAGGGACGCTGGGGTCTGAGCAGAGCTGGGGAGCGGGCGGTGGGGAAGGGAGCTGCCCTCTGATTCAGATGTTCCTGAGGAGTTCCCGTTCCACACCTGACATTTAGAAACCAGGAATCCTGCTGATGGATAGGATTTGATGTGGTGGAGTATATTTCACACTATGTCATTTATCCTGCTGCTGCCTCATGTGAAATGTCAGCCGTCCTGGAGCTTTTCTGATCGCTCTTTGAAGTACTGGTTTCTGATAAACTCGGGAGAAGGATGCTTTTTCCCCCCCGGGTCAGGGACCAGGAGTGGCAACAACTTCTCTCCTCTCCGCGCAGGGTCCCTCAGTAGGAACTGCCAGCTCAGCCTCACATACTCAGGGTTGCAGTGGGGCTTCTGCTGCCCGCCCTTCCCTGCTGCACCCCGGCTTCACCCCTGCCTCTTCTGGGGACTGTACAAGCCCCTTTCTCCACCCCACCTCTCTCTGCCAGCACCCTGCCTCCTGCTCCCGCTCCCTGCATGCATCTGGATTTGCTCCCAACACTCTTTTTAGCCTTTGGAGGAATATTTTTAACTCTCCTGGGGTTGCTGCTGTTGACAATGGAAATCTATTGTGTTTTATGTGCCTGGAAAATGAATTTCCATGTCAGAAGAGGAGAGCAATTATCACAAGCAAGAGAGATCAAATTGGGTCTTTAAAAAGAAAATAAAGTTCAGATCTTATCTGATTAATGAGATTTCTTCCAAACCTTAACAAATCTTAATTACAGTGACTCTGCTGGAAGGGATGAGGTAAAGCTAGGATTGGGGGCTATCTAAACAGAACCGCTCTCTTCCGAGCTAGAGTACATCCCTGCATGAAAGCAGCAGGGACGGCCATTGAGTGTGGAAAGCTGCTCAGCTGGAAATCAGCAAGGCAGGATTCTCCATGGAGCCTGAGCAGCTCCTTCCCCGAAGGCCCGCGGTGCTGGGGGAGACCCTGACCGGCCCTGAGCCCGCTGCCTCCCACTGTCCCCCACCCCAGCATCGCTTTTTGTTGTTTCAGACCCTTCCTTGCTGATACAAAATGTTTCACCTTTTTTTTTTCCCCTCTGTAATAAGAATATTTGTTCAGTTGTTGAGGATTTTTATTCTCACTTCCCTCGCTATCCTGATTTTTTAAAAATAAGGTTCCTGTTTAAAATAAGCTGAGGAACTCAAAATTGTTTATTCAGTTTGAGCTCGCAAAACACTTTCCGATGATTATATTAGATTGCCTAGGCCAGAGGTTGTTCCTGCTACCCCTTTATTGAATACAATAACTTTCTTCCCAAAAGATTATGAATCTTGATCCGAAGATGTTGAGAAAGGGAGAATCCAGTGCTTCCCGTAACAGCCTGCTCTAATGGTTAATCACCCTGACTTCCTCGGACAAAGTAAAACAATATAAAAAGGGTCCAGTACTTTATTTTTAATTGGGACTTGTCTGGCTTCAGCATTTATCCATTGGCTCTTGTTACAGCTTTCTCTGGCAGATTAAAGAGTTTTTTAGTACCTGATATTTCTTCCCAAGGAAGAAATTTATACGCGGGAAGCAAGTCACCTCTTAATCTTTTTAATAAACTAAACAAACGTCTCCCTTTAAGTCCTTGGTGTAGTACGTTTTTCCCTCAGTTCTGGGGGGAAATTCTCCCAATTTGGCTTTTCAATCCAGTCACCAGAAAACAAGCTGAGACAGAGAGAGGAGGAAACAGAAATAAGTCCAAATCCCTGGAAAATCAGACATCCAAACCCTCCCTCCCCTTTGTCTGTAGGAACACATTGTTTCCCTTCCGATTGTCTTTGGAACAAATTTTGGGAAAATATCACTCTGCAAAAAGATATTTTCCCAACCCCTGCATCATTTCAGATTAATTATTAATAGCTAGTGGCAGAGATGGAACCAGTTGCCAGCACTTGAGGGGTAAAAATGACAGCAGACGGGTGTATTTGAGCACACGTAGTTTTTCAGGGTGCGGGTGGGAATTAGAGGACGGGTGGCGGCGTGCCCCGAGCATCCCCCCTCGCTCCGCCACGGCGCAGAGCCCGGCTGAGGCGGCGAGCGGTGGGCCCCGATGGGAGCTTGTTCTCCGGTCGGCTGAGGGAACGAGGCAGCCCGAGGAGCTGAAGGCGTGTGAGAGAGCCAGTCGCAGCGGGAGATGGAGAGGAGGAAAATAAAGCAGGTACCGAGGATGCACATGCGTCTCCTGAAAACTTTCTGCTGCTGGACTCCCAGGATTTGTACCTCGTGTTTCCAGCTTAAACTGCTAGGCTCAGATTTTGCTCGTGTCCCTGATTTATTCACCAAGATTTTACCCTTTCTTCTCAGTCCTGCGAAGTTTCAAAATGTGTGCATAATTTAAATTATTTTTGCCTCATTTCCACTGTCTGATGTGATTCTCATCTGCCTGTCTTGTTTGCCTGATTTATGAAGGTTTGGTTTTTTTAGGCATTGCCTCCGTTTTTACTAAGGGAGAGAATATTTTTATCATGATAAATTTTGTTATTTTACTGCCAGCTTTCTCCTCAAGGCCCGGATTTGGTGAAGCCCTTCTGCAGTTATTCTGCTTCAGGTGTGTCCTTAAATCTTCTCAGAAAAAATGGGCTTGGGCACAGTTTTAAAATTAAATATTTTCCTAAATCGAGAGTCACATCTTCAGCAAATATCCCGACTTGCCCTGCTCCTAGCTGTCATGACATCTGCAACCTTTAATTTCTATCAGAACACTGGGAGAGGAACAACTACAAAGGTATTTAGAGAGAACTTTCGTTTCCCTTCCATTTCTTTACACTTTGCAACGAAAGCTGCTTTTTGCATTTAAAAAAAAGGAGACCTCTTCCCTAGTATTAACAGCTTTAACTGTTCAAAAATCAAAGAACAAGCCCTCAAACCAGGAAGATTATAAAAATAACATAGCTGGGATTCTTGTACTGGCATTCTGTTTTAAGAGGGTGCGTGTGTCACATTTTCAAGCCATTCTCTGCATTGTCCAAGGTTAGAAAGTTACTTTTTAATTGAAGGCTGAATTCCTGATCCTAACACGTGCCCTTTTTCTTCCCGTGCTCCCTTTTTCCCCAAAGTTCACATATTATTTTAGCTGGAAGGATCTCATTCCTGCCTGCGACGCTGCTCTCCCAAGGCAATGCCACTGGGGAAGGAGTAGAGAACCGGGCACCGGAGCTCACCAAGCCAGTGTGAATCTACAAGCAGAGCCCAGCTTGACCGTGCCGACTCTTCAGAAATCATGGGCTTGATCCCCATTCACCTTTCACAGTTGCAAAACTGGCTTAAAAATCACCATGTTAAAAAAGAAAAAAAAAAAAAGAAAAAAAAGGAATTAGCAAGTGGCTTCTTTTCTGATGCCATTGTGTTGTGGAACAGCAGGCCAGCTTTCAAGCTTTTTGCTGCATCCACAACAAATAGTTATTTCTTAAGAAAAAGGATTAAAAAAGTCTGCTCAGAGCTTTGCATATAATCCTATGACTCCAGGACCCAAGGCTTTGAGTAATATCAAAATCGAAATAAATTCTCCCTGTGAGAATCATAAGAATCTGCCAAATTAGTTCACAGGGGTAAACAAACAGCCAAATATTAGTATTCCACACTAAGAGCTAAATCCTATAAGTGGGGCCAGGGTTGCACATGGATTATCCTTTTATAGTTCAGGCGTGGATTTACCAAGGGGATTATAGGCCTTCCCCTCCCCACCCTCCCTTCCTCCCCTCCGCCCCGGTGCTGCCCGGCGCCGCACGCTCCCACCGCTCCGCACCCAGCCTCCCGACACCCATCCCCTCGCTCCTCCACCCCCAGCACCCTGGCAGCGGGGGCAAACGGCTGCCCCCGCGTTCAAGATGACAAAAGCAGGACAGGGAGCCACGCGGAGGTCGCTGGGCTCCAGGTCCTGAATGGGTGCAGCATCCCTGGGGGATGGGGGATTAGTCCCCAGATGTCCCGACCTCTTTTCTTCCTGCCACTACTTTGCATTGCCCGATGCTGTTTTCCTGAATGGGGATAACGACAATTCGAGCTGACACCCTGCTTCAGTTTCCCTTCCCTACTGGTCTGATATCGCGGTCCTGATGGCTTGTCACTCTTAATATCCTGCACGCTTCCACTGAGTCCCTCGGAGCGTCGGAAGGCTTTGGCTGCACCCAGAACACTTTGCATGATGCCGAGGTGCTGCATACTTAGAGATTTGATGGACCTATTCCCCCTTGACTCTCTTTCCCTACTGTATGCACATATATATTTATATATATATGCATGTACATGGACACACACACACACATTTTATTATCAAAGCAAACACAGCTATTTTAACTGTATTTTTTCTGCTCTTTTCAGGCAGAAACAACCCTGCAACATCACTTCCTTGCTCTGATCCCTTTATTTGTGTATCTTATAGATTATTACTGTTACATAAAAGTGGCTGGTGCTTTACAAGACATAGCATACAGATAATCTCTGTTGTGAAGGGTGTGCAGTCTAAACAAAACAGACAACGTAGACAGGGCTCCCTGAGAAGCACGGAGGAACAAAGATTAGTCTTGTTTCGTTTTTATGAATATATTGCTAGCATTATTGGATAAGAAATAGATGTGTTTTCTTCTTCTTCCCTTCCACCCTCCCATTTAATAATACTTCCCTCTCATTCACGCAATAGTATCATGATGCAACATGAAATAAAGCCTGGTTTAGGCTACTGGCCCCGATTCAGCAGCCCTGAATCCCACGCTTGCTCCCGAGCCCTCACGTGCTTAAGATTTCTCTGGATTGGTGCCTTAGATCATGCAGCCTATTGACAGCTGCCCTTTCGCTTACAAATGAAACTGTCCCTAAATCAATAAGAAAAAAAACCCTTATTCTCCTCACCTGTTTAATGCCATGGCTGTGGGTTACTGTAAGGTTTGTGAATGAGCTGATGTCTACAGAGAAAGCGGTAAGAAAAAGAACAGCTTCCCTCCCAAAGGGAGCGGGTGTTCTGTGCTTACATACAAATCACCTTCGGGGGGGTTTGTTGGTTCGCTCTAGAAATTTGCTGGGTGGATTGACGAGCAGGGGCTATTGTCTGGTGTACTTTGGATGATGCAGAGTGCCATCGCTTTAAAGGGACACTGTGACCACAGTTCATAGAAAGGCTTGTTTTTGAAAAATTTGCATTTGGGTAATGAGCATTTCTCAAATCCCTTTTACAATTTCTTTTTTTTAAAAAAAAAAAAACAAAAGGTTCTTTCTTGCCTCCTTCCTCCATACCCATACTTAGATCCCACCCTAAAGGTTTTAAGGATTTTGGGCTTGTAAGGGTGAAAGGATTCAGTGATACGGAGGAAACTGTGTGCATGGTCCTGTACAAAGACAGAGGGTCTGTCTAACAGGGGTTAAAGTTGGTGCCTGATCAAATCAAGTGCAGGTCCATCAGAAAGGGCTCACCTGGCATTCGGCTGACAGATTTAATGGCATTTGCTTGCTCTTGCTATGTGACCCAGGTCCAAGTCACTAGATGAGTCCTATGGCTCAGATTCCTAGCTGGAAGATAGAGATGCCTTGTGAAGTTAGGGAAGTTCCTGTGTGCAGAAGAAAACCAATTAGCAGCTGAGTTGCTTTGCACATATTTCTCATCTCAGTATACTTAACTGCTCAGACTTCACTGTCTTCATCTTCCTGGATACAGAGTGTGGAGGGACATTTCCCTTGGACATCAGTCACTGAGGTTTGGAGAAGAGGGCTGGCTGGGGAAGGCACTCAGGGAGTCCACACTGGTATCCCTAGATGGGAAGAGGACACTTCAGGAAAGTACACTGGAAAATGCAGAGAAGGTGGTGGGATGTTCCTATTTGATCTCCTCTTTCCATTTTCCCTGGAGGTGGTACAGCCTGGAATGATGCCAGCGTGGCAACATGGAATTTTTCAGCCAGAGGACCTGGGCAAGGTGCGCCTTCATTCATAGGTGGGCATCTGTCAATTCACATGTGCGGGCATCATCAAGACAGGTGTGCCCTAAACTCTTTTTCATGTCTCCTGTGATGTCCAACAAAAGCCTTCATGCCAGTGCCGCAGCCATGCCAAGCGGAGCCATGGCTTGTCCGTACCTTGCCCAGCCACTCATCTCATGGCAGGCCTGGGATGAACTATTTCTGCTGATGGTCTCCCTGGTGGAGTGGGATAACGTGTGGGACTCCCTTCCAAGTCAAGATTTGGCTTTCTGCTCACGAGCCCTTCCCCAGCACAACACAAGGAGGGTCCCAGCGCCGGCTGGGGAGACATGAATGCTGGCCATGACTGTGGCTCTGCAGATGGCTTGCAGGGTAGCCTTGGACCTGTCACTTACCCATCTCTGTGCCCTCTGCTCCTTCCCTGTTGTTACCTGTCCTGTTGGTCAGCATTTTGGGGCAGCTAAGCCCTCTCCTTTGGCCATCGCAGTGCCTGCATGCTACTGAAACAACCAGCAGCACATCTGCGGCACAAGATCCCCTCCCTCCTCCTCCAGCCCAAGCAGGAGCAGGTCACATTGCTGGCATGCCATGGCCATGATTCAAACCCTACCCATGACCCACATTTTCTTCTGCACCCAAGTTGTGTGTCCCTCATCAGACCAGCCGCTTTGACGGAAAGTTTTGGCTACTGCCCCGGTAAATTAGATCTCAGACCCTGTTGGTCTGATGCTGAAATCGGGACCTTCTCCCAGAGAGTGTCTAAGCTGCCGTGGCTAACCCGGCCGCCTGTTGTTTTTGCCCATGCACAGTTTCATTACCAGCACATTCTTCTTCTGAAACTGATACATCAGTTTTAATTAGTGAGGCTTTCTCTTTCTATCCAGAGGAGCCTCCTGCCTTCAAAGACCAACTTTCAAACATTAACTCTTCTAAATGTTTCCCCCCACATGTGAACCCCTCCCCATTCTGCCTTGTAAATTATGTTCAGTCCCTTAGTTTTAGCAGGCAGGTACTTAATGTGATAAATTCAGGTTAGTGTCTCCTTAAATGTATGTATGTGTGTGTCTATCTGTGTGTGTGTGTGTGTAAAGAAGGAGCAAAATCAAGTTGTACCGAGCCATAAATTACTGCTCCAGCACCATAAATTGCCAAGGAAAAGCTCCATTTTTGGACTTTTCTTTCAACTAAATGAGATAATTAATGTAAGAGGGGAAAAAAAATGGGGGAGACCTTCCCCCTCCCTGGAGCCCTTTGCCTTGATGTTTGGCTATGAGACTTCAAGGCTGCAGTGGGGTGGAGATCTCGGTTCTGGAGTGGGGGGGAAATGGCAAAGGAGCTGGAGATCTGGGAGGGTGGGGGTCATGGGGACGGGCAAGTGTTTTCATTTTGCCAGGGCCGTGGGAGGGACTCTAATGCGGGCTGTGACCCTATTTAATAAATGCCTAGGAAAGCGGGGGGCCAGGAGGGGGGTGAGAGGGAGACGCGGTGGCTGGGGCTGGCAGGAGACTGTCATGAGATGAAAGTGGCCCTTCGTCCATTCCTTTCCTCCCTCTCTGCTGTCAGCACTTTTTAATGTCAAACAGCGCGAGTGGTCGGTGGGGCTAGTTTCTGTCTCCACATATGTATTTTTTTCACTTTCCCCAGAACTGCAGCCAGATGAATTCACGGCTTGGGAGCGACTAGAGAGCGGTGCGGGTGGCCCTGCAGGCATCCTTTTCACCAGGACCTTGAACTGAATTTTTTTTCAGGGCTTTCTCTGAGGCAAAAGCCTGTCAGGGAATGTCTCCTTCTCGCCCTGCCACCGTCAAGTCCTAGACCACCCTGGGTCTAAATCTGGCCTTACACAAGCCACCACCGAGACCAGTGTGGGCATCACACTGTGAATACCATCCACATGATAATTCAGTTCCTGCACACTGGACTGAAATTTAGGGAACTTGGGTGTCTTGGTCCCTGCCACCAGTCTGTTCGGAGACACTGGGTCATCCATCACACAGTGCCTCAGTTTCCCTGCCTTTAAAATGGGGATAATCATGAATACTTCCTGTGTGATGAACTTCTAGATGTACAAAAAATGCAAGGTAAGAAACCGTTGTTTTTATCAGTCATGGTAATCTGTAGGCGAACTAGCACCTTGCAGATCAAAACCACCCCAAAATCATAGCTGGGACCTTGGCCACAGGGGCAGGGGACCCCAGAGCAGCAAGTGGTGGCAAGTGTTGCCATGGGGCCAGTGCATTTGTGGCATCAAGTTCCGCACATCTGTGGACAAGCTGTGGACCTTGCTTGGCACGGACATGCTGCAGCGGCTGGGCATGGCTGCAGGGCCCAACTTGCACGTGCAGGTAGCGTCAGGTCCTGCTGTGGGGTGTCTTACGTGACGCACAAGTATCCCTCCCGCTGAATGAGAACTACCTCCAGGGGCTGCTGGGTGTCCATGGGCGTAGGCACTGGCTGGTGGTAGCCACTCTCCGCTGAAGAAGGGCTGCAGTTTTGGTATCACCATCCCTTGTAAAAGCAGCATCTGGCATCTGGCTTTTCTGCGCTCCAGATGAGCACAGCCATGTACCCCTCAGCGCCAGAGCCAGCGCCGCTGCAGTGTGCCACACGCCTGCACTCTGGTGTGTGCAGGCAGACTTGGGATTGCCTCAGAAGATGAAGAGACACAGGTTTGAGCTGTTCGAGCTTCACTTTTCTGAATACAAACTTCCTACATAGCCTTAAGATCTAGCTCATCCCTCTCCTTTTCCTAATCTTGGTCCAGAGGGCACAGTGCCAGCATACCACAGCAGTGTTGAGAGAGTAAATATTTCCTACACTGGGAGATGCTTCAGGTAAGCATCTGTATGGCACCAGAAATGGTGGCAGTGGCTCCGTGTGTGGCAGTGTTTGGGCTGAGCCTGGAAACTGGCAGGAGGAACAGTGACACTGCCGGTTTCCACACAGCCTGTGTGGCATCCCCTGGTAGACCTGTGTGCTGAGCCATGATGAGCAGCTCTGGGGGTGGGTGCATTTTTGATTGTCCTTTGGCATTTCACAGAAGGTCTGGGGGGGCTCAGCCCTCATGAGTGAAGACAATTAATCTTTGCAGTGGCCACAAGACCCCCACGAAAAGTGATTTCTGCAGCTTAGCTGATGGGAGCTACTTGATTAAACTGTGGCAAGCTGGTTGCTTATGATCATGAGCCTGAGCTGCGTTGTATTCTGCAGATGCAGCTGAGGATACATTTTGACACTGATGAAACTGGAACTGTCACCCTTTTGTAAGTTTAAGCTCAGGTAACCCAGCATAAGCAATTGCAGCCTCTCATTTGTTCCCTTCCTCACCACAATGTTTAACCTACCTGTCAGCATCAACCAAACTTGACACAAGGACGGAGTCCACTAAACTATTCTGCACCTGCAAAATGTGTCAAAATTAATAAGGTAAAGAAGAGAGGTTCACGATGTGCCAACGATGGGCTACTCTCATTGTCTTTGATGGCCTGCCAACACCCCCATGCCCAGTGGCCCACCAGCACGTGGCTTGGAGCCAGCCACAGCACGTAAGCTGCAGGTCCTGCTGAGGCAATGGGAGGCACTGGAAGACAGGTTGTCCGCTGTGGTGGTGATGGAGGGAGGGCAAAGGAACCAGGTTTCACTAGTCCTGCTGATCCTGACATACTTGTCTTCTCTTTTTTAGGTCTATGGAAAATCCTACATGTCCTCTCTGGCCTAGCCATGGGGTTTGTCTGAACGAGACAACATAAAGCTGCAAATCGTTTTCTACCCGGGAAGGTGCAGCTGGGAGGACGGAGATGGGAGGGAGGGGAAAGGTCTGAGCTGGGCCCCTCTTTGCCCCTGGTGTGGGGTGCCCGTGTGTGGGGCACACCTGCACATACCAGGCATGGTTTAGGGCAGTCGGAAGTCCAGATGTGTGTGCTGGATGGGAGCGTTGCTGCCTTGGTCATGCCGTGCTGGCATGGGGCACAGCCCAAGGGGACGCTTGTTTTTGGGGGTGTGCTGGGGGTGGGGGGAGCTGGGCTGCCTCCCTGCAGCCGGGGGGCACGCGCTATGCTGTTTCGCAGCGGTGTGTGTTTGGTGAGGAGCTTGGCTGTCTTAAGCACCTTTCGAATACATTGGGCACAGCTCATTGAATCCTTTAACAATCCGGCTCCTGTCTCCTTTCCCTGCTCTTCCCCACAGCCAGCGCCTTTTTTCAGGAAACAGCAAAGATGCCTCCATGCTCCTGTGGGCTCTGTCCCCATCGCTCCCCTCCAGGGACTGCCCCACCTTGCCACCCCATTTCACAGAGACCCCACTGAAAAGAGGATTTTGTTGCTGTTCAAAGGTTCCTTGCTGGTGAGGATTTTCCAGAACTCAGCATATTCCCAGGCTCTACCCCTGCATGGAGAGAGCTAGTTAATGGGCCATTAACCAGAGGAAGGGGAACTCTCCAGTGGCTTCGAGCAACAATAACAACAAAACAACCCAAAAACAACATAGCATACCCGAGAAAAATGTACCAAACATCAGGAGGAGTTTCAGGGAGAGGAGGAAAATAAAAAAGGGAAATCCAGAGAGGTGTGATTGTAAAACCTTAGTTAAAAACCAAAGCTTTGGTAAAGTAATTGCCTTCTCCAGTGAAGAGGAGAGGGGTTTAGGCTTGACTTACACGCAGCCCCCACAGTTCCTCTTCCCCCTGCCCTCTCCAGCCCTGTCCCAAAATGCTTGCCCCCAGACTGGGGATGCAGCAGGAGGACAGCGAGGGATGGTGCCTTGGAACCCCAGCATCTGTGCCCAGGGTAGTGGCCTGGCCCTGGGAAAGGTAAGAGGGTACGTAGGAAGGTGAGGGGAGGAGCAGATACAGGCTCAGGAAAGTGGGTAGGTGGGGAGAGGGTCCTCTTTGGGGAACGCATGGGTATGTTAGGGCTTGGGGGTGGGAAGCTGGGGAGCAGGGTTGCTGACTGTGTGCAGATGGCAACTATCCAGGGAGGTAATGAAGTGCAGGGGTTTGAAAATGAAGCAATGCAGGAGCAGGCATGGTACTTCCAGTAGCCACAATGTCCCTGAGCTAGCTGGTGTCAATGGCTTGTAAATCTTTAATGGCCTACCCATTTAGCTGAGCTGTGCACCCAATATAATAAAGCTCTTTGGGTAGGGAATGAGCACCCTCTTGGGAATTAGACCTGTGCTGCTGTGCCGAGGCACTTGTCTCGCCAGCGGATGCCGGGGAGAGGCTCTTTTGCAATGGGATGGCAGAGTGCCTTGCACAGGAGGGACCCAGGGTTCCTGCAGCCTCCCGGCACCGCTGCAACACAAACAACGCAAATCATTCTTTCCAGAACTGCAGCCACACTTTCACTGTTCTCATTGCAAATTCACTTGCTTTGCTCTCCACCTAAATACTGTGCACCTGGAAACATGCACTTGAATGCCATTTTGGTGGTGCTGCTGGTTGGAAATCAATATTAATTTACTTGTGCGTGTAAGTACAGAAACGTATTTATAAGTTTCAGATCAGTTGCAAACACATGCAAATTCTGTACATAAATTCTCTCTCATTTATGTAATCTGTTCAGTAATATCATTAAAGAGAGCACATCTACTGCCTGACTAGAGTTACATTTGCAATGCGCTGAGATCAGCTGTGACTATTTACTTACCACACTTCCTTGCCCATGCAGCTCCCAGCAGTGGGTGATGCTCTGGCTCCAGGTATCTTCTGCTATTTTCCTGTCATGTGCTATTACTTTTTTTTTTTTTNTAGGTTTGGTTCAGAATTTTGGGAAACCTGTGGTTTGTGGCACAGGGAGGGGTACTGTGGTTTCTTTTGGACTAGCCACCTGCTGCAAAGTCACCTGTGATTGCAAATGCGCTGGACTCGATCACATAGTTCAGATCACAAGAAGAGTAGGAAATATTTACAATTCTACAAAAAAGAAACATGGTCAAGCAAGACATCATTAAAATACACTCTTAACAAGATGTGGTGTGTGTATTTCTCGGGGTTGTCATTTGAGAACTGCCCACTAAATTACTGCTCAGAGAAGTAACTGAGTGAAAGGAAAAATCGTCTGGTTAAACATATTGTATGTCACTGCTAAGAAAATCATTAACATACATATGCTGTAGAGAAGAGAATTCACCAGCTAAAGTCTATCAATAAAGATATACCACATTTTTATGATGCTGGAATTAAAAAGGCCTGATAGAAAAATACCACACTCGTTTTATTAAAAAATATGGTCTTGTCAAAGCTGTTTCCTTTCCAGGATAAATGAAACTCAGCCGTATCAATATTACTGATTTTAAATTGTCATTTTTAAGCTCAATGCTTTATTATTTGTAATTATTTAATAATTCCAGCAGATGTGAATTGGTCAACCCCCTGATTTCTTGGTAAACCATTTTGACTACTGAAAATACTACGAAAGAAATCCTGAAAAAAGGCAGTGGATATTATAGGCACAACAAAATATTCATTAGTGTTGCCACTTTTCGCACCAAAACGTTTCTGAAGAAGGCTTTCAGTTCAATGAACAGGCCTGCATTAACGGTTGTAAAATGAACCACACACAGGAATGAAGATTCTTCCTTGTACGTACCTAAGGTGGAAGAAAGTGTCTACTGTGTTGTATTATTTGATAAGCAATATATGGTTATAGCAGCTGACAGATTTTTACCCCAGGGCAGAATTAAGGCCAAATATTCACTTTTGGCATTTTTGTTTCCTGTTGCATAGGAGTCTGCAAATTCTTGCATTTGTTTTTTAAACTGTTTTTAAAAAGGGAAAATGAAACAAAGACGAACAGGAACAAATAAAACTGAAGAGAAAGAGTGTGCTGATGGTGGCTAATTGCAGAAAAGGGATTAACAGCTTCAACCAGCCTGTAATAGGTGCAGATACTCAAGCATGTGTGTATGTTAAAATATTCTGGGCGATTACTTAGCCCAAGGAGAGGTACCAACCCACCCTGCTTACAGAAAACTGGAGTTCTCTCTGCTTACCACGGTAGCTTCAAGACTGAGTTCATGATAATGTGTCTCTATATAGGGCATATTGGTATTAAAATAACTGTCTTGCAGATATGTTTTATTGTGCGGGGGATACACGAGTTCTTTGTTGCGTACACGCTGGCTCAGTTTTTCTGAGCCGAGGGCAGGAATCGCCCTCCAAACTACCGTTAGTTTTGATGAGAAGTGGGTGGCTATTTGACTTGGATGTCTCAGCCGACAGGAGCAGATCCCACTGGAAAACGTTGCTGCGGCAGCAGCACGCATGCACCACAGGCAGGTTTTGCATGCTGTCCTATGGCTTTGGTCTGGAGCCAGAGGGACACCAGCCTAGGGCAGGACGGCAGAGAGGTGTGGGGCGATCCTTCTTTGCCCGCACGTCACGTTGAGGCCGCAGAGCTCCTGCACGTAGAAGGGATGTGTGTCGGTTACACTCCCTACCCACGGGCTTGTTAGTGGGTAATCTGATGGTGCACATTTGCTGTGGCTTGTGCAACTGAATGACTGCACACAGGGGGCTGGGTATTAATTACACGCTTGAGAGACGTGTGTCTGCATGTGTAGCTGTGGTCCTGGGGAAGACCCTGAGTTTGTCGCCTACTCCCAGTGCTCCTGCGGCTGCGGCGGGCGGTGCGGAGCCCTGACCCGCTCTCCGCACCCTCGATGGCTTTTGGCCAGGCAGCTTCTGCGCGGGGTGGTGGGACCCTGTGCGCAGGTAGGGTAGGTTTGCTGCCACCGGGTGGGTTTTATAGACTGCGTGTCCCTTCCTGAGCACGGCTCTGAGACCACAGCCAGCCGCTGAACTCCGGTGGTAACAAACAGCCCCATTAATGCGGTGTCACAGATTTCATTAGGGCGTCAGTCCCAACCAACATGGCCATAAATCAGGGAGATGGTACAAGGGCTCGCAGGCCCTGGTTTCAAGGGCCACATAGCCAGAGACTCATAACGCTCAAGAGGAAATGATCATGAATATTATTTAAAAAAATCAGAAATGTATATTAGAAAATCTCTGAGCTTATCAGATGGAGTGAGGTTGGGTAATAGCTGTTATTTATACTGCTTGTGCAGAGTGATAAAGTGGTGCTTTATGACCTGTGGTTTATCACTTAGAATAAGAGTCATGTGACTCCATTAAGGTTTCTTCTGTAGAAATGAAAAAGGGTAAATTAATGTGGTTTTTTTATTGTTAAATATTTGCACTCTCCTAAACCCAGTTTTTATTTTCCCTACTTAAGAAGTAGCGTATAAGGACAAATAAGTTTAAGTTTTGATTGATGGAGAGGTGGGGTGAAAACTCCCTTTATGTCAAAGGCTCTCTGGAGTGAGCCGGCCTCCCACCCACTAATGTCTATCAGCGGGGCTGGGTTCAGAGAGGAGGGAAAGGCAACGCAGCCAACACAGTTACACCCGAAAAGCCGCTCCCCTCAGCCCCCCTGACCCATCGTCTGCTGGAGAAACATACTGCAGTCCTGCTGCCGCCTCAGACCTCGTTGCTGCTCTGGGAAGGGAGAAGGGGATCTGTGGAGACCAGGGGTGGGAGCAACCCTGGGCGGCCTGAGCAAAGAGAAGGAAGAGCTGTTGGCTGAGATGAGATGCTTCCAGGAGAGCACAGGCTCTGCCCGAGCAAAGAGAAAATGGATTTCTCAATGATGTCTTGAAGTGAGCAGTAGAAACTGTCCTTACAGACACCCATATGGTCCGTGCCAGTCCGTGCCATGGTAAGCAGAGGCATGGAGAGCCATGGACAATCTGCCAGGACAATGCAGTCGCTGGAACCTGAATGGGAGAGCAAAAGCACAGCAGTGTTACTCAAGAGGCTGTACTATTACTGTGGGCATGTATCCCCCACAAGACCTGTAAGCAGCAGCTGCCAGGAGGGCAGTGGGCACACACAGAGCTGGTGGGCAATGACCAGCTGCCCTGGGGCACAGGAAACCACAAGGAGACCAGCAGAATCCAAGGAGCTGCTGGGCTGCCACAGGAGTCACACCCCGACTTTCCTTAGGGATTCTGGTTGAGTCTGAGATGCTCACAGATGGGGTTTCAGGGGAGAAGCAAGACCGAGCTGCTCAGGAGGAAAGCATGGTAGCAGGCAGACACAGCCAAAGGCTTTGCTGAGTGACAGTGGCGAATACAGTTCTCTGTCATCTCTGGTGACTCCTGTGTTAACTCTGCACCACCTACATGGTGCTTCAGGGCACCTGAAGGGTCTTTCAGCTTCCTACAGGTCTTCTTTAGCAAGGTAATGAGTGTGGGTCAGCAGAGGAGTGGAAGTAGACTTAGGTTATTAACAGCCCCAGTTTTACAAAGAGATCAGGGCACGCTGCGTAGCTAATTATGGTCTTCTGCACTAAAAAAGAAGATATCCTGGAGTGGCAGGAGCACAATGCTTGAATCCATCTGTATGTGCCCCAGTTTTCCTGTTTGTAAAGTGGGGTTTACCATGTTCACCTTCATCAAAACATATCTGGCAAGGATAATTTAAAAAATACCTGTGGAGATAAAAAGGACTGCAAGTTTGCTATAATTTTGGATAAAATTTTCTCAAATTTTCTCTCTCAAAATCTGAATTTTTTTCTGTTTTGGAGAACAAAAGTATTTTTGACTTCTTAGAACTGGAGAAAAAAAATATTCAGTAAGCTAAAAAAAAAAACACAGGTGGAAAAGTGAGAAAACTGTAAGCACATTTTTGCCATCTCTCTTCTCTTAGATTTTGAAAGAGTTAGTTTGAATACTTGGTGCTTGTTTTACAATCCAAGCCTTTAAGAGCGCTTGCAGGGAGGAAGCTGCCTGGAAGTGTGAGAGGGGATGTGGATCAGGTATCACAGACACACAGAGTAATCTCTGTCATTCCTGCGCTCAAATTGGATTTTGATTTGGTGGCCTTCAAAAAGCCCCTTCACCCCTTCTCTTCCCCGCACACACCTCCATGTTCAGGGATTTACCCCCCCGTACAGTGTGCTTGGTTTGTCCACGCACAGTGTTTGTATGCTGGCAGGACCTACAATCCCCAGTGGCAGTGTGGTGCCCTCGGTACTAGACGAGTCCACAATAAAGAGGTCGTCCTTCCCTGGCCAGACCCCAGGGCCCAGCTCATGCCAGGCATTGGCTGCTACTGCAGAAGACAATGCCACAAAAGAAGGGAAGGGGAAAACCGTGATGGCTTGGGAAAAGAAAACAACAGACAAAAAAAGAAGGAAGATAACCAGATTATTTTTTTCCCCCAATCTCTCTTTGCTTATGTTTCATCTCTCCTGGTAAAGCCTTCTGAAGATGGCAGCCAAGCCTGCAGCCTTTAGGACAGTTGATACAGCTCTTTTTCCTGTTGCGTTGAGAGCAGAGTGCCTCGAGAGTCACAGAGCAGTTCAGGCTGGAAGAGACCCTGGGTGGTGTCTAGCCTAGTCTCTGCCCAAAGCAGGGTCAACCCCCAAATCAGACACAGTAAGCCGCTCTTCTCTCCAAGAGCAGGAGCAGTCTAAGCACGCAGAAGGGGCTTTGAGGGCATGCACAAAGTCAATGGCATAACAGGCAGGAGTCTGGGGTCTCTATCTCTTTTGGCCAGTAGATGCCAGCTCCACAGAGCACTCCACATTCAAACTCTCTGCCCTGCAGCCAGATGTGCCCCTAGAGCCGTTCAGCCCGTTTTGTTGTGTGTTCTGCCCAGTGATGGGGGTGACCTTACGCTCCAAGTGAAGATTTGAGCATGGGTGGTGGCTTTCCAGTGACTTTTTCTGTAGGCAGAATACTAGCTCTCTCAGAGTATTGCCTGTGTGTTCCTCATAGTCATTTCCCATCATGGCTACGTGCTAATTGTCTCTAGGGGAAGTGAGGAGAAGGCTTATTAATCTGTGCAGTCAGGAAAGGTTGTAAATCACCGTGTGTTTCCAGCGATAAAATTGGCTAAATAAATTAAAACAAGCACTAATGACCCAAACAGAGCTCTGATGTAGTGGGAGTGGGCTGGGGCATATAGCTGTGTTTGGGTATATTGTACACCTCAATGATGCACTTTCTTTCTCCTGACAGCATCCTTTGATATGTCCATCCATAGTCCCTTCACCCCAGCTGGTGTGCCCCAGTGCATCACCAGTATTGCATGCTCTTCTCTCCCCTCTGCTGCAGCGATGGCATTAGCTTTTTAGCTCAGTTTTCTATTCCCTTCGCTTTTCAGCCCAGCAGAGCTTGGAGTTAATTCATCCTTGTTCTCTGGCACTTCTCAACAAACCCAGTGAACTTTTCCTTAATGCAGATATGCTAAACAGCATCGAAGCCAACAGAGATGTATATCCATTAATGACAGCACAGCTGTCCTTTCAGATAGTAGTGTAAAAAGTCCGTTCAGAAAGATTTCACACAGTAAATAAAAAGGCAGGTTTGCAAACAGCCTGTCTGGTGATGAACAGCCAGGGTGGAAAAGTCACCCCATAGTCCTGTTTTCCAACAACCTCTTTCATCTGTGAGTCCTGCAAAATCCTTCACCAACTATTCATCAAGTGCCACCGAAATGTCTGATCTAGCTCTCTAAGGAAGATGTTGGTACCAGACAGTTCTGTGTTTTCTACGTAGTAAGTGTCCCTACAAGAAACCTTCTGAGAATATCCTCCAGCATTTTCTGGGATGATTAAATACTACTCTGTTTCGCCTCACCATCCAGCTTCAGCCTCTTGATATCAAGCAGAAATGACTCATTTTATGCCCACCAATATAAGAGCTGGTTCTCAAACCAGCAGCAGTCTGCTGCTCCTCAGAATAGCTGACCTGCTTGTGGATGTACCTTGCTGCCTTCCTTGGAGACCATCTCTCAAAAGAGATCATAAGGAAGGAATTTCCTTGGTACAATCTTCACAGCGGATGTGCTGAGTCAGTGCATCCCTCAGTCCCTGTGAGCTCACCAACTTTCGGCTTTTTTCCTCAAAGATGTGGGTCTCTGGGCTTTCCCTTGCCAGCAGAGGCTGAAGGAATCCTCCTGCTGCAGACGGCCCCCACTGCTGGGACGTGCACAAACGTCAACAGCAGAACTGTGCAAAGGTGAGGAAGGTGAGGTGCTGCCATGTGAAGTCAGGGTTGTGAGCGGAGGTCCCTGCTCTACAGTGCACTCTCCAGGCTCCAGAGTTGTCTGCCACCAGGATCAGTTCAGGCAAAATCCTTCTCTTGTTTCCTCCTGAGTGGATTTGGTGCTTCTAGATGTCACAGATGGAGAGTCAAGACACTGGATCCAAAGGTGGCAGTGTCTATGCTCCCTTGTCTGTCTGGCCAAACCCACAAATTTCCCCAGTAGCTGAGTCCAGCAGCAGAACTAGGCATCAATTCAATCTGCCTGCAAGGAGCTCACTAAACCAGGGCTGCCTCTGGTTACCACGCAGGAGAGGGAGAGCACCAGCTCTCCACCAGCCTCAAGCTGGGCTCGGGCAGCACCTCAAAAATAACATCATTTATCTTCTATCAGTTGCCTGAGACCTGTGGGTCCAAACTCTCTGGTGTGTATTTGTATCTAATAAGCATAAGAAAAGCGTTTTCAAAGTGGCCGAAACTATCAATTATGTCTTTCATTTATGCTTTTGGGGGAAAGCCTACAAATGGATGCCACTAGCCCAACCGAGCTCAGAAGTGTGAAGAGCTTTTATTCCACTTGGTATCACCACTGCACCAGTCCATGACAGACACCAGCTCAGTCTCTTGCGTCTTATTAGAGCTCTTTTCTGTGTTTCCATATTGCAAGTCGGCTCACGATTTGTTCTTGAAAGCACAAAAATTTTTGTAAAGAATTGTCCCCTTTGGAATTTTTTCCCGTAACCTTTACTCCAAATATTTTCTCTTCTCATTCACTGTATTTAATTTTTAAATTTTTGCCTACTTGTCATTCTTGCTCCTTTTCCTAATTCCAGTCATTTTGAAAATCAGTGGTGCTGAAGGACGGTAAAGAGAAACAGAAGAGATTATCNAAAAATCCATTCAGAACGCCAGGAAACAAAATCAACAAGGAGAGCTTTGAGCTTTCTGTCTTTCTCGGAAAATTGTCGATTCCTTTTGCACCAAGTGCTGGGCCTGATTCTTCTCCGGCAGAGTGCAGCCAAGAATTACAAAGCGAGTCAACAGACAGTGGAACTGAGTTCATCTGAAAAGTAGCCAGAAAAAACCTCCGGCTATGTTCGAGGTGTCCATTTTTAGAAGGAAATTTGCTAAGGCAGAAGAATACAGCATATTGAGGGTGAGTGACTCTGTGTGTGTGTGTGTGTGTGTGTTGGATCTCAGCACAAGGAAGGGGTGTCTTGCCACCCCCAGGGGTCGGGAATAGTGCATGCATGGGGAGGACCTATTATATTATTTTTCTTCCACCTTAATGAACTCCTCTCATGTCCACCTCTGATCAGTGGAGTATGACAGAGGGTGATTGAAGGCCAGTCTCCCAGGAAATGAAGTTTGTTCACACAGCCCAAGTATGCTGGCCCTACTGCTGCCTGCCTCTGATTTATAGGACCGAAAATTCCTTCCTCCGGTAACAATAACGCTCTTAAACTCCAGACCCCTCTCCCTCACAGAACCTCCAGACAGGGCAGCCCGAGCCCAGGAGAGACGGGAGGCACCCAGCAAATATATCCATCAACACAACTCGGGTTTCAAAGGAATACGAGACCTCACAGGGTTAGGCTCACAAAGGAGTGAGTGGAGGAGTCCGGCCACCACCCTGCAGCACCTCCTCCTGGGAAGGGGCAGCGACAGGAGTGACCGTGCCCCAGAGAGGGGCAGGAGGCACAGCGTCTCCTGTGAGCTAGATGGCACAGAGAGCCCAGGGTGGTGTCTTCAGGGGAAATTTGGGCCCTCTGGCTGATGTTTGATTCTGGGTCTGGGAACAAGTCTGCTCTCAGGTCTCCTAATGTCAGAGGTTTCTTCCTACAATGTCTCCTCTGGGATGGGGCCACTGGCTAGAAAGCAGTCCAAACACTTTGTCTCTCTTTCGTGTTGTGCTTGGTTTTGAGAGGAGAGCTCCTGTGAGCTCGCTGTGTTTTGTGGCAGCAGCAGAGGGCTGTGACTGCGGATTCTGCAGCCCCACGGCTCCCATGTGGCACCAGGCTCCTGCTGAGAAGCCATCACAGGAAAGGGCCACCTCTGCTCACAAAGCATCCTCTCCAGAGTGTGATGGGGCCCTGAGGTGCGGTATGCAACCATGTCCAAGGGTGCAAGGGTGCAAGGCACGCTGACGTGGCGCTGGAGGTTTTGTCCATGCTGTCTAGTGGGGCTGGGTGGTGGCATATGCCTAAGAAATCAAGCCATTTCCCAGACAGGGAGCCTGTAGTTAGTTAAACAGTACAGATGATCTGCGGGCACATTGTTTCCAGGTTTTGTTTTATTTAGTACCAGAGATGTGGCCATACAGTGTGGCTATCGGGCCAGTCTCTGAGCTGGCAAGACCCGCACACATGCACACACATATGCACACGTTTTGGAGCTGGGGCCCCATGTTTGAGCTTAATATTGCTGCCAGAGTTTTGGGTCAAGGAGAGAAAAAGAGTTTGAGCCCTTTTGCAACAGGACAGTTGTGATTGCCAAATTGCAAGGCAAGTCCTGGCAAGAAATGAGTTCATTCTGTAACTTTTTTTTTTTATCATTTACTTATTAACAGCTCTCTCTGGCTCTCACCTGAAGCTGCTGACCTGTTCCTCCTAGACAGAGCAATTAGCAGGGAGACAATGATCTGCAGAGGGCAAGGAGCAGCCTGTGCTGGGTGGGGGTGGAGGTGGGGATGGGCTGCGGGAGGCCGAGGGTCACAGAGGAAAGGGCTATTTATGGCCCCAAGAGAGAAGATTCAGTAAAAGGCCATCCAGCTTGTCTTGACTTCCTCTTGACCTATCCCTTCTGGGAGATACTGGTGTACTTCCCTGCCCCCACAGGCTTCACGCATCCCCAGTGGCTGGGCACTGGTGAAAGTGGCAGTGGGCAGTGGAGTACGCGGTGGGCCATGTGCCAGCTCCATTACACCTGTGAGGTACTATTTTAAGTGGGAAGAAAGAAATCTTGCCAGTGTCTTCTTGTCTTCTCCACCGCCAGCCCCAGTAACTGCTTCTGGACAGATACGGGAAAGCTCTTTGCTCTGCCTGTTGGAAAGGCTCAGTTTCCCCTCCCAGTCTTTGCTGTGGTTATTTCAACAGAAGGTCTGTGGGACAGTAACTCCGTGTTCACGCTGGTAGCTAGCACAGAGGGCTCTGATCTCTATCTCACAGTCTCCTGCGCTAACCACAGGGCAAGTAATTTCTTGATAAAGGGAGAGAGTAAGTCTGCCTTATACATGTGTATCCGACGTCCACATCTGGACCAGTCCCTTGAAGTCCTGCTACAAACAGTGTTTCGGAACATACCCCTTGTAAATTATGAGCCTTTGCATATTTGCATCCTTCAGACCACCTTCCCTTCTCTGCTGGAACCTGCTGAGGCTGGTCACAGCCACGCGGGGCTTCCCCGGCTGACACCTTGTCAAGAAATGAGCTTTGTGGTGTAACTGAGAGACCACGTATAAGAAGAACCCTTCCTCTGAATAACAGCCTTCAGAGAGAAGGGTTAAAGGCATGATATTAAGTTAGATAACCATGTTAAATTGCATCTAAAAAGGAAGTTGGTCTTTCCTAATGTATTTTTTGTTGAAAAATTGACCTTTTTTAAAATGAAAAGCATTTTTATGGAGCTATCCTGTGAGATGCCAAATGTTTTGGCCCTGATCTAGCTAGATATTTAACCACGTACTTCATTTCTTAAGCTGCTCATGTGCTTAAATATTTTGCTGGATCGAGTCCAGAGCTCTCAGCACTCTGTGCGGTGTCAAAGGACCAGGTCTGCGTTTGCAGCACCATTGCTGAACTCAGGCTATAATGATTTCAATCATCACACAGAAAGCATTTTCCATTAATGCTTTCCAAAAAAAACTTAAACAAATTTCCTTGGGATTTCTCCCTTAGATGTGTGTTTTCTGATGGTGTTCTAGCAGACAGGTTTACTAGCCAGAGTATTTGTGAAACAAGGCACTTGTTAGTAAAATTTAGTGGGAGCTAATGGAAAACTATTTTGTTCTAAAAATTCCAGGTTTGCCACCCGAGACCTGACTTTAAAAGTGACTGAAGACCCACAGGAAAAGAAATGGAGTGCGTGACCACTCCATGCAGTCAAAGCTGACCCAAGGCAGTTTGAATCATTCACAGAAATTATTTAGAAAACAATTTCAAACAACAGATGGGGAGGAGTTATCAGCTGATGGCCGGCAACCAGCGAGCAGAGAAAGAGACCAAGTTCTTGAGCAAAGTAGTTCTCTGCAGATGGCTGGGTTCAATAAGAAAGGATAAAAAATGAACCTGACCATTAACAAAAAGTGAAGCAGACTAGCTGAGTTTCACTGGTCCTACTGAAGGGAGTACAAAGAACAAGAAGCAAACAGCACTAGGTGGGAAAAGGTGAGCCTGATTTCTAATCTTGTGTGTTGTAATTACGGTGTTAAATGTGCAAGTGCAAAGTGAAGGTATGAGATGGCATAAGTAGAAAGAAATTGTGGAAGAGAGCTGAGCAGAAACAGGCTCTGTCAAAGCCAAAAGGGATGCATGCCAACGTTGTTTCTCTTGGCATAGGTCAAAAAGCAGACTGTGTGACAAGAGAGAAATCGGAGAAGACTGAGATAATGCCCAATTAGATCATGCAGTTTGCCTCCCTGGGGCCCATGACAGACTGGTAAGGAATTTTTCTGCTGGGGAGGGAAAAAGGAAGTTGTCAGAAATTTGAAAAACTTTTTTTTCTCTCTTTCCACCCAAAGACTTAGCTGAGAACAAAATCTCACTGAAACGTGTCATTTCCAGCTTAATGTGTTCACTCCTTGCTGACTGTCTTACAAGAAAAAAATTCAGATACTGACTGTGAAAATGCTCAGTAAGTCAATCCTCCAATTTCCTGCTGTGACAAAATTTTGGGAAGAGCTAATTGTGCCTCTTGTTATCTCTGAAATCCTTCTCAGTTGCGTGTAATACTGAGCCCCATTGCATCAGAATGTCACAGGTGTGTTGTCAGAGATGTTCCTGATAGTGCACGGCCCGTGCAGAGCCTGGCTCACCTGTGCCTGCGTTAGCCCAAGCTGGGACAAGCCATTCGCCCCACAAAAATGAGTTGTTTCATTCTTGTGGCTCCTCTCCATGCACGTTGTTATGACTGCCAGGAGCTCTTGCAGCTCCAGGAAGAGGCTGCCCACCCCTGTAGTTGCTTTCAAGTGAGTTGTGATCCTTCCTCAATTCTGAGAAGACTTTCAGGAATTATTATCATTTTGCTGGGCCCAGAAGTCATGATGCCTAATTACCTCTGAGAGCCTGACTGGGTGGGCTAAATTTGGCAAAAGACTTCTGTATGGAGACAGTAGGAGGGATGGGAGCAGCACCAGAGGATGAGCCGAATGTAGTCTGTGGCGAGGCTGTTCTGTGAGCTGAGGGCCACAAACAAAACTATGATTCCTCAAGCCCTGTGCTACCTCTTGTATGACAACACCTGCTCAGGCTCTTCTGGCACCAAAATATTCCCCGTAGCCTTTTTCCTCAGTGCAATGTTCAAAAACTTGACATAGTGAAGATTCATAGTGGGTTTTGCTGCCAAGAATTTTCTCCCTTCATTTTATTCTGCTTCATTTTTATCTCCTTATCTTTAGAGAGAAGACCCTGCTGTTACCCTACCATCTTACCTAACCCTGGCTTTGTTACTATCTCCTAAACTTCCCAGGTTCATCTCCATCTTTAGCAATGTTTTAAACACTCTTGGGACCTGGTACTGAAATTCTGCTCAGTGATGTGCTGGTGGGGATGTTGATCCAGTTTACCAGACAGTGATGATCAGAATTACAATTTGTTTTGGAAAACGCTGACTATGAAGTATTTTCTCGACTTTGCCATATTTCCTTATTGCCCTGTGCGTTGAAGACACCTGCTGCAGGGAGGGATTGGCTTGTTTGTATGCAGACCTTCCCTCAGAAGAGGAGAGGTCCTGCTCTTCGTTACATGCTAGTGGTGGGTTAATGAGTACCGGTACCAGCAGCAGTAGCTACAGTAAGACTGGTGGGTTCCAATATGAGCTGGTCAGACTTTAGATAGCGTGTGCACCTGGAAGAAAAACGCTGGGGTTTGCCACTGCGTCTTCAGGACAGGAGGAAGCAGAAGAGAGAGGAGCAGAATCACCCCAAGGGAGGCAGCATTGCACGTTTGTTCAGAGGTGGCTGCAGCTGACTGATCTCCGGCTCATCCCTCCAGCTGAGTGTTGAGGAGAGCTCCCCGGCAGTGGGAACAGCCACCCTCTGGGCTGGAGACCTCGGTCCCTCCCGCGCTGTGGGACCAGAGGGGTGGATGGCAGAGGGGGCTGCTCCGACATTTCCTCTCCCGGCGAGGAGGGACCCTGTCCTTGCAAGGCTGTCGAAGGCCAGCTCAGCCCGCCGTGACCAACTACAACTGCCACTCCTGTGTCCTTTCCCCCCGGGTGCTGCGTTCATTAGCTGTGAGGCCTTAGTTTTATGGGAACCCTCCCACCCGGCTTCCTCCTGGCTTAATGACAGGCCCATTAAAGAGAAGCCAATAAAGCCACAGTGCAAGAACAGCGCGAGAGCCGGCTGCCTGCCCGTCTTCTTCATGTGCGAGCCAGGTCTGGGGGCAGGAGGAGGCAGGGACACCCCCGAGTTACGCAGAGGTGACCCCTGAGAGCGGGGAGAGCCCACAGCTTGCAGGCCAGCTTTCCTGCTCCGCTTTGGGGCTCTCTTGCATAAACTTTTCTCAGTGTGGGGTTGGGGTTTTTTTTGTGGGTTTGTTTCTTTTTTTTTTTTTCATCTCTGAGGAGGGAGGAACAAGGTCTTTTAATGAGGGGAGGATTAACAGGCCATAAGACTCAGCCCTGAAAGAGCCATCGGTCTGTGGGGCCGCTCAGCAGGACGCAGGGTAATTGGATTGGATCCCGAAGAGCACCTTGAATCGGTTCTGAGGCGGCCGCAGCGGGTTGCTCCGGAGGGAGCCGGGGGCCGGGGAGGAGGGGAGCGTGTGGCTCTTTAGAGAAGCCAGAGCCAAGATGGGGGATCAGCCGGCTCATTAAGGGATTAGAGTGTTTGTTCTTCTCAAGACTTTTGTTGCTAAAACACTTTGCACAGCATTTTCTGGAGCCTGGGGAGCTTAAAGAGCTTGTCAGAGCCCTGCTCTTGTCCCTGCACAGGAGCAGAGAGGCTCTTTCCTATGGCCTTCTTGCTGATGCCAACAGCAGCTACTGCTAGTGACAGCTCTGCGCTCCCAGCCTTTCCCGTCTCCAGTCATAGTGCTTTTGAGGTAAAGGGGGATCACCCTTCATCCATGATTCATCCAAAGAGGATGAAGCAAAAGAAGCACATCAGAAGGGAGTCCTTTGACAGTGAGGGACACTCTAACTTGGGCTTTTCTCCTAGTATTTGTTGCACAGTGAAGGACTTTGCACATTCTGTGATGCTCTCTGCAACTTTTTACCTCCCCATGGTCTCTGTGCTTGGTCTCCAGTACTCGTGGTAGCAAGTTTGGGGCACAAACTACTCTAGTTTGTGTATCTGGCCGTCATACAAATGTTGTGACTAGAAATTGTTGCATAGACTGACTTGCCTACCAGCATCACCTGAACTGTGCAGGCTATTGAGATGCATGCTAGAAGAGGCTAGACAGGGAAGGAATGTTGCAAAGAGACCTTGTCTGACAGCACAGCTGGCCAGGAAGCCTAGTTCTCCTCTGGATCATGGGGAGAACGTAACAGCTCTAAAGTCCTATTCAGTAAGTGCTCAGATCAGAGTGTGATGTATTAGGAGAAGATGTCACGGGTATATGTGGATAAAGCTCTGTTTCATCAGTTCATCCATCCTCAGGGCCCACACAGAGACTTCTCGCCCAGCTGTCCTTTACCTAGGCTGCCGTGGCTCTAGGCATGGACAGACCCTGCCCTGGCTGGCCAGGGCTGGAAACCTGGAGACACTGGCAGAACAAAGCCTGGGGAGATGGTAAAGGGGCTATGCAGCACTGGGGATTTTCCCATTTTAGGGACTATCATTCCTCCCATTACTGTGGGACTGGTGAGTGAGCATCAACAATTCCTTACAGAGGTAGCAACACTCATGGCACTAGGGTGATGCCGTGGGAGCTCTTCCTCCTGTCCGTTGGGGTGGGTACATTGGCAGGACCTGAGAGGGAGGGTGTTCTCGTGGGCTTCCTTACAGGGACGCTCGGAGCCTGAGCCCACTGTGGGGTTTGGAGGTTCAGCCCTGTGTCCTGCTGTCAGGGCTCTGGCTGCTGAGCATACAGTTCGCACCCGGAGCCTGTGTCTCCATCTGGGCAGTTGCGTGCCCACTCACCACCTTTCCATGCAGAATTTGGTGAATTTGGCCTCCACCTTTAGAGAGGTGGAGGGGCTGGGGCTGGGCAAGAGGGATTTAATCAGTTGTGTGGAGCAGCAAATGGAAGGGAGTTCAGCAGGACCACTCCAGCTCCCAGTGTAAGTTGCACTCCCATCGCCTGTCTGTGCTGAGCAGGAGTTTCAGCCGGGAAGTGTGTAGATGAGGGGGGGAGAAGGGGACAGACAGGCAAGCAGGGCGGGGGGAAGAGGGTTACAGGGAAAATAAATGAGACTCCCCTGAAATTAATTGTTTGAAGGGAGTGCCCCATTCGGCTGTGAATTCTGAAATGATTATTGGATTTGCAGGCAGACGGGGAACAGAACGGGTCGGGTGCACGATTAATATCTTATTGATAGCGGATTAAGAGAGCGAGATCAAATCTTTAACTGAGTGGAGATGCAGTTTATCAATTTGTCACAAAAAATGTAGCAATCAGAAGTGGAGAACATCAGGGGCGGCTTGTGGATCGATCCGTGTCAGCGCCTCACAGCACAGCTCGTCAAGAAGGCTGGCTTCCCCTCAGGTGCGGAGAGAACTGTAGGAGACCAGCTTGGTGCTGGCCATGCCGAGGGCAGTCCTGGGGACAGCTGGACCCACCACCAGGAGAGCTGCAGGCAGGTGATGCCATGCTCCCATGGATGCTGCACAGCAGTGCTCCGGTGCGGGGTGCAAGCAAAGCAGTGGTGCCAGAGGAGCAGTGGCTTCCTGAGACGGTGGCAGTGGGAGATGTGAAGGCTCAGCCCGTAGCATGGTAGTAGATGGGCTTGCAACCATCCAGAGCTTCCCAGGCTTCAGGGCAGGGTAGGGAACCTCAGGTGCAGCTGAGTGGTATTTAGTGAGGAAAAAGCTCATGTGCTATTGGGCCATAAGATGCAAAGCTGTGGGTACTGCCTAATTTAATGGCTGTGGGCTTCCCACTCCTGTTGGAGATACGATGTGATGTTAACATCTGGATATTGGTGCTTCTGATTTCTGTTCACAGCTCTGCTGTCTTGGTTCTGTTGGTGCAGCCTGGCATCAATGTGTGTTCTGTGTTTCGGGAGACCAGTCTGTTGACCAGCTCCTCAGCCTTGATCTGTCATTATTCATGGCTCATGCACGGAAGGCATTTGCAGCTATTGAAAGCATTTTGATAGCTGGGCAAAAAGGTAGGAACTTCACCAAAAATATCCAGCTTAGAAAGCAGTCCTTTCTTCATCTTGAGGTAATTCTGTGACAAGAAACTGCTTTTGCCAGCTCTAAAGAGTGCTCTGGCTACTTGGGGTCTTCTCAAAAAGCCCAATCTCTTAGCTGAAAAACTCAGGTTTCTCAATTAGAAAATAAAAGACACTTCTAGCCCATGTGGCTGTGAGCTTTTCAAAGTAATCCCTAAAGGCTAAAATCAGAAGGCAAAGAAAGAGGAGTCCAGAGTCAGATCCCTGGTAGTATTTGTTTTTATGAAAGCAAACTTTTGATTTGCAGCCCTCCTGTGTAGATTTTTGTTGTGAATGTTTGGTTTCAGCAAACAGGGAAAATAAACCCAAGGCAAATGTTTAATGAGCACCTCTTTCAGAGCAGGCACTGTAAGCAGCTGGGATGTCTCTGCAGCGAAGCCTGGCACCAGACTTCAGTCACCAGTTGGACTCCAGCATTTTTTATTTTTTATTGCTAACGTAAAACTTCCTGCTATTCCAACAGATGGGGGACGGCCTGTAGAAGCCAGCAGCCTCCTTGGTGGGCTGTGGAGTCAACAGGAGTCTCTGATAGCAATTTCCCTTCTCTTAAGGCCTTGCAGAGCTGTTTCAGTCCCTTGGGCCTTTGCAAAGGATGTTATGCACCTGGGTGAGGCATGTGACATCGGAAAGGCTGTTCATACTGAAGGCAGTCTCTCATGCCGGCACTGCCAGCTTTGAAGGCAATTACATTCTTGCTAGGGTTGTTGGGTTTCCCCATGATGCCTCCTGGCTGTTTGCAGTCATTCTCAAGGTCCTGGAGTGTGATGGGAGCCTCTGGGGCTCGAGGGTGTACAGGTGAGAAAGGAGCCCCAGCTGGAAGCCTTTAGAAACTGGATAGAGAAGGGAGGGGAGGGAAAGGAAAATCAAAGATTTTAATCCATGGCCTTGGTTTGCTGCCTGCTGCTTACTCCTCTATACCATGCTGCTTTTTCCCCGCCAGCATGTCAGAGCCTGTGAGGGGCTTTGACTCCTGCCAGGTTTTTGGAGTGCTCTGAGAGCCAGTGAGACACCATGCTGCCATGAGGGCTGTGAGCACCATGACGGAAGGTCTGGGAGCTGATCAGTCCTTGGACTTGATAACGCAGCCAGCTGAATCAGGTGATGTGGTTTGTTCTGGAAAAGAGACGTCTGAGGGGGGACCTAATCAACACTTATAAATACTTGAAGGGGGGGTGTCAGGAGGATGGGGCCAGGCTCTTTTCGGTAGTGCCCAGGGACAGGACAAGGGGTAACGGGCACAAACTTAAACATAGGAAGTTCCACCTAAACATGAGGAGGGACTTCTTTACCTTGAGGGTGGCAGAGCCCTGGCCCAGGCTGCCCAGGGAGGTGGTGGAGTCTCCATCTCTGGAGACATTCAAAACCCGCCTGGATGGGTTCCTGTGCAACCTGCTCTAAGGTGGCCCTGCTCTGGCAGGGGGTTGCACTAGATGATCTCCAGAGGGCCCTTCCAACCCTGTGATTCTGTGATTCTGTTCTGCATTTACACAGGGACAAAAGGCTATATGTCAGCCTGGTTTAACTGGTATGTGTTAGCTGAGTGAGACCAGTGCATGCTCCCTGCAAGGATGTGAGGTCTTGGGGTCTGCTAGGGTGCAGATGCAAAGAGGAGGGAAAGAGAGGGTATCATATGGAGGTGCAGGTGAATGCTGAGGTGCCCTCTGCCTGGGCTGAGTCATGACGGAGACCACGAAGTGGAGAAAGCTGCTGGCCATCACCTTTGTGTTTACAGGGTGAGCCAATTGGGACAGGGTTGGAGAGGAATTCATGACCCAACCACCTGCCTTAGTCTTCATGTGTGACCTTCTGGGTTGAGTGACACAGGACTAATTTCTCTTCTGATGCTGGAGAAAACTGTACTTTTAGAAGACTCTAGTGTCTGAATTCGTGAAAATATTTACCTTGTAGCCAGCTAGGCTATGTGGGATTCAAGATCCCAGTGTTTTCAAGCCTTGCCAGATTGAGGGGATGAGGAGGAGTGAGGCCTGGGCATTTGACCCAGGCTGGCCAACAGGATTATTTCATATCATGAATGTCACATTCGATATAAATTAGAAAGTTTGCTGTGTAGTCTCTCTCTCCCTTGATGGCGGCAGTCCTGAGAAACTCCTTGTCCCGGTGCCGGACCTCTGAGCCCCTCCCTTCCTCCCGAAGTCGTCGTGCTCGCAGCGTCTGGCATTTGCTGCCCGCTGCTGGGGGCGCACAGCTTCCTACTGATAGAACTGGCTGAGTATAACTCTTGTGTATCTTATATTAGTGTCGGGGTTAGTACTGGTTCTTTAGTATTATCCTTAATTATTTAGTCTTATCCTATTAAATTTATTTATATTTCAACCCTCATGTTTCCTTGCTTTCCTTGATTCCCCTTTCCAGGTGGAGAGGGATCATCAGGTGATAGAATAATTGTCTAAATGACCATAAATTGTTATGGGTTTTCTCAAACCATAACACCTTTCTCTCCTGGCTCTTTCACTGATCCCAACACTGTCCCTGAGGTCTCATATAGTTCCTTGTACCACTCTTTCCTTTTGCTAGGCAAGCGAAGGTTGATGTGTGTTTGAGCTGCCTTGCTCTTTAGATGGAGAAGACCACCTTTTAAAAGTACATCATTGTGGCCCTGGTGCAGCCACTGATTTAACCTGGGGATTCCTATTTGACCTGAAGCATATGGTTGTTTTCTCTCCTCTTTTTACAGAACCCACTTTGGGACACGTAATAGGATGGCCTTTGTTAAGGCTTGAGTCTGTTCAAGTCCAGAGGAGAGAGGCCAGAGCTAGGATGGAATCCTGCAGCCATGAGCTTGCCTGTGCTGACTGTCCCCAGCTGGGAGCCTGCGGGGCTCCCGTCACAGCCATGAATGCCTCACCGTGAAGCCTCGGGAAGTCCCCAGAAAGCAAGGCATGTGTGGCAGGGGAGAAAAATGTGAATTTGGAGCAAGAAGGGGTCTGAAGAGAAGGAGACAGTGCTGAAGATGTGCTGAATGTGTGAGGAGGGATGGCAAAGAGGCAGGAGATGGGGAGGGGCCCCTTGAGATGACACTTTGCTGCTCTTTCTGTGCACTATTGTGTAAACATGTTGAAAGCCATAGAGAGCCTTTGTTTTGGAAAGAGCCCCGAATTAATTGTGATGTACAGGCTGCCCTGCAACAAGCTCTGGGCCTCTTGTTCATTTCTCCCCCCAGCCTTTCATAGCATCGACCCCTAGAAAGAGCAGGGCCGGGCAGCCCCCCCCCACCTTGCTTCTGCTGCACCTCCGGGGCCGGCAGTGGGAGGCAGACCCCTTCCTGAGCCCCCCGCGTGGTGGGGTGCCCTCACAGAGAGGGGTGCCGCAGGGCTGGCACCCCCCACCCACACCAGGCTTCCCTCCGGCAGGTCCCGCCTGGGGCCATGGGGGGGACCCTCCATGGAGGGCCTGGCCGCTCGTGGCTCTCATATGACCGGTGTGGCCTTTCTCGGTACTGGGCTTGGGGGGGCTAATTATCGCATTCAGGGGCGCTGCTGGAGTGGAAAGGCGCTTGTCTGCCGGCGGGGAGCTGGGAGGTGACCTGGGGGGCTTGGCACTCCCCGCTCTCCTCTTCCTCCCACACCACCGGGGCGAGGGGCGGCAGCCCCTGGGTAAGGGGAGCGAGGACGGGAAGGACCACCACCGCCCGCCTTCGTCAGGAGGGGATGGCGGCCGGAGAGGCTGGGTCAGCCAGGCGCTGCCAGCCGGGGCGCGGGGCTGTGCCAGCGGGCGAGGGGCGCCGCGGGGCCCTCTCCTTTCACTGCTGGCCGGTTCTGCTCCACAGACCCTCCCTTTGTCAGCCCGCTGAATGGCAGCCCTGCCTGCCCGCGGCCCCACTTTTAATTAGGGCTTCCGCTGCCGCCCGGCCCCCCTCCGCCTCTCTCCCCCCGCCGCTTTTAAATCCTTTGACATAATTTAGCACTCGCTCTTCGCTTTGCCCTGGCTGCCAGCCGGGATGGGAGAAAGGCGAAGAGAAGCCAGCCGGAGCGCCAGCGGCTGGGCACGTCCGGAGCCCGGCCGGAGGGGCAAGCACCAGGCCGTCCCGCGGCTGCCAGCCCAGGGCAAAGCCAAGGTGTCCCGCCTGGCAGGCTACCGTCCCCCGGGCTGCGGGCCTCGGGGGCTTGGCCACCTCCCATCACAGCTGAAAACCCCCGAGCCACCTCTCCACCCCGCAGGCACTGGGGCGGCTACTCTGGGTTGAGCCCTGAAAGGTAAAAATCTGAATCCTGCCTCTGTGGCATGCTGGTGGCTCTTGCAAAATAGCTCCTGGAGTTAGAAGTTCTTGGGAAGACCTTGCTGAAAAACATGGTTTTACATTTGGGATGCAAATGAAAGTAAGCCCACTTGTTCTGTTACAGTTTCTGTCTGTGCTTTAGACTTGGTGGTGGTGCTTGATGGGCAGCTCAGGAGTTGATGGGCAGCCAGGAGTTTCACAGGCACATCCTCCAGACTTCTCCAGGCCCCAGATGTGTCTGTAACCAAGGCAAAGTTTTCATCTTTTTTCTACACAAAACACATTTTGGTGTCTCACACAGGTGCATCTTTAGGAGACTCGAGTGACAGTTTGTGACTAGTCTCTTATGGAGAAGTGAGATGCTGTGTTTATGCAGATAAATACAGAGAAGGAAGGCAGCTCCAGCCAGGATTTACAGATCCTTCCTAGATTAAATTTCATCTTGTTCACTCTTGGATGCTTGATCCAGAAGCCTCCCCTTGGTGTCAGCTTGTCACTTTTGATATTAAGGCTCTTATTTCCTTCTGAGGTGGTCTTTCATTTGGGTGAAATGCTGTTGTCCCCCACAGAAACAGCAGCTCATGCCTCAGTGACAGGCAGCTCTGTTGCTCCTTGTCCCAGTGCTGTATCCATGCAATGGGCTACTGAGAGTCAGGGCTCTGGGGTGTGATGCCCTGCATGGACTCTTTGGTCTGCATCCCCTGCCACAGGTGGGCAGAGAGGAGATGGAACGTGATGGGGGCCCTTACACCAACTGCTGCTGGATGGGTCCGTGGGTGATTGTGGAGAGTCTGCAGGGAGAAACCTCTCCAGAGTGGAAGAGGGTGGGGGATGGATAGAAGTTCCTCTTTGTGCTGTGGTTCCCCCTCTCCTTTTCTCTATCAGCAACTGTTGGCAGGTGGGAGTCTCAGCTCAGCCATCCACTGCAAGCATGGAGCCGGAGCTCCAGCCACTGGAGCTTCCCAGCCATCTCCCCCCAGCATGAGGCACCCCAGGACCACCATGGTACCAGCAGCACTTGGTCAGGAAAGCATGGCTGCTTCCCAGGCTGCAGATACCTGTGCAGCCCCAGCCCTGCTGCAGCCAGCCCAACGCCAGCCGGGTTTGAGCCATGTCGGTGAGACCCGGCAAGGGCGAGCTGAGCAGACGCTGAGGTGTGGGCCTGGGTGGGTGGTGGGGTTTGGATGTTTCTACCTCATCTGATACAATCAGCATGGCTGTGCACATGAGAGGAAAGTTGTTCAATAGGAATGACCCATGATGCTGGGTTAATTCTGTTTACAAAAGAATAAATATTATAGCGGTGTCTTATAAAAGAGAATCAATAGCTTCCCTTTGCTGGGTGATCCCTTCATGTCTTTGAAAATCGATTCCCCCCCGTTCCCCTCCTCCTCGCTGCACAGCTATCTGTTTTTCGGGGTGACGGGGGGGTCAGGCGATTATTGAAGTATATGTGAATTTACAATATTAACGACTCACGACGGTGTGTCCGCAGGTTCACGGTGAATTAATTATCTGTTTAAGAAGCCATGAAGAAATCAATCAATGAAAATTTCTCACTCTTTTGAGAGTGAGGGAGCTTGTCAATTTTTTTTTTTTAACATGTACCACATTTAAAGGAGAAGTAGAGCTTTTTTTCAGCAGAGGAGTGGTGGGAGAGAAGCTGGTTTGGGGCTGAGGGAGACCTGTTCAGTTCGATGCACCACTGGCAGGAACAGCAGTCCCATTTACTGGCCTCCTCAGAGGGGAGAAGGCACTAAGGATACATCCCAAGGTGGTTTTGTCACGGAGTTAAGCCAACGGCAGCCTTCTCCAAGGGAAAGGGAAAGGCCTGGTGTTGGGTAACGTGCTAGCAGACAGCATTCTGGTGGGGCTGCACTGGGCTGTGGGCAATGAGGTCTGTCGCAGACACGATCTCCTCTTAGTTTGCTGGCCCTGCTACCCCTTTCCTGGAGACCCATCTGCCATTGCTGAGCTGGTAGAGGGCAACGCGTGGCTCTGTCTCGGCTGCTCCAGCCTGGGGGGAGCGGGCCGGGCTCCCATGATGGAGACAGGAGACGGGGAGTAGCAAAAAAAAAAAGAAGAGCAGCTGAAAGCAGTAATATCTCAAATCACCTCAAGATGTCTTGGAAGAAGTCTGTCAGAGTGCTTCATGACTCAGCCTTCAGCACTGACTGCCATGACTAAATTCGGGACAGGCACTGCTGAGGGTGAAACTGTGAGGCAATAGGCTCACACAGCCACTCTGAGCCTCCTCCACAGATGCAAGGTCAGGCAGCTCCGGACAGCAAATGGCTCAAGACTGCTCTCCTCTCCACCTGGCGCTAAAGCTGCAGCCAGGGGAGGCAAACCTGTGTTCATACAGGCCTAATCAATAGTTGTGCCACATCCCCAGGGGTCTTGGAGTCATGCAAGGCATTCAGGAGGACAATGGCATGTGCTGGGTGATGGCAATGTTAAAAGCATCTAGTTGAGGTCCTTACATCAGCTTGACATTTCTCTGTTTGGATGTGATTTGACGACATTTGAATACTGGATCCAAAAGTTTTTCCTACCTTTCAGGCTTTGGCAGCTAAAAACATACAGACTTTGATGCCAGTCAAAAAACTGGCAGGAGAAGATGGATCCCAGAACTGCTAAGAGAGTGAAGGAGTTTGTCTGTGATTCCTTATGCTTGCCCTGACCCTCTTAAAAACTGCCCCGTCTCACCTCTCTTCTGTCTGTGGAGGATGTCATGCACTTGGGAAATTACAGATACCCCAGTTAAAAGGGGAACAACTGCGGCAGGGGAGAGGAGAGGAAGCTGAAAGGAGGAGGGGGATGAGGGATGCAGAGCCTTTGGCAGTATTTTGGACACTGCCCCTTTCCCTTATCCCTAGCCACCGAACAGGCAGCAAGGCAGGGATGCTGCAGAGACAAAGCCACAGTATTTGGGTAGTGGGGGATAGGGGGAAATGTGTGTGGGTGTCAGGCAGCTGAAGACCCTGGCAAACAGGCTAAAGGGGGGTGGGTGGGAGCAGGGACAACCTCTGAGGCTGCTTCTGCCCTTGCAAGCCTAGGCAGACATGGCCCCTTCCCAACCCTATAATCCTACTGGCCTCTGCCGAGAGGAGTCCCCGCCAGGCACACCCATCGCTGTAACCAGAACAGAGAGAAGAGCCCATATTGACACAGGAGCATCTGTGTCAGTAATTGTCACACAGCCTGGCGAATTGCTTCAATGTGCCATCCCCTCCAGCCGCGCAGCTCAGCAGCGGCAGCAGGCCTGGGGGGGCTGTGCTGCTGCCAGAGAGATGGGAAGAGCCTTGGATCCAGTGGAAAGGGTCAGGACCCCACAGGGAGCTGCTGGGTCCTAGCCTATATCCCTGTGTCTTGACAGAGTCTTGCCTGATGGCTGCTTGGCAGCTGCTCTGCCTGCAATGCTGTGTTTTACTCAGCTCCATCATCCTCAGTGCAAAATTCCTGATTCAGACCACAATGAGAAAGAAGGGGAAAATTCCTGTCATCCTTCAGGCTGCCATTTACACCAGCCAAAGGAGGTTTGACAGAGTGTCATGCTGCTCCTGGATCCATGGGGATGTTCAACAGTTTACTCTAGATGAGCGCCCCGCTTTTCTCTCATCCATACATGCAGCTGCTTTATGACTCTAGACAAAGCTAGAACAGATATAAAAGGTGAGGTTTCCAAAAAGGACTAGGTATCCAGTTTGAGGCTACGTGAACCACAGCTTTTGAGATGTCATAGGTTGGAGCCATTCAGTGCCCTTTAAAGTCAGCAGGTCGATGAGAGGTGACTGGTTTTATTTCCCTCTTTTCTTTTTCAATAATCTCTAGTATTGTATTTCCTGTGCTTTTTAATGGCAGTGCAGTTCCAGCGGACATTATTAAATTTGCCTCCATGCATCAGGCATATAACTTTCACAAAAGACTCCAGGCCTAATCATGACATTGTGAGATAAGCAAGGCCTCCAGAATTTGGCTTGGTGTAGGAAACTTTGCAAGATGCAGTTATTTATAAAAGGTCATGGTTAAAGCCCACCTCCTGATCTGCTGCCGCTGGATACACACCCCTCCACCTGTCAGGAGTCAAGCCTGTCTTGTGCCCTCGCTTCTTTGGTGATGAGAGAACCGGCCAATATAAAAAACAAAACCACCAACAAAACACCTTCAAGCCTAAGCATAGTAATTCAATTTAATACCAATGACTTTGCCAGCACTCCTTTAAAGGCTATGGATTTTGCCTATCTATTGGAGAATACCTCTGAGATGAAGAGCCCATAGTGTCTTCCAGAGGAGAAGGTGTCATTGGTTAGAACAGTTCCCAAGACATGATATAATGTGGGACTGCAAGGTCTCTTGGACTTTTCCAATACAGTCTAGTTTGGGGTGCAGTTACTGCTGTGATAGGGGATGTGGGTACAGCCATCCATCACGGAGCTGGCGGAGGGTTAAGAAGTAGGGTGCTAACACCTTGCTCTCCCATCTGGGTTGGCAGTTGTCCATGCTTTGGTATGCTGCAAGTGGGTCTCTAGCCCTGACAGAATCAGCTTGGTAATTTCATGTGTCTGGGTCTCTCTACTGTTAAATACTATGTCCCAAATGGATGCAAGTGAAGGAATCCATGGTTTTCAACTCAGCTGACTGCTGAGACCAATATATTTCATTTCTCTCCAGACCTCCCAAGGAACCAATAGCCTATTAATGGGGCAGTTTTGTCCCACATTAGAGGTGGGTGCATTAGAGAGGCAGATGAAATGACTTCTTAAATACAGGAAATCCCAGGTGTTTGCCAGCATCTACACAAGCAAATCAACTGTGTAAAATAACCCTGGTACACTTGTGGAGGATGACTGGTTCTGACAGAGCTTTGCAAATGGATATCACGTGCACAAGGGGTGGCATCCCCGTGAGTGGTAGGCAATGTTGCAGATGAACCACACTTTGCCCTGGGTTCACTAGGAAGGAAAGCTCCAGCTGCCCTTTAGCCACATTCCTAGCAGGTCAGAAATGCCACAGGAGCAGTCAATGGAAAAGCCAAGCACCATGGCTAAATCATCGATTCAGAAGACCTGAATCAAAGGAGGAACACTGTGGTTCGCAATAGACCTTCTGTGTTTGATATTACTGGACAATAATATTATGCAAAAGGGATGAAGAAGCTAAGAGGATTAGATGCTAATACACTGCTAGGAAATATAAGCAGCTGCTCTCAAGGAATATATTTATGACCCTCACACTGCAACTGCTGCCAGAGTGAGGACCTACCAAGACAGCTGGAGAGTTCATAAACTTGTCCAGTGTGTGAGTATCCAATACACACCAGATACACATTTTGAGACCTAGCAATAAGCTTGTGTTACAAAAAAGAGGTATTTCTACAAATGCTTCAGAGACCAAAGACTTTCCAAGTGGAGTGTCTGTGTTCTTGAGATCTGATTTCTACTGCTTCCTTTCCCACTAGAGCAAACACTAAATTCCACACGACCAACCCACAGAGTCCTGGTAATATCTGGAAGGCTCCAATCAAAATAACATCCATTCAGATACAAGCCCATACTGGGGCATGTCTGCTCTGCAAAATAGCCCAACCAGAGGTCTGCAAGCCCCTATATCTCAGCACTTCCTCCAGAGCTACACATGAACAAATAAGCCATGCCTCTTGCATCCAGCCAACTCCAACCGCTCCTGCACACTGCCATGCTTCAGAGCTCAGCTCTGACTGTACCTGCCAGCATGGGCACACCCAGTGAGAGACAGTGCCTGCTGTTGACTGTTGACACTGATTGGGGAAACTTGGCCAAGGACACAGAGGAAAGGAGTGGAAGAGTGAGGGCTTGAACCTGGATCCCAACCAAGTACGCTCTCCGCTTGTGATTGAATGTTTGAAGAAGAACAACAAAAAGGTTGTTTTTCCCCAGGGAAAGCTCTCTCACTGCAGACTTGCCATGGCCTTTCTGTCCCATGGGAAGAGGATGTTCTGCCAGGGAGCCAGCCTAACTCTTTCAGATCTGTGTGAAGCAGGGAAGGAAAGGTCCCTCCAGCTCCCAAGCTGATGCTTCACGGCAGACACAGTCGCAGCTTTACTGACTGCCCTTCTTTCCTGGGAGACCTTCCAGACCCACACCGAGGGGAGGAGTTCCCAGAACAGGACTTCCAGCTGTTCAGCCGGTGGTAACAGATTGGCCTCTGCTATGAACCAGGCATTGGAGAGAGGAGCACATACTCCCCAGCGGATTACTTACATTCTATGTGGTTTGGTCACCAATTGCTCCTACACCAGCTGTCATTCCTACCACCAAGAATCTCATCCTCTCTTTTCAGTTCCTCTTTAATGCTTAAATCCCAAGGACTGCGTTCTTCTCTGGGCTATGCCAGTCAGAGTGAAAATCACTTGCAAAAAAGATCTACCAGAATTACATGAGAGTGATGAAGATCAGGATCTTTAAGCCAGAGGAGGTTAATTTACATCTTACAAGTTAGTTAATGTGGCTTAAGGAAACCCACTGAAGTCCCAAGCTTCATGCTTGCTAATTTTCTTATTGAGGCCAGTATGTCCATCACCAAGTGTCACCAGGGTGCTGGCTGCACGTCCCCTTCCCCACACATCACCGTGTGAGTACAATAGGAAATCTTAAAAGTATCTACAGCACAGACTACCACTGCTCAGCTTCTCAGATGTTTTCTTTGTGGCTGCACAATGCAATGCTGTGACGGTGATGGGAGAGACATCACCTGCTGGGTCTTGTGATGGGGAAGAGCTGTGGTGCTGAAAAGGATGGTTTTTTGAGATCTGCATGAAACATAGATGCCACTGCATGCCTTTTTCCCTGCTACAGAGAGCCCCAGCCTCCTTCTCTTCACTGTTTGTGAATCCATGGGCAGCCCTGCAGCTCCACAGCTTAGAGCTTAGACCCGCTGCATGAGGGCCAAGTGGAGGGATAACCGAGTGTGCAAAATTCAGGCCCACCTGCTGTGAAATGCAAGGAAAGAGGTAACTGTAGGTGTGGCCCACTCAGTGCAGACGATGCTGTTAAGCCCATGAAGAGAGGTTGCACCTTTGTATTAAATTAAGTGCTATTACTGATCACTGGAGAAAATTTCAACAGGTTTGGCTTCCTCAGGGTGGCTGCAGGAGTAGCCTCAATGGAAGAGCTGGTGTGGCCATGACCAGGGAAAGGGTTGACCTTCTTCTCTCCCCCCAACCGCCTCAGGCTGCCCATCATCTCGCCCCCTCAGTCCACCAGCAGTGCTTGGCAGAGAAGGCTTTGCAACCTCCCACTGCCCAGGTGTCCAGAGCTGGACGACCACAGGGTGACAATCCCACACTATCAATCCCTGTGGGACTTTGGGAAACCTGCGTGAGTGTGCAAGTGAGGCACACGTGTCCCAGGGAGGGGCATTGTATACACGCTTCTCCATTCACAGTGGCTTAGTTCAAGTGCCACCCTCCCTCTCCAAAGCATCCCTGACACTCTAGGTGAATATTTGAAAGACAGGATCTGGGCTTTGGTTCGAGAGCCTCTTTGTACAGTGCTAACTGGTTTCAGGGCTGTAATTATCTCTCCAAGAGAAGCTGTAAATTGGATTAAGGCACTGAGTTGCAGCTGAGTGAGCTCCCTCCATTGCCCCACCTGGTGGGCTGCTGAGCGATAACAAAAAATGCCGAGAAATCGGATTTGGATTCTGCTTCACACTCATGGCTTCCTTCTGGAAAAAATGAAATTTTTCCGGCAGAAAGGGCTGGCATGGGTTTGCTGGCAGTATCAGTCCTGGGCTCGTATCATCTGCTGGCACTCTTCCGGAAACGCGATCCCCTCCGTTATCAGAGAGAAATAAATAAATAAACAGCAGGAGATGTTTTGGCAAGGAAGGAGGAATCGCACCAAGAGGCGTGCGCATACGCGCGCACACACACACACCTCGGCACCGTGTCTTCACAGCCCGAGCTGTCTGTCGCAAGCAGAGGAGAAAGAGGGAGGTGGCAGCACAGGCACAGGGAGATGGTTTTTTCTATTATTTTTTATTAATTCCTGTCCTCTGGGCTGAAATAAGAGCCCACTTTTATCAGCTTATGTTGAAGGCATAGAGAGCCTGGGCCTTGCATTGGTCTTGAAGCAAATCACTGTCCCCCCAAAGCCCCCACAGCATCTCTCTCCATACCCTTGAATAAGGCACTGTTTCTCTCCTATGGGTGCTTTCAGCCCAATAGGAGGGCCCAAAACTTATATTGAGAGGCAATACAAGTTCCCTGACTGATTTCAGCATCTTGACCAGGACAGACGAGCATTAGGCTCCTGGGACTTGATCCTCCTGCTTTGACATGGGAGAGGCTTCCTATCTGGGCTCCTTTTTATATACAGAGGTGTGTATTTCCCTTTGGATACGCAGGAGCACTGCACTGCAGGAATCCTCAGGGCAGGGGTCCGTAAGAAACCCAGCAGGGGATGGGCATTACTGATCAAGGCCCCTGAGCAAAACCATCAGGTTACACTCTGAACTTGCCAGACCCATGCAGAATAACACGGCTGTTGGCTTCATTTCCAGACAAAATTTCTGATGGAGCATTTCTGTCCATGGAAGAACCAGATTATCCTGCATTTGTATGCAGTCTAAATGCTACTTTCTCTTCAGAAGCAGAGATCCCAGCACCAGCTTTTCAGGTGAGTCCAATCAGTAATTTATCCATAATCTCATTTATTTTGGGTCTTAGAGCTATCAAATGGGGCTTGTGTCTCCCTGTGGTCTTTTGTGCTTTGCCGTCTGCAGGGTGTTCTCCGACTGCTGGGCAGTTCCAACCAAGAGGGCGGCAGCTTCCCAGCCCTCCTGGGCACGGGGGACACCAGGAAAGGCATCCCTTGGTGTCTGCAGCAGTGACGCCTGTCGTCCGCTGCATCTGAGGAGTGAGGCAGCTGCCTCTGCCCATCGGCTGCCCCTGCCAGCTGGCAAGCAAGTGCCACTGGCAGGGACCACCAGGGCTGCCCCGGGCTGCGTGGCTGCCGAGGGAGGAGGGGTGCCTGCGAAGGGAGACATGCTCCGAAAAACCTAAAGGGGAGTGACAAGCCTGGGGAAGCGAGCCCCCAGTCAGCTTGGCACCTCGCATGCACTGCGAGGCCAGTAATCCCCTGTACGGCTCCAGTGTGAGCCAAACTGTTCAAATGCTGTGGAGATGTTCTACGAACTGCCTGCTAATGTAGCTTCTTCCCCCTTGTGTCCCCCAGCGTTCGGGTCTGAGTTAAGTCCCTGTAATTCCTCTTGTCCTGCCATCTGAGGGCAGGCACTGCACCATGTCCACATGGCCTGACGCAGCCCTGGGAGGGCAGCCTTGGCCCCGAGGCTGAAGGATGCTTTGCCAAAGGAAGCCCCACTGGACCTGCACAGAGGAGGCCTTTTGCAGCTTTGCTGCTCCTCACAGTTCTTGCCTCACTCTCCTTTCCTCTGGTCCTGATCCCACGCTACAGTGCGGCACCACAGCATGGTGCCTAGAGCAGCCTGTCGGCCTCTCTTCTCTCTTCTGCTCTTCTCAAACCACCTAGAAACCCATTTTCTCCTCTGCTGAGTTCTTAGAAAGTGAAAGAAATGTCCAAGGGCTCAGCACTCGCAACTGAGTTCAATTCAGATGTATGCCCTGGAAATAAAAAGTCCACATCCCTCATCAGGACGCAGGAAATATATAGCCACACTTTCAAAATGTCTCAGCGACTCCCATGTATCCCACAAATTCTCCCCAAAACATGGTGGGGTAGCAAGCAATTTCCTGCTGGAAATTCTGCCTTCCTTTGGGTGCCATCTAACGCTGATCTTTATGTTTCTGCCAGCTTAACTTATTATTTGGTATTCAATTTGGCAATAAAATTTTTATATACCAGGTACTGTGTATTACAGATACACAGATAGATACGTGTTTATGTGTGTGTGTTCCTGTAAATTATAATAAGAATTTTGTTATTTTGTTCATCAGTTTCAGCTCTGTTTTTCACGCCTACAAATCTTTTGCAAATCCTAACATGGTGAGAACAGCTATACCAATTCTTATCACTGTTAAAACTTCTTCAGTGATAATGCTTTGGTTTCTTTTGCATTTAAATATTGAAAGACACTGTTAGGAGAACTGTATATTTAAATCCAACCTTCCAAAGAAGGACTGAACATTCATAAATTATCTTTTTTGTTTCATTAGTCATGGACTCAATCCTTCCTGAACAGAGAAGGATCTCAGCATGTGCTAGGTGTTCAGCACATGCCTACGTGCTGGAGACTTAAAGAGGAACTTTTAATTGCTGGGTGCCACTGTAAGCAAGATACCGAATTCCTCCCCAGGAGTGACTGTATTTCAGTGATGGCCTAGCTGGTCCTTTACTGCATTTTGCCAACCTCTACCAGAGCCCCAGTGCTCATGAAGTTTCCATGGTTGTGCTGATGATCCCTTCTTGACCACTCTCCCTAAGAAACTGTGGCATGCCCTCTATATAGTTTTGGAAATTATCTTTATTTTATACCTAGAACGTTGTCTTTGCAAACATTTTACCTCACTGTATGTGTTTGTGTCTTTCATACCTTTTACTGTGTGTTTTATTGTCCTTGCCATTTTAAAAGCAGGAACATGATTTATAGATGAAATTAATGAGCAAATCACCTGATGCTGAACTGATCCTGGATGTCACAGCACTTTAGACCTGATGCTGGTGCAAACAGAACACAGACGTCTGGGCTGCTCCAGATTCCCATTCCCCCAAACAATATGGCCTTGGGATCAGTCCAGCTAAGGCTCTTGTTCCTGCACGTTTTTTCTTTCTGCAGGATAGAGGAGTGCATGGTTCTGATAACATCTTATTTTCTGTTCATCAGGCTGCAGTTGGGTTTGTGACTACAATTAAAAGCAGCGGGCCAAATCCCTCTGCGCTTTAACAGCCCTGAAGTCAATGGAGTTTCTCCAGTGATGAATTTGGCCTGAAAGCTTCTGGTCTGGTTTTAGTTGGCTGCCCACAAGCCCAGATCTAAGGCATGTCTTGGGTGGATTTATATTTATGTTTGAGAAGAAGGAGACAGTCAAAGGGTTAGATGCCTTTCACACCCAATTTAAGTTGTTAAAGGCTGCAGTCTCTTCTGCATGGAAAGAGGTTCCTTTATTTCTGTAATGACTATTTTTTGGCTCACCCTAACTCTCTTACTCCACATACAGGACATAGGATATGGCAGGTGGGATACCTCAATTGTGCCAGTGCCTAACAGGATGACTTTGGCAAAGACTCTTAATCTCTCCTTCCTTGAGTCCAGCCGCTACATCTGTAACCTGTGTTGTGTGTTGTTAAAGCAGTTTTCTTTTAACCCCTCAGACAGCTGTAAAGAGCTGAGTGAAAACCTGCCAGGATTTGTGTTAGAGCTGTAGTACAGAGAGTCCCTGCCCCAAAAAGCTTCTAAGTTAAATAGCCAGGAGGGACAAGTGCAGGAAGGGAATGAGCCAGGGGTCCAGTTTTGAGATGGAGGCTTACACATTCCCCAGAGTGGGTTCGTTCTTTCTGCAGTTTTGGCCTCCCTGGTTCTTCTTAGCCACAGAGTAAATTTTTCACAAGTAAATGTCTCACAAGTCAATGTTTCACAATTCTTCTCTATGCTAAAATTTAATGTCATGTCATGTTTTGTCTTGTCTTCCTCCCCCCACAAAATCCAGACTTATTCCTGATCTTAAAGCAAGCAAGCAGGCAAAGCTGAATTTTTGAGCTGGGAGGAAAATGAGCCCAGTCACTCCTCACAGGTGTGCACAATTCTCCCCTCTCCGCTGCTTGGCACTGCAGGGCTGGAGGCTGGGCTCAGGGCTCCCCCATCCTCACCGGGCTCTGCAGGGAGACGGGACTGTCCCTCGATGAGAGACAATGTGGATGTGGACTCCAAGATGATGTCATCCCACAAATGTGAGTGTGGGGGGTTTCTAGAGAGGAGGAAAGGCTGATGCAAACATGGGGGTAAGAAGGGATGCATAAGGGAAGGGAGAGAAATGGGGGATGGGCAGGATTCCCATTTTGACTTTGTCTATACAGGAAGTTTTAACTGTAGCAGCAGGGTAAACACAGTACATTTCCCTCCAGCATTTACACTGATATAAGTAGGCTTTTTACCAGTTTTACTTTATTCTCTTGTAGGCATGAAATTAAGCTACACAGGTATTAGGTACACAAATACCAGTATAACTGTGCTCACAGTCTGAGGGGGGTTATACTGATTTAGCCACAGGGGGTTTTAAGCAGATTAAAGAAGTTAAAAGATGGTATTTAAACCATCACTAGTAATGTACATTGATTTTTAGATGCCGTCTGTCTTTTATCCATGTATGCATTTTCTGTACTGATGTACATATATGCACATGAGCTTTTGCATCCAAAGCATACTAATTTTCCTCTTTCTTTCCGTATTTTTCTCTTTTAACCACCAAGTGAAAAATGTGTGCAGTCTGCAGTTTAATTTTGTTCTTCATCCCTTCTTTCTTTATAATTTGAAGATGCATTCCTAGCTTCAGAGAAGTATAGGAATGATAGGAGGAAGGAAAATAAAGAGTTCCTATTGCTCTGTTTTTTCAAACTTCAGGCTATTTGCAGTGTGACTTAAAGAAATAAGAAAAGTTTAAAAGTAAGCACCCAATTGAAGAGCAACAACACTTACTGCAACAAAGTCGGTACTGAGAGTGAGTCAGGGAAAACATCATCTCCTGCTTTCTCATTACCCCCACTTTGGGAATTAGATATTTTTTCAATATTTCTAATTACAGACTTTTAAAAAAAATATAACAAAAAAGAAGGGCAAATTGAGGAAAACAAAGAAATGAGGACGGGTGGAGAAAAGCGCAGCTGGAGAGCAAGAGGGAAAAAGAAGACAAGAACAAACTAAATGTGGAACAAGGGAGTGAGGAGTAGGAAAGTGAGGTTTTGTGTGAAAATGCAACTGAGGTGGAAGGGCTCTGCCTCTGCAGCCCACTTCCACCTGCACCCCAAATTTAGTGTTTTAAAAAAGATTCAGTGCAGCTGGTGACTAGGGCTCTGTGTGTGCAGAAGGCACTAGCTTGGACTGGCTGCTGGCTTAAACGCTCTCCTTCAGACAGTGGTTTAATTCTGACTAAGGCTGAGCCATCATGTAGACACCATTGCTTGTAGCCAGTAAAGTCCAGTCAGTCATATTGAGGAGCAAACCTAGCCACGAGAACTGTGATAAAAACCATACTTTCTTGAGCTGTTGAAATTATTCTCTCCCTGTTAAAAACCTCTGCCATCCCCACCCAACATTTTCTCGGAAAAAAACCCTCAAACCATTAAAGCAAAACAATACAGTTTTGAGGAATTAATAATTCACTGAAGAAAAACCTACTTTTATGAAAGACCGCAATGACAATTTAAAGAAAACTATTGAATTCCATGCACAAATCTCATGAGGTGCAGCATGGATGGGGCCATGTGGAAAGGCAAAGGGCTAGATGTTCAAAGGGCTGTGGGACGTGGATGGGCAGAGTTGGGTAGAGCACGGCTGTGTGGGGCAGAGAGATGGATAGGTGTGTGATACGTGTGTGGAGGAATGGCTGAACACAGAGGTGACAGAAATATGCACTTTTATGTCTGGGCTGACAGGCAGGAAGGATGTTTTGGAAGTTCAGAAAATCCCTGGTTCAGATTTTTGTTTTGCCGTCACCTTTGAGGTGGCCTTGGATAAAGCGCTCACACTTTCATACACTGGTGATAAGAGGGGTGCCATGTCTCACTGGAAACTATGGTGAGCAATCCTTCAGAGCCTGAGAGATGCTCATATTCTACAGTCATAGGGCTCAGACAAGCACCTTGGGGAGGACACAGACACAGTCTGTGGCCAGGACACCATTGAAATTCTTTGCCATAACATGTATTCCTCGCCAAGGCTGCTACCTCACACCTCGTCCTGGTGATCCTTCACCAAGCCGTGTTTCAAACCAGCTCTCCCCGTGTGCTGGTGTGTCTTCATGCTTTGCAAGCTTTGGACCTGCTGTTGCTCTTATCACTTCAGTGCTGTAAATATGGTTTAAAAGCTTTCTAGGGTAGTTTGTCAAATGCTGTTCATTCAGTTTGAGCAAGAGGAGTCCAAAGATAGGGCATCTCTGGACTGCTTTATCTGGACGGAGGCTGTAGACGAGCTCCCCACACCTGCATCAGAGTGAACGTGTCTCTGCAGAGAACTGGTGGGATAAATAGCAAACCATCTGCACCTTCGCTCACTAATGGTCGAAATGATGCTAGGAGAATTCAGCATGTCTTTTAGTCTTCAGAGATTGATAAACGTTTTCAATTTCAGTCTCCTGACAAAGCGCAGGTTTAGCTGTATCTCTCAGTGGCATCTGGACTATGAGCAGAGCCATAAAAACGGGGCATTTGAATGATCTTGCAAGAACATCCTGCTGGCTCAGCAAAGCTCCAAGGAATTTTCTCAAGCGACACCACGCCTAGTTGGAGTATATTTACGTTATTGTGGAAAAGACTTCTGCTCCTGATAATTGCCATGGTTGATGCCGAGACAAGGTTGCACGGAGCTTTGTAGGTAATGCCGTATCATGAACACCAAAGACAGCGTAGATCAAAAACTACTGGTGATGGTCATGATCCGGGACCCTCTGGATTTGGTTCCACTGGGTTGGTTTTTTTTTTTGTCTGGTAAATCTGTTTGGCACCACTTGTCTTGGATCTTTGGTGGCTGGATGGGAAATGGGGAAGCTCTTCATCAGGGACTTCCATCTGGGATGGCCAATGTGTATGGTTGGTCATGTGTGGGGCCTGAGAGACAGGGACTTCCAAATAGGAGGGATGTTTATCCAAAGCGTACAGTTATTCCCTGTTCACACCTACTCTGGCTGTCTCTTTCTGTCTCTGTCAGCCTACATGAAGACACTGACTTCTAGGCCCAGTCTAAAGGCACGTGCCCCCATTTAGATCCGGTTGCCTTCCCCCTTCTTTTCTCAGTGGGTCCTACCGAACTCCCTCCCCAGTCCTGGATCCAAAAGAATAATGGCTTTATGTAGCTTGTAAAATTCTATTATCTCTGTATTCAAAACTCAACAACTGGGAAATGGCTGTAATAAGCGTGTTATTAAGCGTGTAAATACACTTTAACTTCAGACCTCCAAAGGAAGTCTCTTGCTGTCTTTCTTGCTGTTTCCCCTCCATGTTTTCACTGTGTGGTTGTATTTCATGGATATACTTACTTTCTCCCCTCTCCTTGGCTGGCGTGCTGTCCCATTTGACTATGGTAAGGAAGATGCTCCCCTCCACGGAGCGTACCACGGAGTCTCCTGGAGAACTCAGAGTCTTCAAGGGAAGACAGGTACCTGGCAAGGATGGGGGGCTCCGGGAAGGAGGGAGGAGGGCTGGAGTGGGGAGGGGAGGAAAACATTTAAAAAAAAAAAAAGAAAGAAACCAAGTGCATTCTTTCTGCAACACTCAGGAAAAAGAATGTTTCACAGGGGATTGGAAAGGCGAAATTTTTTCACATCCAAATGGATTGCAATTTCCCTCCATTTAGCACCTGAAGGTAATTAGCTCGAAGAGACTGTCGGCTGAGAAACACGTTCATGGAACATTAACTCTCATACATTCTCCAGTTGCAGGGAATTAATAGGAAAGATTAAAGTTTAAAGAGAGCAAAATGCCATTACCTCGCAAGCCACCTCTCTCAGCGGCAGTAACTAGCCCTCACTAACCTAAAAGCACCATTGGAGTCCCTGGCTCCTGCTTCAGGCAACGACAGATGAGACGGGCCCCTGTGCTGCCCCGAGCTGCCCGTCCGTGGGCTCCGGTGACCCGACTGCGGGCAGCGCCGGCATCGGGGCTCGCTGCTCCGGTAAAGATGCATTTGCCTGCTGCCATACGAGCGCCCACGTGCTCGTCACCTTGGGACCAACATGCGTGTGCAAGCGTGTCCCTATATGTCCCGCTCTATAGGCACCAGATAGGGTCTTTTCAGCAAGACGTGGGCCGTGGGTGCCCTGTCACAGCAGAGCCGAGGACGAAGTGCCCAGCAGTGGTCCCCTGCGTGCTCCCGCCAAGGCCTCCGACTGGAGTGTGGGGCAGCCGGGAGGGATGCCCCCTGCATTCCCTGGGCATCCCCACAGTGTCTCCCTCCCACTCCTGTTCCCGCTGGCATGCCGGTGCCCGCTCGGGAATGCTGGCAGCCTGCTGGGCTCATGCGAAGTCCAAACCACAACGCTGCAACACAAAAAGGCCTCACAGCTGAATCGGCTCTGTGAACAATACCAAATCTCTCCTGATGGAGGGATTATGCCTTCTTCTCAGATGGAAGAGAAAAAAGAGCATTAAAGGGTGGGGGCCCTATTTTGGGGGTTGAGGGGTAAAGTTTATATAAGCTTCTGCACTTTAAATATTTCCATGTTGCTTTAGCATTTCAGGGAGAGAGCACGAGAGAGAGAGAGGGAGAGGGAGAGAGAGAGCGAGAGCGAGATGAAATTGAGACATGGAAGAATTTATTGCCCAGAAAATTCCATTCTGCTATCTGATTCGAAAAGTCCAGTCCCCCCAGCTTCGGAAAATCTATTTTCCACATTTTAATACCCTGCAGAACAGTCCTCATAACTCATCCGAGTGTGTTAAGCACAGTTTTATTAGATCTGAAACAAATTTTGGTGGGGAGATACTATAGGTCATTAACCATGGAGTAATTTTATCCTTGTTTCCCTAATGATGCCATAATGGCGAGCGAATTTCTTAACTAAAGACCAAAGAACATTTTGAAGGTCAGTTTCATCTGTGAGCTCCTTCAAGCGCTTCTCGGAGAAGATTGGAAAACTCGCCGATTTTTTGAAGAGTCATTAATAATGTGAAAGCTGAAAGAGCTCTCTCCCATTTGCGTTCCTGCTTTTTACCTTTTAATTTTATATCGCTTTAGTCCCTTTCTTTTTCTCCCTCACTCTCTCTCTCTTTTTAACTCTCTTCTGGAGTGGCCCCTCGTGCAGATGAAAAATGAAATGGGCCATTCGTGAGGGCATCCTGAGCTGAGCCCAGGCAGGGCAAGGATCCAGGAGGGGGAAAGGGCAGCCCTGGCCATGAGTGCCCACCACCGCGGCTGGTGCCATAAATGTCTCTCCAGCAGCCCTGGATTCCAGCCTGGCCGAGGGGCAGCCCGCTCCCCTACACCGGTGTAAATCAGGAGTGGGGATGTTGGAGCCAGCGGCGCTGCATCCATGCAAAAGGAGGGAGAGGGACTGTGCTGTCCCCCTCCCTGCCTGACAGGGCATGCCTGCTTTTAGCCTGTGTGAGCGAGCTCACGCCTGCACCAGGGAGGGTTGTGCTGGCAGAGTGACCGCTGCTCTGGGCGTGTGTGTGCGTGTGTGTGTATGTGTCAGTGACCACGAGACCTCTGAAATATTGATATATATTTAAGATATATATATCCACACGTATACCTTTGTGTGAGATGGCATTATAGACAGATATGTAATAAATGGATGACACTGTGAAAAAAAGAATAAAATAGCAAGAAGCTGTATAAGGATGATGTGTAACCTGTGTGCATGCGTGTGCTGGGACTGCAGGTGCGTGGAGTAGGAATTAGCGTGTGCAATGTTCAGTTTGCGTGGGTTGCTGTGCTCAAGTTAAGAGCGTATATGTATGTTTTGTGCACGTCTGGGGTGGGGGG
>VXBO01010503.1:2392013-2419809 GCA_013400135.1 Rhinoptilus africanus
CGGGGGGGGGGGGGGTGACATGGGGGTCTCTTTGACGGGATGCTGATGTATAACCCTCTATGTTTGTGTGTGCAGTGAATCAATAACAGGCTTATACATGTTTTGTGGGGGCTCTGTCTGCGTTTGTGTGCGTGGTGGTTTTTCCAGCTGTACCGCAGGCGTCAGTGGGCAGCAGGAATCTTCTGGGGTGTGTGCAGTGCACTGGAGGCTGGGCTCCGTGTGTGTGTGTGTGTGTGCAGGGGGTGTATGCCCTACAGAAGGGTTTGTCTGTGCGCTCATTAGAGAGCGCCTGGCAGTGAGCAGGCCTCTGTGCTTATGTGTTTTCCTCTCCCTGGGTGTGTGTGCTTCAGGCGTCTGCATGTGTTGCACTTGCAGATGCCACGGGCCAGATCCTCAGCTGATATAAAGCAGCGCAGGAGTCTGTGGGGCAATTTACACCCACTGCAGCTCCAGCCCAGCCCCAGGCTGGAGGCGGTGGGGCCAGGGGGTGTGGGCTGAGATGCCATCCCAGACCATGGGAATGGATAACTTTCAACCTGGAACAAGACCTTCTCCCACCCCCTCTGCCCCCTCTCCCCCAGCCCGTTGCTCACATTTGAGGCAAGAACTACGGGGGGAAGGGGGGGGAGGGGGTGTGTGTCTATTTGGGGAGGGAGCGCTCCAAGGGAAGGGGGGCAGTGTGGTGACACACTCTGCTCCCAGATGTGATACCAGCGATAATTTCAATTTTATGCCTTTGTTATGGCTTTAATCACTTTCTTTATGCGTTTTGTTCCAGCGATCAGGGAGAGACACCTGATAGGCAAAAAGGATATCAGGGGAACAATTTTTATTTGGAATGTGGTGAGAAGTCTAATTAGAATTTGAATTCTGCTGAGCCTTGAAATGGTCGGTACTTTATCCTGATCGCCTTAGATATTGTTTCGAGTCAATCATCTGTCATAGTGCGGCACGCTGGAGAGAAAGGCTCTCCATCCAGCCTGGTCTCTCCGTCGGGCTGGGGGCTGCTGGTGGGGAAAGGGAGGGTGACGGGAGGGAGGGCAGCAGACTTTGCTCTGCCGGATAGGCTCCCCAGGGGCAAACACAAAGGGAGAAAACCCTTGCTGCAGAGGTTTCCCTTTCTGTGTACTCCTAGCCCTGCCATGGTGTGCTGCCTGCTGGCCCCTTTCTCATCATCCCAGGGCTGTCTCCTCAAATGGGGGGATCTGGAAGAGAGAAAGGAGGACTGTGGGTCAACACAAATGTGCCCCCGGCTGCCGCCTAGGAGAGGAGCATCCTCTCAGAGATAGTCTACATGGCTTAAGAGGATTTTGCTGCTATCCTTGCTGTACTGATTAAATGCTCTGGAGGGTCAGTTCTCACAGGCAGACAGACAGCTAGGAAAGGATGGATGGATGGATGGATGGATGGATGGATGGATGGATGGATGGATGGATGGATGGATGGATGGATGGATGGACGGACAGGGGTGGATGGCAGTGACCCTCCAGATGGATTTGTATGGGACAGAGGTAGAGGTGGCTGAACCCAGTGAGACACAGGGATGGATGGAGTACTTAAGAAAAGTGAGAGTGGAGGTGGATGTGCCTCATCAGTAAGCACATTCATGATGGGGATTTTTTTCAGGCTGTCTGCAGACTCAGGTTAATCTTACTACATTTGTGTTAACCGAACACAAGGGAAAGTGGGAACCTGGGAAGAAGGTACTCCACACCTTTCACAATGCTTTCAGCTTTACACTCTATTGGTAATAGTTGCTTGGGTTTTTTTAAAAAAGCCAAACACAAACCCATTATGACTCCTAGTGTTTCAAAGCTAAAAGCCACTCTGAAGTTCACCAGGACATTGCCGGTAACATCCTCCCTCCTGTCTCCAGCCTGCAGTGCCTCCCCCTGGTGAGGCTGCAGCCCTCAGTCCTGGTGGAACTGCTGCAGTACTGAGCCTGAGACGAGCTGTGCAGTGGTGTGATCCCTGCTGCTAAGGAAAAGGAGGCACACAGGCAGGACTGCAGCATGATCTATATACCAGGAGAGATGAACTGAGGAGAATCATGAACAATAGAATCATTCCAAGATTTCTAAACTTATTGAAATTGATGGTAAAGTCTTTATTCTGTGCTGTTCCTATGCTTTGTGATGGTGCCTCATTCTGTATGCAACATAAATGTCTGTAACATGAAAGATATAGGGTTGGTTTGTCTGTTGAAGAAAAGACAGTTGAATGTTTTGCCTTCTTGAGAGAAGCAGAAAATGACCTGGGACTAGGGGCTAATTAAAAGAGTTGCAGGCATCTGCAAAAATTTGCAGCTAGGAAAGCCATTTGAGTTCTTCTTTCTAAAGTGTCAGCATTAGGTTTCAGAGCTGACATACTGAGATGGGTGTAGGCAGCTCGTGCCTTTCTCAGATACAGTCCAGGCTGTCTGCAGACTCAGGTAGACATTGCTGTCTGTTCACTTCCCCTCTTTAACAACTTAGCAGGGCAATACTTTTTTTCCCCCCTTTTTCTTTTGTTCCCCCCCCCCCTTTTATTTTCTTTTTTTCTCATGGTTTTTTGTTGTTGTTGTTGTTCGGGTCTTTTATACATTAAGAAAGTTGATAGTGTCAAAGCTCTTTTTTAAGGACTTATCTAAAAATCAAAATAGTCATGTCGTCAACCATGGAAGGTCTGAGGCAAAATCAACCTTTCATTTACACTCCAAAAAGGCACCTAAGGTTGCAAACAGAGAATAGCAGACATTCAGGAAGGATGGGGAGGGACTCTTTATCAGGGAGTGTAATAATAGGACAGGGGGTAACGACCTCAAACTGAAAGAGGGTAGATTTAGATTGGATATCAGGAAGAAATTCTTTACTGTAAGGGTAGTGAGGCACTGGAAGAGGTTGCCCAGGGAAGTTGTGGATACCCCATCCCTGGAAGCGTTCAAGGCCAGGCTGGATGAGGCTTTGAGCAGCCTGGTCTAGTGGGAGGTGTCCCTGCCCAGGGCAGGGGGATGGAACTAGATGATCTTTAAGGTCTCTCTAACCAGAGCCATTCTGTGATTCTGTGATTAAATATGCCGACATATTTGTAATTAGGGACATGGTTTAGTAGTGGACTTGGCAGTGTTAGGTTTATGGTTAGGCTCAATGATCTTAAAGGTCTTTTCCAACCTAAATGATTCTATGATTCTGTGATATGCTGTCACTGCAAGTATATTCAGATGTTGGCCCTAAAGCTGCAATTCTGGTAAAGCAGGAGTGTACTAAGTGAAAACCCCACACTAACGCACAAGCTGTACAGTCCAGACCCTAAATCCATGTTAGGGAGAGAACTACTGAGCCCCCAAGTCTCTTTGCTCTGAGTATGCCCAGCACGAGGTGCTGGGTTGTACAAAACATCACGTGGCAGGAGAAGTGCCACCGTCTCAGACTGCAGTGGGAGGCTGTACCTTGTAATGGGGATGATTTGACTCCAGGGCCTTGCTGATGTAGCAGACTCTCACTTTGTCTTAGCCTCTGCCATGGGTCAGCAAGACACTACTGCAGTGAGTGCCTCATTTTGGCCCAGTTTATGGCTCTTATCTGGGACCAGGAGGTTCTGAATGCAGAATGCTGATGCCAGCTTCCACTGCCCTGTGCCTGGCTCTATAAATACGATACCACTATTTACCTCCCTTCTAGGGATGTACGCGTTTGTGTGTATGTGTGAGTTAACAGGTGAGGTGCATTCCTTGCCTAGCTCAAGCTTAAGGGGAATCAACAAGAAAATAATGATAATAATGTTGTGTATTACAATAGCCCTTCCTAGAACAAAAGAATCCCCCAACTCCTTGTGAACACAGGGGTCCAGGTCTTGATTGGATCCTCTATATCTGGACTGGAGCCAAGATCCTTAGGGCCATGCAAAGCTTTGTTGACTCAGGGGAGCTCTGGAGAGAAGGCTGGATGGGGGACAGCTTGCAAGGACCGGGATCTTTGCTGCAATGCCAGAAGGCAGAGCACTAATTCTCAGCCTTGATTGTCACTGAAGTGTGGCCTTGTGGAGTATTTTTTACTGTGCCAAAGGGATCTTTATGCATTGTAGGCCTTGCTCATGCCCAAATGTCAGCTCATGGATGTCCAATAGTTCTTGTTGGCCCTGTGGATTCTGTAGTCTGCTTTACAGCCCGCACGGCAACAGGGAAAGGCCAGGAACTGAAAGAAATTAAGGTTGGGCGGGAAGGGCTGCTGTAAGCACTGTCAGCACAGGCTGGGAAACTGCTCAGGTGTGCAGGTGAAGAACAAGATCCAAGAAGCAGGTCTCACTAATTTAAATCTCAGTTGACCTTACCTGTTCTTTCATTGGGATACTCTGAATGACGACCTTCTTCTTCAGGGGCACTGGGTGTAGAAGTGTTTCAAAGAAGAATCCCAAACAGCTCAGTCCGTGTTATCACTACTGTTATCACTATGATTACTATTACCATTTGCCTCCCAACACCACTCAGAACAAAGGCCCCTGCTGTGCCGAGCACTGTACAATTGCACCGGGAGAAAATAAACAAAGGCATGTTGGCTGGCCTGAGTTTCCATACTGTGACAGTATTGGAGCCAGGAACAGAAACTAAAACTCCAAGTTCCTCTTGCTAAGCCATGAGAGGCCATTGTGTGCCTTCAAGCATTTTGAGCAGGACTTTCGAGTCAAGGCTGTACCTTGCAGGTGGCTGTGAGCTTGTACACGCAAAGGACTGCTGGCTACTGCCACACCACCAACAGTGGGAATGAAGACACCAGCAGGAACTGATTTAACTGGATCTTCTTGGGCCCCTGCTGCAATTTCATCCCAGCTCTAGTTGGGGCATCTCTGTGAAGTGCTCCCAGAGTTCCCATCCTTTCAGGTCTCCTGTGACTCTCGGCCAAACAGATTTTGGTGTGCTTTTTGCTGGCTCAGGAAGGTTGGATAACCCTGCAAAGTCTGCCCACATTAGCTGGAGCCAGGAGGTTGGCTTTAGATTGTATTTCTCGGACCTTCTCAGTCTTTCCTTCCCTGTTCTCTTGTGTCTTTAGCCTTGTTCAAATGGAGCGTTGACTTTTTTTCTCAGTTGCAGCCTCCACTCTAATTTTTTCCTGCCCTGATTTTTTCCCCAGATATTTTTCCCCCTCAGTGTTCCTGAACACTCAAGTCCGTACACATTCCCACCTAGCTTGCCAGCTCTGGCTGCGGTAAATTCTGGTAAAATGACCTTAGACTTTCCAGAAGGCAAAGCTGAGATGGAGGACTGCATCCAGCTGCCTGCAAAGGCAGAGAATTCCTCAGGATCAGCCTCAGCCCAAACAGCCCTGCCAAGGGGATCCGATTTCTGGGTTCAATTCACAGGAAGAGAGACTCTCGGAAGAAGTTATCAGAGAAATGTCTTCTGAGAGAAGCAAAGAGAAGAGCATCTGGACTGTACTCTTTGTGGGTTCTTTGGGGACTGTCACACTCTCCAGTGCACTGCCTGCCTTGGGGAGACGGGACCCAGAGAAAGGTTCTGGGGACTGAGTGCTGCACACTCCCCTTCCCCTTCCCTGCCAGCAGCAGCCCCGTGTCTCTGGCTCAGCCCTGTCCTCTCTTCCGTCAAGCAGACATCCCTGGGGCCCCAGAGTCTTTTCCCTAATCAGCCCATTTCCCCTGGCTTGGTCCTGGGAGGATGCAGCACTCATAGGCTCTGAGGTGTCTCCATCATTGGCTGTCAGGTGAAGCCCTCCCTAAGCACTCCAGAAGGCCTTTCTTTATTTATTTTTAAAATTCCCCTGAGCCTACGAAGGTCGTTTGAACAAATTGGAGCTGACAGACATTAACTTGGAAAAAAGCCCATTGCGCCATGATAAACTCCATTTAAAGAGAAGCAAAAGTGCCAGGCAAGGAAGGAACAAACGATGAGAGATTTGTCAATGCTCCCGTAAGCTTAGGAGGTGAGACTGTTAGCTCTGGCCTCACCTTCTCCCGTTACGCATTATCACACATTCCAGCATTACTATTTCCACTGCAGCAGCCCCTATCGGTGCGAATGGGCTGAACTGGGATGTAGGGTAAGGCCATAGGGAGAGCCATTCCCAGAACCAAAGAGACCGTGCAGGTAAATTTAGTTGGTGGGCCATACCCCTGGTGAAGAGGAGGGGGAACCAAAGGCCAGAGATGAGGTGTTTCTCCTCCACCACAGAGAATCACCATCTGAGCTGAAAACTGACCTCAGACCACAATTGTCCCCCTTCCAGTCCCCAGTCCTTGAGCCTGTCCTTGAGTCCTTGACCGCATCTGTCTGTGCGCTCAGGTACCCATGCGGCAGTGGGGAGATAAGGGTGGTTTTACACCTCAGTATGTCCCCAGCTGGGGAACGCAGCACCACCATGGCTCCAAGCCTGCCCTCCTCTGAGGGCACAAAGCCAGATGCCTCAGCCTGGGCACTGAGGTTTGTCCTTCAGAGATGTGCATGGCAGAGGTAACCTGAACAAGCCACGGCCATTGCCAGCTCTTCTGTGAGGGATCAGGGATGGTACCTTCCTTTCAGCTGGCAGCAAGAAGAGCCACCTGACGGGCAGAGGGAGATAGGAGAGGGAGAAGTCAGATGTATCAATCTTAGTCCATACAACTGCTGATGAAACTTGTGCTCTGTCCAAAGATCTATCCTAATGCCTCCCATTCAATTTGCACATAGTTTCTTTATGCTTTGCTTAGTGTCCTTGAAGCAAAGGCAATTGGTTTCTCCTCTCCTCTGGGTATCATGTGGGATCCAAGTGCCTCCAGCCCCCTGTGGAGCTGCAGCAGCTGCCAAGTGTTCTGGCAAGCCAGGATCAAATCTCAGAGCGGAGCAGACCTGGGACTGTCACGCTCACCTGGCCAAGTTCAAGACAGAGCTCCCTCTACCCCACAGCCAGATAAGAAATGAACTTCTCCAACTGCAGATCAGGAAGCTTGGAAGTGGCAAGAAGTGACTAATACACCCTGCAGATAGGAACTGAGCCATGTTCTTCCTCATGCCTCTTTGTCTTGGAGTCCTGCAAAAATGAATAGTAGTCTTTGTGCTTGCAGAGCATCGCAGCAGATCAGTCCAGGCCACTTACTAGGGATCCTGTGCAGTGAGCCCAGACTCAGAACTGAAGGCCTCCTGCAATCAACTGGGTTATAAATAGTGCCTGGCTAACCAGACTGAGAAATGAGAAGTGTCTTGATGTAGTCACTACAGCAACTGTCACCATCTAGGCAAAACTGCCAGCTGCAGGAGACTTGTTCCTAACCAGTACCCCTCAAGATCAAGAGTGGTCCCAAGTCCTGGGCGGACAGGGTGGCTGGGGGGAAAGCCCTGTCCATGTACCCAGCCATGAAGAGCACCAGGATGGTCTCTGTTGCTCACACCTGGCCCTGTGCCCAGCACAGATCCGTGTCAGGAAGAGGGAAGGCAGTGCTCTTCACCAGGTTCTTGTAGAGCACGCAGCTACAGTTTAGCAAGCTCTCCAAAATCACCACCAGCTCTGGGTGCACTGTCCCTCTGCAGCACTGGCATAAATGGGATGGCCAATTTACTATGCATGAGAGATTTCCAGTCTTGGCTGGATGTTCCCAATCCACAACGACCTTTGATCCAACAGTGAATGGTGCTAACCTCAACTTTCCGTGTTTGGGCTCCCTGCCCAGCTTTATGGTTAAGCGTTACAGCAGTGTCTTTCCTGCTGCCCAGTTTCTCTCTTGGAAACAAAGATCGCATTTCTGCAATGCTGCAGTTAGACCAGTTTGACCTTTCCCTGTCATGTGGATGCCCGGACAAGTCAGAGGGGGCTTGGCAGAGATGGGCAGCGTCCTCGCACCACAGAGGCAGCCAATCTAGCTGCTTGCCTGTACTGTTCCACCTACTACCTACTCTTGCTCTCCAGCTGCACCTGCACCCGCAGCAAGGTCAATTTTATGTTTCCCCTCCAATTTGTATCTGCTGATCATCCGCGCTGCAAACCCCACTGCTCAACCCTGAATGACCCATTCAGCCAGCCCCTGGTGATCTCTGGCTCTGAGACCTGGCTCACCCCACACTGACCTTCAAAGCCACCTCCCTCCGCTTTGCTATGGCTTTAGAAATCACTTGAGCATGAAAACCCTGAGCACAGGAAGTCCACCAGGGCAATCCTGCCCCAAAATCCCATGTTCCTCATCTCTTACCCCAGCTGCAGCCCCTTTCTTCTGAACCATCCTGTTGGGGTTATGCCCCTCGGTCTTGCACAAAACAAAGCGTCTAACTCTCTGTGTGAGTTTGTGCTCTGCCTCTCAGATAGGATGATAGGTCTTGCCCTGTTTGTTTTCAGCTTTTTGGGGTCAATGACTGTCTTTCACTTGGTACACGGGACATGGAGTCCTGGTCTTGCATAGGGCTGATATTTCTGACTGTAGATAAAAGCAGCAGTAAATGGTGGCTCTATTGCTGCTCCTAAACCTTAGCTATGAAATAGTCACAGCGGCAAGCAGAACTAGTCAAAGCATTGAGCAAATGTTGTAGAAGCATTTCAATTTCAATATCATTTCTGTAGAGTACGATTGCAATGGGATTTCCTGCAGAATATGTGTAGGAGCTAGAAAGTCTTTTTGTAACAGATTCTTTCTGTTTTCTAAAGCACATTTTTGTTGGCATTATTTTGGAAGTATTCTTCTCCCCCTGTATTAAGACCCTTCAGTCAAGTTTGGTTACAGACATGAGTTTTAAAACTGGGGTGAAATATGGTAGAAAAAAGAATATGTTTCTGTTGATGGCAGTTCTTTATGCAGATTTGACCTTTGGGGAAAGAGGAAGGTTGTTTTGTAACCAAAAAATTATCTTGCCAAAAATGTTGCCCTGGTAACTGAGGCTGTAGAGAGGAGCCTGGATCCTTATGGTTCCCAGTAAAGGGAACGTGACTCTGGAGAGCGAGAGATGGACCCTGGTGGATGGCTGAGAGGGGCTGGGAATGTTGGAGATGCCTGTGTTGGGACAGGAAAGGTGTGAGATGAAGAGGCCAAGGGCACAGGGGCTTTGAAACACTGACAGGGGCACAGAGGATGTAGGAGACAGCAAAACTGGCTGGTGGGGCTTGGCAGCCTCAGTAACGCATGGAAGGTCTCATGCAATGCCTTCCCCCAGATGCAATGATGTTTTGAGATGCCCCCCCTGCAAGTCCCTTCTGTCCCTTGCTGCAGCAAGAATAATTTTCTCAGCATCCCCTTTCCTTACCCCCTAACCATACTCATCCCACACCAGCCTTCAGCCTCACCTTCCTGGCCCCATCAGCCCGCACCTTGCTGGTAATGAGGGGGGCCGTGTGGTCTGCCTTTCCTGCAATCCCGCACTTCCCTCTGGATCCCAGCAACAAGTTTAATTGGAAAAAACCAAGGCTGACTTGGAGGCAAGGCAAGGAGGCAGGGAGAGCCTGTACCAGCTGACACCATGATCGATTACCTGGAACTCCACCTGACACTGAAATTAGGGTTTTTTCATGATAGGCCGACTCTCCCTGGATGTGAAATTCAAATGATCTCCAAAGCTTCCCTGCGACCATCACTCGCTGCACGCAGTGGTACACGCCACATGCAGGTACTTTGTCTCTGTCACCGCTGAAAGGACATTGTTATTACCAACAACTCTTTGTATTAACCAGTCTCCTACCTAATAGACAACACTTTACGTTCTGCACCGTTACCCAGTCAGGGTTGCTGTGTGCCTGAGAGACACATGCTTCCCCCCGGCTCCCCTGGGGCAATGGGAAGCCAGTGCTTAAAAAGAGACACCAAAATGGAGGATGCGCACACCCCTTGCTCCCCGCACTACCCCCCAGCTCTCATGCTGGGGGGGTGGTTTTCCTGGGCAACGCCCGTCTCAGCTGCAGGCCCAGAGCACAAAGCGGTGAGGCAGGGGTTAGCCATGCTGGGACGTGTGGAGGTGCCTGGCAAGCAGGCAGTTTCCTAAGTTTCCTTCAGATAAGAGAGGGGAGTTTTTCTGCCCAGCGACATCTTTCCCATCCCAGGGCAGAACTGAGGGAGACAATACGCCAGGCAGTTTTCCCCATCTTTATCCTGCTTGGAAGTGCCTGCTGGGCTGGTACCCTCCCACAGCCAGACAGGATGGAAGAAAAGCCATCCCCTCCCAGGGTCTGTGCTGTCGCTGAGCCCTGGTGTATCTCAAAGCATTTGCACCTGCGTGGAGGGATTGCCACTGCTGGTGGAGGTTATCTCCCAAGATATTGTCCCCAACTTTCTTCCGTCCTCTCTTGACCACTTTTGCCTGGCCCTTGGGAAGGCAGAGGGAAGGTGACTGGCGTGACTGGGAGAGGAGACCAGGGGCTATTCTGTGGCCATTACCTGGGCGTATTGACTGTCTTTTCTCATGGGAGATGCCAAGCAGAAGGAGTAGTTTTTATTTCCTGCTGGGCGAGGAGGGAAAGGAAGAGATGAAAAGAGAGAGAGAAAAAAATATAAATACAGTAGAGACAGCAGTAGCCTGTAAACTACTGTGCATTAAGTGGGATTTCCTACATCTCGTTGCTATACTGAATGAATATTTGGAAAAGTGCATGGAAGGAAGATTTCCTAGCACAGATAGCAATTCCACTCTGGTTGTAGAGTCCTCTAACAGCACTGGGGAAGGCATCATCACCAAAGGGAGCCTTTGGCCGTATCATACAGTGCCAACAGGAGGGAACACAGATTCTGAGTGGTGGAGATGCTGGAGGGAAAAGGGAAAGGCCCTGCCCCCAAAAACATTCACTGCACATTCAGATTTCCCCCCATGAGAGGCATTGTGAGGAGGTTAGATGGGGACACCAACTGTTTCCATATCCAGCAGGAATTGCTTTGGGCTGTGTTGAATGAGAAAAGCTGGCCACACGTGGGTCTGGACAGGACCACAGGAAGCTATAATTCAGACCTTCTGGTTTGCCTCACCAAGTGAAACCCTGGCTGATGACACTGACATTTTTCACAGGCTGACCACTGCAGTGCCCATTATTTCTTTCAACTAGGTACTTGCTCTGGCATATTTAAAAATATAAACTATGCAGCCTCAGTTTCCTCCTGATTAAGAGGTGCTGCTTGTATTTGATATCATGTGGACATCTTTGATGAGGAAATGCCACATGAGTCACCATGAGAAAATCGCATATTCTCTCTGTGCCTCAACTCTCCCTCTCCATTTTACCTATATTGTTTTACTTTTCCTTAAGTGAATGTTCAGCGCCAAGCACCCCGTGGCTGCGATCTCAGCTGTCCTCTCTGGCCATCTCTTGGGGGCATGCATTCAAGCAACTCGGGCACCTTCGGTCTGGGAGGGGGTCAGTGGCAGAGCTGGTATTTGTTATTCAAAGTCGTGTGGCGGTATGAGAGGTGTTGGGAGGGCAGTGTGGTGCTTTGCTGGTGCATGGGATTTTTTTGCCCTGTACTACCCCAAACCAGCTCAGTACAGCCACTGGTGCCCTCGGTAGCCCATGCCGGTTGTCCTCTGAGTGAGGTCCCTGTGGGAGCTGAGCAGAAATGGGACGCATGCGGACAATGTTCCCTGCTTTCCTCCATCACCCGGTGAGCAGCCCCTAATCTGAGGGGCGTGCCAGTATTAATGCCTTTAATAACGACGGATCAGATTGTATGAAGAGTTTTAATTGATGTCTATATCCCTGGAAACATAAAAACAGCCATGCAAACGTCTTACCACTATTATTTTATCAAAGGTTTTGACGTGGCTGCTGCATAGGAGATGTCAGGGAAAAAATTCATGTCTGCAAGGCACAAACAGGCGAAGTAATGGGATATAAATCAAAAACAGTGAAAGGGGAAAGTGGTTAGTCACAAGATCATAGAGTTTTCACTACAAGGGAGAGCAGTGAATTCTCAATACAAGCAGGAGAATTCATTCATTCCCTGGTGCTGTCAGCCCTTTCTCCCCTCAGTCCCCAGCCTACACACACCTGTCTGCCCCCAGGGCACACAGTCCTGGGCAAGGGCTGACCATCCTGGAGGTGCCTATCTGATCAGGTCTTTACAAGCCATTTCTCTTCCTTGTTTCCTCCTACTTGTACAGAAGGTACAGAAACTTAGCCCAAAAGCAGAGTTACAAATAGCACCCCCTTCACTTTGGCTGGTCAAGAGTATAATTAACCCTTTAGCAGGACTGCTCAGCTTGCATCACTCATTGGTCTACAAGCACACTCATAAGTAGTTTCCAATACAGAGAGGACAAACTGGAGTGTGGGAAACTAAAGGGTCTGATAGGTTTACTCTAGGCTGGTGGCAAAGAGGAAGAAGGAAAGTATGAGTTCAGTTCACCTTGGTTTTCCTGCGGTAACTTTGGGACACTGCGATGCAACATTAACATCAGTTGCAGACCTGCTGCTTCCCAGTGACTGTCTCTGACCATCAGGACACGCAGGCAGCTAGGTCCCTCTTGGTGGCGCATGACACTGACCACATTGTCAGCTTTCCACAGCCAGAACTCCACAGAGCTCAGACAGTGGGCGGAAGCAATCAAGAGCCACCTGTGAGACCCTCACAAGTAGATCCTGCGCCGATGCCCTGCAAACACTATTTCTGCCAAACACAGCGTCCCTTGGGGTGTTGTTCCGTGGTGGGGAGATGTTGAATGTGGCCAGCAGCTGGGAAGGCACGAGCACAGTGTGAGAAGTGCTGGACAGGGTGCTGGGCCATCTTGTCTAGACCATGCTTTTGCCAAGAAAGGTTGGACTAGATGATCCTTGAGGTCCCTTCCAACCTGGTATTCTATGATTCTATGGAGTGACTACCTTTTCCAGGGCACTGCTGAGAGGTTGCTTGCAGCATGACTTCCTTGTCCAGTTGCTTGGGTTGCAAACGTAAAAGCCAGGAGAGAAGGGTAAGGTGAAAGAGGAGAGAAAGGGAGGAGAGGATGAAAAGGAGGAAAAAACTGGGGGATAAAAAGAAATTTGAAAAAAAGTAAGTGAAATATTCAAACTGGAAAGTGATATTATAGAAAACTGCAGGGAACACGCTTGAGTGCATTCAAATTTATTCAAACTCTGCGTCTGACATTGATGAATGCAACAGCTTTTTCCACAATATGTAGAGCGCACAGGGCATTTAGGATTGCAGCATCCCTTTCACTGCAGCTGTCTGGGGGCCTGTTCTCAGTGCTGTGGAGACCCCTTCTCTGGGCCCTGGCGTGCCCCCCCACCAAAGAAGAGGCCAGGAAGCCATTTGGGAAGGAAGGCAAAAACAAACAAAAAGGAAGGTTTTCAGCAAAAGATCAGGGAGGAGAGATTTCAGGGCTAATGCAGCCTTACTGTGCGTGAGGTCTGTATTTATCTTGTGACCGGACCCACTTTCTCCTCTAACAGTGGTGGAAAGTCCTTCCCGACGCGCGTGCGTCCAGAGGATGGGGTATGTATTGGGATGCACACACAAATCTTTGCCTTTCTGTAGGTCATACCTTCTTTCCTGCTAACAAGCCTTAATGCAAATCTGCTTTGTGGGCAGGGACATCAAGATCCTGTTCCCTCTGACTGTAGTGGCAAAAGGATCTTGCAGCTCTGGCCCAAGGTGAGACCACGAACCAGTCATCCTCCTGCAGGGAGCACTCTTGCGCACTCTTTGCATGCTGCAGCGGCAGGCTGGCACCCCAAGCGATGACTTCCGCACTTTCTTCCAATTTCTTCCCTTACCTGGGAAGTGTAGCAGCTTTTAGGAATAACTGTGTACAGAAGAGCTTGAGTCAACAACCACCTGTGACTGTTTATCTACAGATTTCATGCTTGCAGGTTATTTTGGGGAGAGGATGGATGGAGCTGTCTTTCCAATGGATGCTCATGGAAAGAGGTGCAAACCCATCAGTGTGCCAAGTAGACGCTGAACTTCAACTTTCTCTTCCACTGCTGTGTCTGGACAGTGCGTGTCCATGCAGACTGACAGCAAAGCAAGAATTTCCCTGCGTATGCCTTGTGACGCTGGGGCTGGCAGAAAGCTGGGAGGCAGCCTGGGGGTCCTGGCACCCTCAGTTGCTGCTGCCATCCGTGGAGAGGGTGAGATTCCTTCCTTTCTAGTCTCTCTGCCTGTGAATACTTAAGACAACCTCTGATTATTTATTTTTTTTTCTGTGTCCAAGTCTTTTATACCTTCATATTGGAAAGGCTCTGATGTGTAGGACTCAGGAGACCTGAGTTCAGCTCCCAGATCCACAGCAAACTCCCTGTGTGGTTTGGGTCAAGTCACGTCAGCATTGCAGGCTAAATTCCCCATCTGTGATGTAAGAACAAGTATAGCTGGCTGTGGTTTTTTTTAAACAAGAGATGTTTTTACAGTGCTGTCACTGCAGGCTCTCACATTTTCCACAAAGTCTTTCTGCTGCTGTACTATATATAGCACCTATAATTTCTGATTTAGACTGTTTTGCCTTTCCTTTCCTTTTCACATCTCATCTCACCTGTGCTACTGTGGCTCCATCTTTTGCTCAGATGGAGACTGCTGTGTTTGGCACATGAAGAAATTTGGCTGCTGGGCCTCCATAATCCCAGTGGGGAGCTGCAAAACAGGTGGTTTTCTGCCATTTGCTCACCAGGGCTCTGTACATCTGTCCAAAGGGGCAGCACACAAATCCAACTTGACTCCAGCAGTTTCCCTGCCAGGGCAGCCATGTGGGAGAGGAGCAATTATGGGGGCAGCACCAAATGGCAGGGCCCATCCTGTTGTGTGCTGAGATGCCGTTATCCCCCTGAGCCATGGCTGGACCTACCTGGAGACAGTGGGAGCAAGACTAGAGCCCCACCAGAGGTTAACATGTGGGATTCTCACTTGGGCTCTGTTGTAGAGATGGGTGGGATAGGAATGATGGTGGTGGTGCTGTGCCTCAGGGGCATGGGCATGACAGGTTTCAGAGGGACTTTGGTTTGTGTGAGGTAACAAAGGAGTCAAAATGTGAACCTGTTTCCTCCAAGTTCAGGTTTTATTTGGCCCATTGCTTCTAGGAAGGACCATTTCTAAGTCTCTGGGAAGACCTTTGGTGGCTGTTCAAGGTGGTCCCACAAAGATACGTAGGCCAAGGCTGAACAGTCAAAAAGAGGCTCATTTTGACCAAGTAAGAAGCAGGAAAGTCCCAGCAGTGGGAGATCCTCATAACATCTCTCTTGGGGTGGCCTTGGGGAACACACAAGCTGCCTTTCCCTGTCTCGTCCAAAGGGCAGTATCAAAGAGGCCACCTCTCCCCCAGCCCACCACTGAGCTGCCCATGGATGGGCTGGAAAGGGGCCGCTGGCCCCACGCCACCCGTGGGGCTGGAAGGCATCCTGCTCTTGAGGTCCAGTAAACGGTTTGGGGAGGGAATGTGTGCTGTGGCCTGACAGGGGAACCGAGAGCTTCTCCCTCTCGCTCTCTCTCTTTTTCTCTTTAGATCGTCGTCATGGTGTAAACAAACAAGCTAAACTCTATGAGATTTACAGTGCCCGGCTTCGGTGGCTTCCAGTGCGGCGCAGTGAGATATTTCTGTACAGGCAGGCTAAGCACTTTCCATTTTATACCTCAGCGGCTTTATAGCATCTTAAGGATTTCTGTGCATGCCTGGCTTCACTCAGAGGGAAAAAAATCAAGCTTGTAAATAAATACTAAATATATATGAACAAAAAAGACAGAAGGGAAGAGAGAGGGACACACGCGCACACACACACACACGCACACGCGCGCACACACATTCTCTCTTAGCCGCACTGGCAGAGGGATGCAGAGATAGACAGGGCTGAACGGGAGATGGAGAGACAAGAGATAAAAAAGAAAGAGCCAGCTGAGCAGCAAGCTGAGGATGGGCTCTCCTCCACCACAGCCAGATGGAAAGAAAATAAGCCAGAGCGAGCAGCTCTCTGGCAATTTGGGGAATATTAATTTCCCATCGGGTCAGGTTAATGGCTATGCCTGAGGTTGAGCTGAAAGGGCAGAGGAAGATGTCTCTGCTCCATTACTGGCCCCTCAGCCCAAACCCAGGCACCCCCACTGGGCTGTTCCCCATGTGCTCTGCCCCCTCCTCATCCTGCTTCTCTGCCATTTCACACCCACCCCCCCGCAGCCAGGTCTGTGCCTGGCCCCACACGACAGTGACTGCCAGGAGCAGGAGCTGCCCCAGCTCTGTAGGGCTCCAGCACCCGTGGCCCCCGGCCTGAGCCCCCATCCTGCGCCCAGGGCAGCAGGAAACGGAGCGGCACTTTTCTTTCCTCCCTTTTTTGTGAGTAACTGGTTTTCTCTCTCCAGCCCCATTGCTTCTCTCATCAGCGACAGGAGGACAGCTTGTGGCCTGAAGCAGGACCCCAAGTAGGGGCATCCCCAGACCCCCAGTCTTTGCTGTCTCTGGTGTCAGCAGCCTTCTCCTTGGACCCTTGCTGCCCAGCGAGCTCTTAGAAACAAGCTGCAAGGAAGGCTTTTTGTGCTTTGTGTTTTGTTTTGATGTTAACAAAAGGTTTAATCCCCGGACAGGATCTTTCACCTGCACCTGCAGTATGGAACACAAGCCCGAGGGCTGGCTGCACGTGGCGGTACGCAGCAGAAGGACAAGGTTTCCTGTAGGATCCTTCCCCACTCCCAGCACTTACCACCAGCTCCACGGCCCTGGTAAGTGAAGGTAAGTCTCCTCCGTGCTTTCCAGTGACAGATCTTGCTCCATCATGTTGTCCCACTGCTAGGGATGGGGCAAGAAGTGACTCGACAGTGGCGATCCAAGAAATTGGTGCCAGAGGTAGGAGCCAAAGTTTGATTTCAGTAGACCTGCTAATCTGTCATCCAGGGGGCCCACACCACACGGCGTATGAAATGCAGGCTGACAGCTAGTGGGTTTAATAGGGCTGTTGCAGTTCTGCGTGGCAAATGGCAGCCTGCCTCCAAATCTGAGCATGGTCACCCTCACAGGCCGGCTGAGCAGAGCTGGGGAAGTCCTGGCAGTAAGGACCACGGTCAGGAATTTTTCATACAAACAAGTCCAAGGTGGAGGTAGTGTGTCTTTACCATGGGTTTCCCTTCACTGCTGTCTTGTGTGGCTTCCCTTCCTTTACTCCTGGCACACACTGACCTTGCCTGACAGGGCTGGAGCAGGAGTTCTGTGTGCCCTAACTTTTAACCAGGCTGCTGCTAATGCAAGCCTTCAGTACAGTCCAAATGCATACGTTTGGGAAGCAAAAATCTCTGCCCACAATGCGCAGTGGGGTATACAGCCCCGCTGGCATGATGGGGAGGTGACACTGATGTCCGGGAGCTGTGGGTCCACACTTCCTCAGGGAAAAAGCTGCACACCCCACAGCAATTACAGGCAAACCCCTTCCCCAGCTTCCTTCGGTCTGCACCATGAAATGTTGCTTGTGAGACCACCTGAAGTCGCTGGGCCCGATTTTGGTCTTTGCATGGTGTGACAATTCTTGTGCAAGGCTCAGTTTGGGGACCAACCACGGGCTTGAGCATGGCTGGCTCCATCTCCAGGTGTGAGCCAACCCTGCTCCGCTCCCAACGCCAGCTCCTTGCTGCTGCCTCTTGCCCAGAGCAGAGGGACTCCTGGGCCGGGAGAAGGGAATGTCTACCCTTGGGTCGCTGGCAATTTCTCACCATTCTCTCCGTGCCCAGGACTCGCTTCCCCTTCTCAGATATTAAGTATTCAAACCTCATTTACATCCTTATTTTTCAATTTGCTGCCACAGTAGTTTAATTTATTCTATATAATTTCTTTTTCTGAGGGGACATTAATCATTGCCCTGTGCTTTTTGGCGCCTGTGGGATATGTGTGTGGGTTTTTTTAAATCAATAAAATAAAGCAACCTTCCCTCTACCCACCCCCCACACTCCTTCCCCCCCCCAACATGCCCCTTTGCCGGAGGAGAGAAATATCATTTCTCTCACCATTTTTTTTTGCCCCCATTGTTTCCTTCATTTCCAGCCCAAACAGATTAACTTGTCTTTTTTTATTTCTGATGAAATGCTGTGTGACTAGGGTGGCTGGGAGGGGAGAGCTCCTGTCTGGGGCTGCCCGCCGTGTCACTCGAAGGGCGGGTTTAAGATGACGTCCCTGCCAAACTGCTGAAGCCCAGAGCCACTGGAAGGGGAAACTTGGTGTTTCCAAAGCCAGGCCTTGGAAAAAACGAATCTACTCCTAGTGCCAGGTGACTGGTGGGCTGGGGAGGACACAAAAGCAGCCGGCACAATGAACTGCAAACACACGATCGAGAAGACAGAGCAATGCTACCAACGGGACCCTAAAAGGAAAGAAAGGAGAAAATCATGGGGAGGAAAGAAGAAGGAGAGAGTTTGCAGGAGAGAGAGAGAGAGAAAGAAAAGTGAAAAGCAAGAAAAAAGAAAGATAAAATAATTTGGGAAACAGAGAAGGAGCAGGGTCCCCAGAGCTTAATGGCTTTTCCATTTAACTCTCACTGATTCAAACACAAGAAAGAGCAGTTTCTGCTCCAGGTTTAGCCCCACGCGTTGCTGCCAGGGCACAGGCTTCTCCCCCGTGGGCGCATGAACAAGCGATGCTGCGGCACTGGGGGGGGCACTGCGGGCTGGCACCCCCAGGCTGCCCCGCTGCACGGCACAGGGCAGAGCATCAGGGGCTCCCCTGCCACAGGCACCGGGGTTTTTGGCCATTATAGCTGCTTTCCTTTGTTATGTAATCTCTGATAATGAAAGTCCAGTTCTGAGAGGATGCTTAATGCGGTATTAGTCAGTTGAAATATAAGTGTAAATTACATGCCTGCAGCTAGAAAAAAATGGTTACGGCGGAAAACATCCCTTTTTAGTAGCATGCTATAATCAAGAGCGCTGAGCAAAAAAAGAATTTTGATGGACCGGTTTTCCATTGGAAAATGCAGAATCCTCCAAATTGAACTATTTTCTGGAAATGTTACATATTGACTGGAATTTTTGGCAGAGATTTGAACTGACCCATAATGCAGTGGATAATTTGTTTTTGTCTTTCTCATTACATTTATAAGCCATTTTGTGTTTTCAATACCATTGAAACATAAACTTTAACATGATTTCCATGCTTCTGCATTGAATTTGTTTCAGAATTAACATTCTGCTCTACCCCATCCTGTCCACTCCATTTTTCATTTCACTTCACGATGAAAATAAATGTAAAAATAACAGAATTTCCTGTAGGCTGGAATTTCTATTTTAGAGCCATTTCTAGAGATCTGCAATGCTGGTAGGCAATGGAACATTTTCCCCAACATTATGACAAGACAGAAGATGTTCCTTAGAACATATTTATCTCCATCGAATTATTGTAGAAAATCCAAAGTACTCACCCATCATCGATAAAATAGGGTTGGACACAGCGGGGGTTGTCTACATGGATGTCAAGAGGCAACCACGCAGTGAAGGGAACTGCAGTGCAAGTGTATGGCCCCAATCACATCATTTGGCAAACTGTACCCGATGATGCTGCTGGAAGGAGAGAGGAGGTTGCACCCCTCATACTCCACCACAGCAAGCTTTTCTGACTGAAATGCATAAATTTCTGGGAGTTGTGTCTGTATTATCGGTTTGTTGCTGGTGTTGTTCTGCTGATGTGTATCCTTAAGGTCTATGAAACGTGCTTATGGTTGTATATGGGAGTGTTTTGGAGATGTTTTAACAGACAAAAAAAATAACTTATTCCTTGGCTTGCAGAGTGCACGAGCCTTTCTCCATCACCCAGACATGAGCCACCCTACAGTAGAGAGCATCACAGCCAGTCCAGAGCTTCCTTTTGTTTCACTGAGGTCTGGATGGACAGGTTGGGAGTGCAGGACTCTGGTGTGCAGTATCAGAGATGGGCACCTCCCAACTAAGGGAGGCACCAGCCACCCTGAAATCCTCCATCCTCGTGGGTGCCACAGAAAGACCATGTGAGCCAGTTTCTGCTGTGTGTGCAATGGCTCCAGTCCAAGCTGCAGTTCCCTCCTGGAGGTGATACTGGAAGAGCAGCGTGTAAAGGACAGTGAGCTGGACCCTGCCTCTCCTGTGTCCTGGGCACCCTGGGAGTGTGAGGGCTTCCAGTCGTGGACCATGAACTTGCAAACACTCCCGTAGTCCTGTTCCTGCAGTTTGGATTGGGCTGGCTCTTTGTCACCTGGAATTGCAGGTCACCCACCACAAGCTTTGCAGGGTGCCTCGACCAGGGTGGACACAGCGTCTGGCCAATTGCTCCTCCGAGGGAGGAACTCTCGGAGTTCAACACTTGCATCTGTGTTGCAAGCATTTTCTGTGCCTCTCTAACTGTGCTTATGTTTCTTGCTGATGCCTCCGGGAGCACTCTGTGGAGCTGAAATAATGTAAGATCTGTTCTGCTCAGGGTGTTTCACTCCCTGGCTGGTAGGAATACCACAAGAAGACCAGATCTTGCAGTATTTCAGCCCCATAAGTGGCTCCTTGAGGCAAAAAAAGACCCGTGAAGAAGAAACACAAACGCAAATACTAAGATATTTGGTTTCCCAGTGTGATCTTTCCTCCTCTTCTGCCATTCATGTACTCACTGGTACCCATGCAAAAATAAAATAAGAACCACTCCAGCCACAAAACATCTATATGTGAAGTGGATACTATAGACCACAGCCTATGGGTTTCATCATCACATACATATACAGTACTCAATAGATGGGACAAATTACATATCTGCATTTAAATCAATTTTTTTCCATAATTCTGCCACAAGATATGTGCAGACTGAGACCTGAATACATGATCTCATAGACAAAATGCAACTCCACGTGTGTTCATATGCAGAACTGCCATGGGGCATCTCCACGTGTGTGTCCTGAACTGCAGCCACGAGTGTGACAAAATCGGACTGATGTAATCCCAGCAGCTAAGGGATTCGCACACGTAAATGCTGGAGCATGCCTTACGAAACGTGCACAGGGCCATAATGAAATGTGGGATGATCATGATATACAGGACACGCGTGTGTCAGAAATCATATGTCCATGTGTGTGCTGCTGAGCGGAGGAGGGAGCAGCCAGCAGGGGTGCCGGAGGCCAAGATTTGCAAAGCTAGTTAAAGCTAAGTTCAGAATTTGGAACTTTTATCAGAAAAAAACCCCACAAAACACCTTGTTGCCTCATGTTCTGCTTGCGAGCTGCCCGTGACAGCTCAGCTGCAGTTGGCAGAGCAGGTGTCAGTAGGACAGCTGTTGGGTACAAGGTAAACGCAAATCACGCTGTTCTCAATATCCTGCGGCTTTCTTCTGGAAACTTGCTTCCATGTGCCAGGCAAAACAGGGAGAAGCACAACGGGGACTTTGGGGTAAGAAAGGGATAGCACACCAGTGGAGAGTCAAGGTTCAAGCCGGTGTTGGGGAAACAGTTCTTCCGTGGGAAACAGTTCCTCCATGGACATCTCTGAGAAAACGAGTGCTTGTTCAACGGGGGGAGGGACTAGACCTTCAAAGAAAAGACAAAGAATGGTGGAAAGTGATGGAAAAATGGACACTTTTCTTTGGAAAACCCACATTTCCCAGCCAAAACTTCTATTGTGAGGGACGGTTGGATTTTTGCCTGCCAGTTTGACATACGGAAGGACTCTGATGAGTTGTGTGTAAGGTACCATTTTCCAGCCAGGTCCATTCCTGGCTGTGCTTAACTTTCATTTGTTCTTTGTCATTTGTTCTTTCCTCTGTGAAATATTTTAATTGCCTAATCAGTTTGCAGAGTCAGCAGCGTGTGACGTAGCAGTCTCTCACACGTACGCAGTCCCAGCTCCCCAAACAGGCAACCATGAGTGACTGAGGTGAGCAGTGGCCGTCTCCACTAAGGCAAGGTGGCCATGAGCAGACCACACAGCCATCAGAGAAGTCAGTGGTGCCCGACCAGTCATCAGACCAGTTTGGATTTGGCACAGCTGGAGTGTGCAGCTGATTCGTGTGATAGTGGTGGGGCACTGAGCAGCGGCGCACTGCTGTTCTTGGCTGTGGGGAGCAGCACACTCACAGATGAGCCAGCCCTCATCCAAAGAGGGTTGAATAAGATGTCCAGGCATCTTGGTGCCTCCTTACAGCTGTGATGGGCAACGTGGATTCATAGCTGCCCTTCTGAAAGGAGAAAGAGGGGCTCTGATGGAGAAGTCCCATGCCAGTACACGATGGGCATCTCAGCCTCACAGGATGGCAGCATTGCTGGGACATTTCACGCAGGGCTGGGTGCTGCCGGCGGCGATGTTTGCAGCTGCTGTCCAGAGACAACCCTGGAAATTTCCTGGAATTCCAGGTCTGGAGCCAGCCCCTGCTCTGGGGAAGGAGGATACTGTGTCTCAGTCCATAAAGTCTCCAGAATGGGAGGAAGGGGCGAGAGACACACAAAGTCAGTAGTAAAAAGAAATGAAAGTCGGCAGCTTGCCACAGCGGAGTGCAGACTCTGCAGAGCTGCCTCTTTTATTGGTGCCCAGACTGGAGGGAGGTTTATGCTCTCGAACAAGCCAAATTGGAAATGGAGCACCGGCCGGAGACCTGCAAGCAGGCTGCTGCCCCACAGCCAGGAAGGACGTGCAGACACGCTGAAATCCACCGCTTTCCCTCACCTTTCTCTCCTCCATCCTTCCTCCTTTCCACCCTTCCATCAGTGCCCCCCTTCACCTCTCAGTGCCTTCCCTTCCCCATGGCTGGACTTGTCCCCTGGCACTGAATTCTCCAAGAGCTCCTGCCATCAGCTTATACTGAGAACCTGTTTTGGTGGTGGGAATGGCCCAGCTTGCTCAATGGCAGCCAGTCTGGGTGGCCCAAGGATGAATGAGGATGGAGAAGGTATCTGTGGCCCTTTCTTTCTACTGCTTTTCTGCTGAGTATAGGGGAGTAATTTGCACTACAGTGACAGCGTGCTGTGGGTCCGTCCTCAGGTTTGTGTCATCCTGCTGTTAGGGGGAGAGGAAGGGTGAAGCGTAGAAGAAACACAGCGAACAGCAGACATGAAGGTGATGGTATAGAGAGGGGACCCATCGCACGAGGACCTGGCACGTGATCTGGCATGGCGGGTGCTGGTTAGCAGCCGAGTGTCAGATGTGCCATGAAAATAGTTTGTTCATTAATGCAAAGCTTAAAGTATATAGGCATGGAGTGAGGAGAACTGGGTGTTCATTCCTCAGCAAGTTCCCCAAACCCAAGCTCAGGGGGGCTTGGAAACCACTGTGATGCTTCAGGATCCAGTTCAGACACACTGAGTCCGTGCTGTGACACCCAGATATGTCAGTAAAAGAGCACTAGAGGCTGAAGGTGAGACATCAGTCACCAGCTACTCTGGGGACCTGAGCTCTCTTCTGCTCTCCAGCTGATTTTTTTCCATGTCATTTCATTTATCCAATGCCTCAGTTTGCTGCCTGCAAAAAGCCCAAAGGGATTATGACATCTGTTGTCACATTAAAACGTGGTCTTGACTATGAGGAGGTCAGGTACCATGGTGGGAGCTGTTACAGCCTGAAACACGGGTCTCATCCCACATGGGGCTCTACAGCACTGCTGCTTCCGATCAGAAAAGGTCCTGCTAGAGTCAGCCCGGTGCTCATGGAGTGTCTTACAGCCAGCCAGCAGGAAAATCGTTTGCTCTTTTTCATTCCTCCGGTTTTGGCTGTTGAAGCAAAAACACATAATAAAGTAAAGAGGGTTTTAATGACAATCTGCCGGCATGTTTAATATTCCAGCTTGAGGAATGATCCATTTACGTACTGGAGCCAAGGGAAAGGATCTCGCTACTTCCAGTGGATGCCAAATCAGCACCTCTGCAAAAAGAAGCAAACCTCACAGAGGATGGGGCTGGCTGCTCACCAGTGACCTGCAGGAAAAGCCGTCACTCCAACTGAGCTTTAGATTTGGCACATGCTCTCCTGCAGTCACTGTGTCAAACAGGTCCATGATGAAGGGAGCACCTGGGAGCTCTGTGCAGCTTTGCTGAGTATTTTTACCTCTTGCAATGCCCAGTACGTTGCTATTCTTTTCAAGGAAGGGCACAGGAAGTTTTTCATACAGAACTTTGACATTCTCCTCTGTACAAATTCAGATCTGAGAGAGGGATTTAGAGGTGTGCCTTTGCTGCTCTTCTTTGTAGCTGAGACTCTTGCCACATCTGCTGGATTTATGGCCCCAAACTGACTCTGTCATCCAGCAATCCTTCATGTACACAAAATTATTTGGACAACTCTCCTTGTTTCAGAAGCAGACTAGCCTGTGCGGCTTCACTGACATTACCTACTCTGCCAGGCAGGTGGCTGCAGAGAAAAAGGCTTATTTATACAATGCATCGGGATGCCAGAAGGGGATTCTTGATAGTAAAGACTATGAGAGACCTCTGGATACAAGCACCAGTTGCCCTTTTCAGCCTTGCTTGGCAGTGGAATCCAGTCTGCTCCTGCCGTCAAATCAACACTCCATCTGCCTGGGGCAGAGCTGGATTTTGAGCTGATTGGGGGATGAATCCAGGGAACTTGCAGGGGTTCCACTACTTCCAAATACAGGGGATCAGGTAGCAAATGCAGATGAAGGAGAAAGGGTTGTGATAAAAACACGGAGTGCAAGCAGAGCTCCTCAAGCACAGAAGCTGCTGGTGGGGCAGACCTGGAGACCTATGGTGGCTGAGAACTTACTGACTGTTGCTTGTTTCTCAGCATTCCAGGGGGCAGGATTTGGGAGACATTGTGCAGTAAATTAGCAAAATCACAGCAGGAATGCAGTTGATTAGTAACACTGAAGCCTCATCCCAGTGGGAACAAGCCTGCAGGGCCAGGATGCTCAGACTCAAAGTGGTGGCAGGGTTTATAGCTAAAAAGACAGGTTATAGCATAACATATTTTATAGCATAAAAACCAGGTTAGCCAAAGGAAAGATCAGCTTGGGGGGGGGGCAATATCAAATGAATGGCTGCTGTCTTCATACATGTGGGTCAGAACCAATAACATCTAAGAAGGGAGTAAAGAAAGAGTCTAGCTTGTAATGTCAATGAAGGGGTAACACAAGTTTCAGACGAAGCTGAGCAACTACTTTTCCCGGGAAGTTTACATCAGCCCCTGCTCTCTGCTTTGCAGAGGCCTGGCGGTCTGGTGTAAATGAGCACGGCCTCGCTCCCTGCAGTAGATCTGCGATCCTGGGATCAGGATGCAGCCCAGCAGCTCTCACTGAGAAACAAAGTCCCCCTCTCTCCTAATTGAGCAGGTGGTAGCAACCGGGTATTTCAGGCATGCTACCTGTGTTCCCAACCACAGCTGAACTCCTGATGCAGGGAGACTTTACAAGACCCATGAGAGATGCCGAAGGCTGACTCTTTCTGTCATTGGGAGAGAGGAACTTTGTGGTTGTCTCTGAGCAAAAAGGACAAAATGTTATATGATATATTTAATAAAACAAAATACACACACACACACACAAAAAAAAAAAAAAGGAAAAGAGGCCAATGCACAGGAAGGTAATGTGTTCATTTGAATAATGGGCAAAATCAAATTAATTCTACATTAAATAGTTCTGAATAAAGGGTTTAAGTCAGCAGTTTCAAACTTGTTTTCCTTAATTACTTTCCGTGTTTAATGTCATTAAGAAGATTAAAAATTCATTAACAAGAGTAGTAAAGTGGCAAATCAGTAAAGCTATCACTCCAGGTTAAAAACTACGCTGAGGTTGACACTTTGTGCACTTCCACAGGCGGCGTGTGGAACGCTCCTGGGGAGCTGGGGCAGATGGGGGAGACTCGCCAGCCCCCTCCCGCCGGGCCAGCCGGGGAGGTAGCCCAAGGGCCAGCCCTGGCTGGACGTGGCAACCACGTTAACCATTAACTAAGCAAGGGAGAAGGCAGCGTTTAGCAGAAGGGCAGCATGGACCATGGAAAGCGCGGCAGTATAACCCTGGAATATGGCAAGCATCAGAAACAGACTCAACCATGGAGAATGACAGGTATTATAAAGCACTAAGGCGTGTTAAGGCAATCCAATTGCTTGATTGGCCTCATGTCCTGAGCCCTCTTAGTGTGAAGACTCACAGGGCACTGAGCACCGGGGAACCACTGAGCTGCACCAGGCTGGCCTGTGGGGATCAGGCACGGTGGGGAGAGAGATTTGGGGTACTTTTTTCTCCTTTAGTTTTCAAGGATGCAAATATCCCTGGTCTCTAGGAGCGGGCACAGAGTTTGAGAGCACAACAAGGCTGTCAAAGCATAACCAAAGCACTCCTAACTTCATCAACCTTTGGAAACCTGCCTCTAGCTGCACTCCCAAAGAGCCGTGAGGTCACAGATGACGCATGACCCCGTAGCAGCCCATCCCAGGCAAGTGAGAGATCACCTCCACCCAAAAAGGCTCTGACCTAGATGGGCCAAGCAGGCAAAAGGAAGCCCTTGGAGGTCTAAGTGATGAGCCACAAATCCCCCACCAGGGCTTTGGCAGGGGGAGACAGCATGCCCTGATCGCTCTCTAGTCCAGTGCAACAGCCAGCTGGTGTCACCCCGCTGCACCACTGCAAAACTGGGGATGCTGGTCTGGCAAAGACAGGCCCCAGGAGTTTATTTTATGTTTCTTGAGCTCTTAAGGAGCCTTTATTTATCTTTATCTTAACAGAGCTCCATAAGCACAGAGCAATGCTTCCTCCGCCTGCAGCCCCACACTTGGATCACGGTGGCTCCCCACCACATGTGTTTGTCTGCGTGTCCCATCTCTGCGACACGCAGCACAAGGTGCAATGGCCTCCGTCCCTTGGGGTTTGAGGCCCAAAAGTCAGGATCACAGAGCGGCGGCTGGCAGCGGAGAGGGACTCAAAAAGCCACAGAGGTGGAGTGAACTATGGCAGAGAGCCGCATCTGTTCTGCCCCAGTGTTTGGTAAAGCACACAACTGGCAAGAGTGAAGTGCACGCACATCGTTAGTGTTTGTCAGCGAGGAGCTGGTAGCTTCCCGCAGATTCCTACATGAGACTTCCCGACCCAGAGAGCTTATTGTCCCCAGTTATTAGGTGAAGAAACTGAGGCACAGGAGAGTGAATGACGGGCATTGCTTAATGTCATGGGGAAATCTGGGAGTAAAACCTTTCTGTTCCAGCTTCCACATGCTCATTGCCAGACCAGGCTTCAGTGACACCATCCTCAGCTGGAAAAGCAGAGGCTACTTGAGGAAAAAGAGTATTTGAGGTCTGAAAGTGTAAGAAGTAATAGAGGCAGTAGATGGAGAAATAAAAGGGCAAATCCTTGGACACATAAAGATCTGAGAAAGGGGAATTTTGCGCTGTTACAAATATGTGTTGGTTGCTTTCCATCAGCATCACTAAACCCAGAGACATACATGAGATCCCAAAACATGCAGCAGGTGGGTGCAGGAGGAAGGAGTAGCTTTAGCTGAAGGCAATGGTAAGCCTTTTCCACATCGTACACCACCCCCTTTTGCCTGCCCCTACAGAGCCCCTGGGAGCGTCCCCCCACCCCTGCTAAGACACAAAATAAAATCCCAAATTGTGCTGGTTTTATATGTGTTTCTTTAAGATCAGCCAAACCATGGCAGGAAGGGTCTGTGGTTGCCCAGTGGCTGGATTTCCCTCCCCTTTATTTTTCTTGGCAGAAAACACAGACGTTTCACTTCTTTCTGCTCAGTTTTGGAATAGAAATTTTTTTGTCTTCAGTTGCCAAATTTTCGTCAGATCGGGAAGTCGGAGTCCTGCTTTGATGAGCAGTAAAACAGAAAGACACATTGCCCCCCTGTTTTCCCCTGGCTTTGATGAGGGGCTCCCATCTGCAGGGCCACACGTCTGCCCCGCTGCTCCCTCCCAGCCACTGCGAGATCAAGCAAAAGCCCTTTCTCACCACGTCCCTTTGTTCCCGGGGAAGCCACAGCAGCCCTGTTTTGGGAGCAGGTGGGAGGAGGGAAAGCCC
>VXBO01010503.1:2426804-2442740 GCA_013400135.1 Rhinoptilus africanus
GGGGGGGGGGATGCTGAGCCTTCATGAGAGATTTTCTAGGGATCCACAAATCAAAGCAAGTTGAAAGCCACTGCGGCAGGATAATGCTATATTGATTGCTTTGTTTTTGCAGGGGATAGATTTTGTTTAATCTTCCCCTTCCTTACATTGCTTGACACCATTAGTTTTATCTTCACTGACATCAAATATAAAAAATCACTAGAGAAGAGACTTTCTAATGTGTTTTGTACTACTTTTGGGTGCGTGATAACACAGGAAGCATTTTCTAGAGCTCAGTAGCTCTTTAAAATATATCTTGTTTAAGAAATCGGGTAGCGCAGAAAAGCATGGGCTTGAAAGGGATGAGGTCTTACCCAGTGTGAGTTTTAGAAGAAACTGGGATCCAAACCAGATTGAAAACCTAGAGACTATGGGGCCTGCTGAGAGCTGGACAGAGGGAGACAGCAAGACCCCCCCTGGTCTGAGCACCCATTGACCTCCCTGTACCAGCATGATGGGGCAAATGCTGTGGAGGGGTAGCTGTTATGGGGGAAACCTTTATTTCACGAGGTTTTGTTCTGCAGTGGGGTATGGCAGGAAGGACCACTTCATCCCCTAGGGACAGGCGTGCGATGGAGGACTGTAGTTATGGGATAGGTTGGGCTTCCCTGGGCAACTGCCCTCCCCAGCGCCGCCTGCTGCGACACACACCCGAGCTGCCAAAACTGGTTGTCCCCTGGGCATGGTCCAGCCCAGACTGGGAGCTGAGAGGGAGGTCAGGGAGGGGGACAGAGGGACGCGGCTTCTGCTCGACAAACACAAACTTGTTTCTCCTCCTCCTCTGTCCTCCACAAATTCTTGGTGCCCCTCATCCTGCTGGCCACTCCGAGGGTTTTAATAAAAAGGGAAACCAACATTTGACGTGAGCACAGTAGGGAGAGGAGAGGCGGCGCGGAGGGAGGGGACCAGACAATGTACCCATATGGAGAACAGAAGGATGCCGGGGCGGCCGCATTCAGAGCCCGTCCCTCTGTTCTCCCTGCGCCCCACGGCCCCTGCGCTGCCGACGGGCTCTTAACATAACAAGTGAGGCGAGGGGGTGGCCAGCCCCGTGCTTGGCGTCCCCGGATTCCTCTGCCCCGGCCCCTGTCTCCCAGTTACTGATCCCAAGCAGCACAGGGCCCTTCCTCGCATCCTCCCCGGCGGCACTATTGTCTCCCAGCCGCTGTGGTGGGAAAGGGTGGCCCCGGGTCCTTTCCTGATAAAGACCAATAAAGGCAGGAGGGGGAAAATACAGATAAATACATACTAATATAAATATGTATGTATATATATATACATACAATAAATAAAGCAAGCCAGCCAAGCCCTTCAGGCAACTTGAGCTCTGTCTATTGTTCAGTAGGAGGGCTTCCCTCCCTCCCCTCCCATCTCCTAATGAAATCCCTCAAGCCCTCCTCATTCTCCCCCCGCCACCAAAGGGTACTCACATGTGCGTGCTCTCAGGGACTTTGTCTCCTGTGGTTGGAGCAGCATTTGCTGTCAGGACGGGATGTCGGTGACAGAGGCTTAGCCATAAACCCCTCCAGAACATCCTCAAAGCCTTCATCACCCCCTCCATGATTTGATTCAGAGCCATTTGATTCAGAGCATCCCTTCACCCTGTCTCACCCAGACAGACCCCTGCCCTTTTCTCCCTCACCCCTGGAGCCAGTATCACGAAGCCTGGCTATGGCTGAAGGGAGGAAGGTACAGAATTGATGGCTTCTCTCATGAAATCACCCAGAATACCCTCTCAGAGCCTCAGGTCCTGGCTGCGGGGCCAGCTGCCCACCTCAGGCAGGCACCCCAGTACAGACACCTCCATCCCTCTGCCTCTTGGTGCTCCTCAAGACATTTTTGGCAAGGATGAGGCAACCCATCTCTTTCTCTCTCTCCATCAGTGTAGGGTGCCCCTAGTACCCTGTTTCTGACTCCGCTACTGGCTTGCGGACCTTGGGCAGTTTTAGACTTGCCCCTGTGATGCTCGTGACACTGTATGGAAGTAGGACAGAAAGCAGAGGCACCTGGTGAGTGACTAAACCATGGTCCTTCACACAACATCCCTGGCCGCTGCCCACACACCCCTGCCTCCAGCCTGGCCCTCACTCCTGGGCTCCATGTGCCTTCCCTGATCAGCTCCGAGCTGGCAGCCCAAGTCCTTCCTGCATCCTCCACAAAACAGAAAACGAGGCTGGTGAAGGACCGTGGAGCCGCACAGCTCTGAAGGTCACCAGCCCCGGGCGCTCCCTCCGCTGCCGCAGGGCGTGCAGGCAGGGCTCAGCTCGGCTCGCCTTCCGGCCCCTGCACAAAAACCAATTTCTTTGCATAGAGAAGATGAGTTCTCCTCCCCCAGCGTCTGTGTCTTTTTGCCTCCCATTGCACATGAAAATGCTGACGGATTTCCCTGATCACTAGCCATGCTGGCTAGTGGCTAAAGCAGTTCATTTCAGACCCTGCGCAGGTATTTCTTACCATATATTATAGTGAATAATGTATCCCCAGCCGTGCAGCACAAGGCTTATAAGGCTATCTCAGTATTCTGGTGACAGCTTTAAACCACTCGACCATTGACCATTCAGGTCTCATGGTTTATAGAGTCACCAGCACACCTTGACAGGGTTATAGCCTACTTATTGGTATAAAGCATGGTTAGGGATACATTATTATAGCACGTTGCTTCTGAAACAGGGCCGTGGGCCACCGGTGGCCTAGAGAGCCCTTGCTGGTGATCTGCAAAGGGCTGTGGGATGTGGACAGCCCGATTAACATCTACCTGCTAAACCATGATGAGCAGTTGTTGGAGTGACCTGAGGGACAGCATTCACTCTCAGATCCTGGAGAGCAGGAAGCACAGATGGCTCTGACAAAAGCAGGGCTCCAAAGAGCTGCTTTCTATGAAAGCAGGCACCCAAATGCGCCTGAAGCCCTCTCTTCAGCACTGGTAATCCCAAGTGTTGCAGTCCCCATGGTCCTTTTACTCTCCAGCAGCCACCGTCGCTGAGGCCACCTTGCCACAAGGCCGATAAACACTTTGAGAGTGCTGCTTCCACACTACGTGGTTTACATCCGCCTTTTCTGGGCTGCTTTGGGTTAGATGTAACATGACCATCTTACTCCTGTACAAATGCCAATTTGGTTTGGCTCATGCTAAATGCTCATTAACAATTACTAGAGTTAAGGTAGTTAATCACTACAGCTAGGGTTGAAATCTGACTTTTCTTCTGACTCCAGGTCCCAGCTCTGCAAGCTTTTCCCATCTCCCACAGAAAGGTTTCTTCTTTGTTTCCATTGTTCCAACCTTGTTCTCCAGTTTAGTGATTTTATTATAAAGTTTCTGAGGATTGTTTGAATTGCCTTTGAATATAACATGCACTTGTTTTAGTTGTTATTGCAGAGCTGGGAGAATTTAACAAATAACTCAGGTTAAAAATGTTGACCTCAGGTCGCTTCCTGATCTCACTTGATTTGTTAAATATTGAGCCAAATTTGGAGAAAAATTACCTTGGTACTTTGAAAGCCCTCAAAACTGGAACTCAGCAATAACGCATCTGTGCTTTAAAATTTCTCTCCCTGCGCTCCCTATTTAAGCACTATTAAAGGAAATATTTGTTAAGGATATTTCAGCTATAGGACTGGTTAAATGGATCCATTATGGAATTACTACATGCCAATGTTCAGGATGCCTCTGAAACAAATGGACTCATTTTCTCAAATGTTATGTTTAAGTCTCAGTGAGCTCTCGACCACAGCCCCGTTTGACATATGCCTCTTCCGTGCCTTCTTAGTTTTCTCTGCAGCCTTGATCCTGCGGAGATTTATGCTTGTGATTAACTTTAAGCATGTAAATAGTCGCTGTTAGTTCGACGGGATGGTTTCAGCTAATGGTGTGAGCATCCTCTGGCGGGGCTGAAGCTGGCCTCAGCCGCGCTCCTGTGGGCGCTGCTGCCAGATGTGCAGAGTTTGGGATCAGACAGCTGCCCAGACCTGGCCCGGGCCAGGCATCCTTGCAGCATCGCATCTCACCACGTTAGCCAGAGCATGCACCGCACAGCTTTTGTGCCAGCTTCAATTTTATTCCAGCTTTCTGCAAGCTACAGGGGGGATGACAGGCGATATTTTAAGGCATAAAGTCAGAGTCACAGACAAATAATACCGAATGCACATTGAGTCTGCCAGGAGAAGTTAACCTGTCAGCACTCCCTGAAAGGATCTGAACTAGCAGATCAGCTTCACATCAGATCAGCATTTGTGTCATGTGGCCACAGTCCTTCTGACCCAGTACTTGGCGCCCTAAAGCCTGACTTTCTCGCCTGTTGAATCCAGGCTTCAGTAGGTTTAAGACAGCGAGGTGATTGCTTACCTTTGCACACTAAGTTCTACTACTGTGAGCCTTTAGTGGAGTTTTCAGAAAAAGGGGATGAAATCCTACAATGTGTAGCTGTGTGGCTATTAGTCTTCCCCTACTCTTTTTCACCAAAGAAGGGGAAGGTGCAAGATACTGAATACAAAGTCAAATAAGCAGAAAAACTTCCATGAATATAAATGTTTACTGTCATTTCATAGCCTGTACAACCTGGTATACATGGGTGGGTGGGTGTGACTTAGAGGAAATATTGCTGCCAGTACATTGAACAGTACAAAACCCTCTTCAAACCCCATGCGTAGCAGTTGGGCAGTACGTGCATGACACTGCAGGGGGTGAGATGGCGCTGATGGTACAGATACACCGAGCCTTACTTGGGACATCTTGGCTGCTTTGCATTCAGCTTCTCAGCTCAGGTTTCCACTTCAAGTAGAATAAATCCCTGAGTCCATGATCACATCTCTCCTTCCCTTAACACAAATCTCTTCGCCAGGTCCTGATCTCCTGCCGCTGGGCCAAGCTACACCAGCACTGAACCGGGAGTGCAAGGGCAGGAACCAGACCCACCGCCGTAAAAGGACAGATAGATCATAGGGCAGATGGAACAACTGAGGGATACACAACTAATTATATGCACAAGTGTGGGGTATTTATTACTGTAAAATGCTCACAAAATTCATAGGCACCTAAGACTTACGATGGCATTATCCACCGCTGCCAGAGAATTAATGGGCAGCCTTTTCCCTGCGCTAAAGCAGACAACAGAGGGGGGTACTCTGTCATCCAGGGGTGAGAGCGGGGAATGAATGCATATACAGTACTCCCCTCTAATGCTAATGGACCCTAGCACTGAGATTAGATTTACACCCTCCCTCGAAACATACACCAGGGGAAGGCAGCTCCCCCAGGCTGCCTTCGGAGCGGTGTGGTGCTGCAAAAGCTGCTCTCTGCTCGCCCCGCCACGTCCCCACGGCCTCCACGCCAGCGGGCACAGCCGCTCCGGCCCCCCACCTCTGCCCTGCCCGGCCTCCCAGGGAAGGACCGCTCACGTTTCCCTCTGCCCCATGGCAATGGGGAGCAGAGCAGAGCCTGTCCCCCTCCACACTCCCATCCTAGCCCCCAGCACCAGAGGCTCACTCCTTTGTATGCACCCACTGCCCCACCAGCAATGCTGGGCAGCGGATGGTGTTTCGGACCTCAGCTCCATGAGGGCACCATGCCATATTACAGAGGGTTAAACGGTGCTTCTACAATCTCTCTGCTCCCCAAAGAAACAAAAACATGGAGAAATTATCCTTCCCCCTTCCCTCCCATCATCTTTGCTGTGGGATGGGAATGGGATTTTGACCTGAGGAATAATAAACGCAATGACGGGAATGTGTGACTATTGATCTTCCACTGGCAGAAGAGGCAGGCTCAAGATGCTCAGGAAGAGAAGGACAAGCCATCAGGAGAATTCTCACGGATAGATTTTTCCATCCATGGCTCCACATTTGACCCAAGTGCCTTGAGCAGAGCCAGACCTCGTCCCCAGCCCTGGCGGGGACGGCGCTCAGGAGACACAGCCCTTGGGACTGGGTGGGAGCACGGTGGGGCTCACACACCTCCTACTAACACAGGCCCCACACTGAAGTGGAGAGGAAGGAGTCTCACCATGGGTTTGAATGTCCCAGCTTCCACGAGCAGCCTGCCTTCGTCCCTGGCAGTGGGCCCGCTCCTGGGCAGTATCACTACACGGCGGGAGTGACCACGGGCCTGCTAAAGAACTCCCTGCAAATAATTCACACCAACTTGTTTAAAGGAGCAAATGGGTTTAATTATTAGTTACAATCTTGTCAATAATTATCACCCCATCTGTGGGTAATAAATGGCAGCTTCTCACAGACTGCATCATTAGAGTTTAAGGACACCAATGGGGTGCATTAAAATGCTGAGGAAAGCATTGATCTGGTGTAAAAATGCTCTTTACAAATTACAGGCACGGGTCAAGCCCGCCAGTGAGTCCTCCCTCTTCCCATCTGATGCCAGTCTGCCCTCTCCTCCCCTCCCGCCGTGCATCCTCCCAGCGCCCCCAGCCCATGGCTGCCAGAAAGACAAAGACCCCACTCTCCGGATGGACCTTACGTAGGACTCTGGGCTTTACAGAGCGAAGGCTGTGTGGTAATGAAAGGGCTGGCATAAAGCACCACAGCTCCATCCTGGTCAGCTCTGCTGCTCTGTTCCCACAAAGGAGCTGGCCTGGGCATCTTCACAGTGTTTTTTTTTTATCCAATGGGCAAGACAAGTAGGAACATGGAGGCAACGCTTCCCCAAATGCACCTACCTCTGGGGTGGAAAAGCATCAGTCATCACACAGCAGGACTTCTCAAAGGAGAAATGATAACTCCTCTTTTTTTTTTTTTTTCCCTATTTGAACTGCAGGCTGGAATATAGGCCGGCAGAATGTAATTATCCAGGCTGGAATTTGGCCAAGATGCTGGGGCTAACAGCCCTACTGTTTCAAAATATGCCACAGTACCCTAAATGATCACATCTTGCAGGATTTGATTTTGCATTTCATCCAAAACAATGTTGGGAAGTCGATGAGTAGGATAAGCATAAACTAGTCCCGCTTATCCCCCTACCTGCTGGAAGTTCAGCCCAGAACAGCTCCTGAAAAGTGTTTTCATTTTCTGTGCAAAGCACTGAAAGAAGTCAGTGGTTTTATTCCCTTTGCAAATTCTCTGCAAGCAGTTTCCATTTTTTTTTCAGTGAAAAATGCATGAACTTTATAGAATCATACAACTCAGACTTTCAGAAATTCAAACTTTCAGAAGGGGAAACTTGAGTAAAGCAAGATATTTGCATTTGAAAACAAAAGAAAAAAAAGGAGGAAGGGCACTTCTTTCATCTACAACACTATTTTAGATGGACTTTTGCGGGGTTCTTTAGCTGTTTTTTTTTATTCAGCCTGTTAGGACAGAGAAGGGATTAAGATAGCTAATGGACAGTCTATATAGGCAAACAAAACTAACACCTAAATGACTCTTTGCATGTACAAGTGGTAAACTCTCCATTAAAAAGAGAGCTACATTGACAGAAGCAGACTGGACTGCCACTGAGCCACAGTGCAAATAAACCTCTGCCAGGGCCCTTACACAGCCCTGTCACACACCCGTTGCCTCCCATGCTTGCAACCTACCCCCCACTATCAAACAGCTCCAAACCCTCTCGGCTGTCTTGAATGCTGTGCAAATATTGGCAGAAGGATGTACACTCTGTTTTAAAGATATCTCAGATCCAACAACAACAAGCAAACTTTTTGGAAGGAGGCATCAGGACTTGGAGTTTCTCTTTTTACTCCAGTGAATAAAGTTTACCTAAAGGAAAAAAAATGTGCTTCTAGCTGACTCAGGGTTTCACTAGCTCTTGCTGAATTTGGGCGATCATCCCCTACAAGTGAAAAATAGAAAAGGAAAAGGTAATTTTGCAAAGTCAAAATATTTCATTTTCTATTTTGGAAAAAGAATCATTATAATTGATTTTTCACGTTGAAATGTCTTCCCTTTGTGAAACATAACTGCTTTTCTAAAGAGGACAGTGGCTATCTGTAAACAACACATCTCATTCAGACTGGAAAAATTACAGTGGCCTTCTGTTTTACTGAAATATCTAGAAAAAATTCCACCTTAGGTTAACCAGGGAAAACCAAACCTCTCTAAATTTTCAGGTGGACAAATGAAAGAAAATTAATGCAATGGTCATTCAGAAGCAATTTCAGATGCCACAGCTGCAGGGAGCCCAAGAGGAGAGTGTGGAGCACCCCATCAGCTCTGCAGCATCACCAGCACACGTGTCCTACAGCGGCCTCAGCGTCAGTGCTCTCTGCACACATTTCCTGAAAATCCCAGCCTGTCGCTTATCCCACACACATGAAACGCGCTTAAATAAACTGCCCCCATGCTGCCATTGCCCAGCTCACATCTAGTTTCCATCTTATCGCTCTCTGAAGCTGAGGAGCACGTAAAGAGGGAAAATAAACTGAAATGCAGGGAAGCACCATGTTCAGTTCTTAATTTGTAGCCATTTGTACTCTACTCCTTAATATCACGGTAATTCCTTTGACTTCCTGAAAACGTAAGTGAATCCCAAAAGCTGTGTGACTTTTAGAAAGAATATATTTCTGGCAGCCTGCACCAGAAACAAATTATTCCCATGTTGTAATGCATAACGCACAGTAAGGTCTGCCTGAGAATTGGAGCTGGCCACTGCACAAACACAATTCCACCAGCGAAGCTTCCAGCATCATTCATAGTACCTGGTCTTCAGTTCTGTTCCTCTTGAAAAAAACGCCACGTCACTTAATTGACCGATTCCATGCCACAAGCGGTTTGCAAACACACTTGTTTGAAGAAGATACGCCCTGGCTGATTTGGAAACTCCCTAAGCAATGCGTTCAAAATAAATCAGAACTGATTCATGACCAGTTGTGTAAATAGAGGGAATGGAGGACCTGGCACAGGTACACTGACAATAATTTGCTGAGTTCACTCCAATTAATTTTGTACTCTCTTCCATTTCACTTTCTGCAAAATTCCCAGCAGATCACTTTACGGTGAGGGATGTGCTGCAAGCCAGTGTGTAATGAATGGACAGAGGAGAAAAAAAATCACAAAAGCACTTTTTAAAAATTGCCTGGGTAAATATTTGCGTTGGAAACCAGACCTCAGGACTCACTGCATGCAGGCAGGGGTCAGAAACATTACGGGGCCACTCAAAACAAACACAACTTGCAACTGGGAAGCAGGGTCGTGAGTGAGCCGGTCGCAATCAGTGTAACCTCATCAGCGTCAGGGAGCTGTGTCTTTTATTGCGGCTGAAGATCCTAACCCCGTGTTTGTGCGCGTACACCCACGTGTGTTCACATATTTAATGCAAACACACGCAAGCGTGCGCGCGCTCACACATTCTTAAAATGCATGTGCATATATTCCCATATTCACAATGAACTGTTTATGAGCAAGCTATCAAGAAAAGAGTTTTCACTGAAATTATTCAGTGAATGACTTCAAACAATGAATACATTGCAGGAAATGGCGATTGGCTCCAGAGCAATCCGCAAGCAGAAAAGAAGGCAAAAGCAGTTGAATAAATGGGTGGCTGTGAATTACTCATTTAGCTGCATTATCTTCTTGTGGTCCCAATTCAGCAAACGCCTAAACACCCACTTCCCATTAAGGGCATGAATAGTCCCATTGATTCAATAGGGTTATTTTCTCTGCCTTCCATGGGGCAACTCAAATACTTAAATTTAAGCAAGTGCTTAAAGTGCTTTGCTGAATCAGGAGCTATGTCCACACTGTATATACCTGTGTTATACAGAAGGTCAGATTAGCTGATCAAAGAGTCCTTTATGGTCTTCAGATCTATAAATCTATAAATAAAACCAGCCTTTGCTGGAATTGCTTCTCCATAACCTTCCTGAGCACTGAAATTCATCCACACCCCAAAAATATTAATAAAACACTCTGTACTTAACTCTTTTCATATTATACTAAGTACGCCACTAAATAAACCTCTTAATATTCCAGTATATTTTGCAATGAACATTTTCCCGGTACGCTAGAGCGATTCCTCCTTTTGTGCCATCCAGAACACAATCCCCATGAAATACTGCAGTAAACATTTCTCTGAGTACTACAGCAAACACTACCAGCATTAGCAGATTAACCATTCCACTGAGCGCCATATTAAGCACACGTTTAAATACTGAGAAAAGACGTATAGCCTCCTCTTCCCACTGCGCCTCGTTACCCTGCCGAGATCCATATTTTCCTGTGCGGAGCCGACCAGAGCCCTGTGCGTACCTGCTCTGTTCCCTCCCCTCCCGACGCCTCTCCCTCTCTTTTTCTCCTTGTAGTTTTGTTCATCCTGCAGCCATTCTTCTGGCTTGAAAAATTTGTCAGGGGGCAGGAAGGGGGCAGATAAAGGGAGAGTAGGGGATTTGGCACATTGTTCAACCACAGAATAAACAACAACTGCGTGTGCGTCTCTGCCTCTCTGTCTCTCAGCATTGCCGTAGTCTGTTGATGGAGAAACAGGTTACCTGTGGGTACCTGCTCCCTGGGTCAAAATAAGTAAGCGGCGATCTATAGTAGCACGTCTTGACTGGTGTAATTTGGAGTTATAAAGCATTGTTTGGGTTTTACAGGTGTACGCTAATGTCAGTGAAATTACCGTGCTCAGAGCCTTCAATGGATTCATCTTTAGCAAGTGTTTAAGAGCCATTGACTCGTCTCTTGTTGCTGACAAACCATCTAGATTCAACCCATGGTTCTGTTCAGCTTTTCTCCTTTCCCTCCTCTCTCTCTCTTTTTCTCTCTCTTTTTTCCTCTTTTTTTTTTTCTTTTTTTTTTTTTTTTTTTTTTTTTACTAGCAATTTGATGTTTGATCATTTGAGGCAATGAGGCGGAGGGTAATTTACGTTATCAGGGAGGTATGAGGGGTGCTGGGAACCCAGACGCAAGGCCCATTCGCCTGCTAAAGCGCCATCGTAATGTAATGAGACTCCAGTCAAGTGCAGCTAGTAATGGAGAGGAACATTTCCCATTCATCTGCCTACCTGAGACTCCACCGAATACGACAATAACTTTTGCACGGGAGGAGCAGGGGGGGACACGGCGAAGGGGGGCCGGAGTCCCCACGGCATGACTCCTTCTGTCTTGTGGAGAAGAACCACAGCCTCATCCTTTAGACCACTGAGGGAAGCAAATTAGCACAAGTCAGGAAGCCACAAAATAGGTTGTTGGAAGTGCTTAACCTTTCCCAAGTGCTTCCCAGCAAGCACCTGGTGAGCACAGACCCCCAGCCCTCCCCGCCGATCCGTGGCCAGGTCCCCTCCATGCTCCCTTGGCTGCTGCATCTGCCCGGGCAGCGCCGGACCCTTGCGCAGAGGGAGCTTGGAAAGGATGGGAGCTGCAGAGCAGGCCACTGGAAAAGTGCCCACACATCAACGAGCAGAAGTTGCAAAGAGGAGGAAAACAATTTCCTAGAAGTGCTCCAAGGCCATTTCCATCCGAAGGCGTTTCCGAAAAAAGCCCTTTTCCCTGATTGTCCCTAGCCAGCTCCATCACTTGCCTGCAAATGCAGCTTCCTATCACAAAACCAGAGTTTTGAGAAACCCCTTCCATCTGTTTTTAAGTGTGGCAACGGGACACTGTGATTGCATCAACTATTTTTTTTCAGGCCACTTTCTAATATCAGTCAAAAGACAAACAAAAACCCAACCCGGCCCCACGCTTTTGGCACCCTGGATGTCAGCCCCCGGGGCTGGGATTTTGTTCTGCAGGGCCATGTCAGAGCAGCCCCCTCCTGCCATACGCTCTGGAGGAGCAGACACCAGCTCTGCTCTGCGGTGTCCCAGGGGTGGCTGTTCCCACGACAAGGATGAGCATGTTTACATCACCCTGACCAGAGGGGAAACTCAGGCGCAGAACAGTGCCATGTCATGCCATGACCAGTAAAGTCCAAGGGCTTGTTTCTTTTTTCAGAAAATGAATTCCCAAGGATGCTGGGAGTCTTTTCTCTCACCCTCCCAACCTCAAACTCTGCTCCTCAGCCTTGGCCCTTGCCTGTAGAGCCCTCCCTGGCTGCAGATTGACCTTACACTCTGCCTGTGCAGCGCAGCGACGGGGCCTCCCAGCAGCACAGTAATAACAACAGCAGCAGCAGTACCCACCACCAGCAGCAAGAAGGATACAAATATTCAAGTTCTCGCAGGCGACCCTGCTACTCTGCACACTTTGTGTGCAAGCTGAGGGTAATTATAGCTTGAGGGAGCCTCCTGGATGCAAACAGATCTCCCGGTACGAAGACCTCAATGTACGTCAAGGGGTGTAGGTGTCAAGGCCGAGATACAGGGGCAGCAGAGATTAATTTCCTTCACCAGCCTGTCCTAAGCTTGCTGTTTGTTCCCAGAACTCAGCCTGAGAAAGAGAGAGGGAGGAAAGGAGAGAGGGAGTGAGAGGGAGAGACCTCAGCTCCCCCTCCCCACCCTCACCAAATTCCTGCCACATGGACCCTTCCAATTATATCCACGTTTGAAAGGCTGCTGTCAGGATGAAAGGCACAGAGCAGTAATGAACTGACGATTAATTTGCAGTTGGCTCACCCAGCGCGCGAGCATCTCTCAGGCTCGCTGCATGCGGGTGCTAAATATGACGATGTCAGCAATTGTCAGCCAGAGCCAGGGTTACCCTTAATAAGAGTCTCTCTCTCTCTGCTGCCTGATTGCCCGCTGCCAGCTTGCAGGGGCTCTGGCTCAGCTCCCCGCCTTCCCAACGTTGAGGGGAGCCCTGGACCAGCCCAATAGCTGCCAAAGTAGCAAAAGGAAGGGAAAAGAAATGACCCTCTCCCCTGGCAAAGCAGCAGGAGCAGCTGCCAGCACTAACTGCCTCTGCCCATGCCAGCTTTGACCTGGGAGAGTTATGGCTTATGCTGGCACGAAGGCACCTCAGGATGTGAGTGGGCACGTGAGCGTGAGCCGTGCCTGGGCTGGGATCCTTTGCACCTCTAAAACTAGCGGCAAATATCACAGCCCCTTCATCCATGCTTAAAATAAACCTCTCACTCCACATTCAAGTCAGCATCACCATGTCAGAGGAGGCATGACGGACAGGGAGTGTGACTTTTCCCAAGTTTCAAGCCAGAGCTGATGCAGAGGAACATCCTTCCCAGTACCGTGCAAAACTGAGGTGCCAGCAGCTGGTTTTCAGGTCGGGCGTTAAGGGCTGGCATAGCCTGACGGGCTCTGGGCGTATTTCCTCTCCTCCTCAAACACCCCTGTCCGCCCTGGCAGGGAGGCAAGAGGCCCACATGTACGTGGGAACCGCTGTGTGGAGGGCTCTGCGAAAGCACACATTGGCACGGGCCGTGCCCGGAAGAGTTTGCAGGCTAACCAGCCAAGATGTGCCTGGGTGTGGGAGGGACGCAGCGGAGAGCGCTGGATTGACAGGGTTGGGAATACAACCTGCGTTTTCTGCATTAAGGGGCCTGTCAGCAGGTCGCGGGGGAACGCTGCTTTGCAGAGGGAAGTACAACACCTGCTCAAAAGACACAAATATTCAAAGTAAAGAGCAATCCCTTGGCATCGCACAAAGACACCTCCTGAGCGCTCACAGGGAATCCACGGTGTGTACAATGGACCTGCATACTCCATCCATCCTTCCCTGTTCGTCCACATCCAGATACTTCATCTTCTTTCCTCATTCTCACAACAGGAATGGGACCCAGGCCTGAGCCATTAGCTGCTACAGGTGTGCTTAACCTCTAAAAGACATTTTCTTCAACTGTCTAAAGTTGGGCATTATAAACCAGTCACTGTACTCTTCCTGCCACAAATATTGCCCAGTACCAGCACATACCCCAGAACGGGCATAAAATCCCCAACACCTGCCATTATAAGTGTGGGATTCCTGTGCAGCCCATGTACTCTAATATCATGTCATTGATAGTCTTTTTAGATAGATAGATAGATAGATAACTATATATATAATCTATAGAAACAACGCTCCTCTATGTTTGTTGAAGCTCTAACACCAGCAGGTTCGGTTGGTGCCCAAAGCCTCTGTCACTGATGTTACCTTTATCATGACAGCTCCCCTTGCAGGCAGCCAAGCCCATCGGTGTTACTGAGCCTGGGCTCAGGCGTTTTCCCCACCCGCTGCTAGTCCTCACCTCTGCCATGGAGACACAAACACCAGCTGAGAGATATTTCTCCTTGGGACCTTTTTCTTAAGAAACTTCACATCTGAGCTGGCCAGAGCATCCTGTGAATTCATGGCATTTACAGTAGCTGGTGTTGCTCAAAGTAAGAAAAAAAAAAAAAAGCCCTAGAAAAAATATTCCAGAAAACTGGGTGCCTTTTCCTTTGAGACATTCTGTAAAGCCCTTCTGATGGTTGGTTCAGAGTGACATTTAGTTCTACTTCTATTTGGATCATATTACACAAAGTTTACAGAGCTCAGTCACCAAAAGAAGCACATTTTCATCTTCAACAAGACATTTAATTTAACCAAAAAGCATATTGTGGGGTTTTCCCTGCCCCCAGCCTCTTGATCTGCAAAAAAAGTTTCAGCAGAACCAAAGCCAGATTATGGCCATACATATTATGTATGTCTTTGAAACTGTCTGTGACTAGAAAGTCTGCTATTCAAGTGGTTCTAGTATATGTATAACTTTTTTACACTACAACTAGTTTTACCACTACAGTCCAGTGAAGCCCACACAACTTACCAGTCGGTTTCCCGTCATGAAATCACATTCCCTGTTTGGAGAAAAACAGAATGGAGAGAAGCAAAAAGATATTCAGAGATGGGACCTACTCACAAGGCAAGTGCTCAGGATGGTCTGAGGGCAAATTAGCAAAATGGACATATTACTCCTGTCACAACCCCCAGGGTACCCTGGCAGTGTTTGATCCCAGGTTCTGTCATACCAGGATGACGAAGGGGACAATGGTGATGGGCCTGTATCACCACTGGCTCTGCATGCACTTCACAGGGTCTTTAGTTTCTGGGTGCAGATCTATGTGTACCTTACAGGTCTCGCCATAGTGACGGATGTGTTTTTACCATACAACTCCTGCCATCAGAGCCTGGCATTTCAGGCACTGCTCCTGGCATCACTCTCCCTCCCTCCCGGTGCCTCCCTGGCAGATGTATGGGGTGTCCTGCCAGTGGGTGACAGCCCGAGTCCAGCTCACACACCGTTTTAAAAAAACTTGCCTCAATGAGAGCTTTCTACAAAGATGCCTTCCAAGCTGCTTTTCCTGCCCACTGAGCACGCCTGGGCCTGGGCGGGCAGCTTTTTGGCTTTCCCTGCTCCTTCCAGCCTCCCCTCGGGAGCTGGCTGGGCGGCCGTGCCGTGCCTGGGCGCAGACCAGGAGGTAGCAGAGTCACGGCACTGATGCCACTTGGCAGGCACTCCTAATGACACCGCGTCCACACGAAAGCCAAATGCAGCCCTCGGAGAGCCAAGGGCTCCTCTGCAAAGGAGACCTGAGCCCTTTAAGGAAGAGAGAGGAGCAGAAATCAATTGTCTGCTTGCCTTCCTCCCCGGGCCCCCCTCTCCCCCTCCTCCATCACCACCACCACCACACACGCACCCTATTCACCCTGCTGGAAGGTGACATTTGCTATTAACCTTATATTGGGCCATTTTGTAAATCAATGTCACTTACATTTAATAACAAGTGTAATCAAAGGAATTATGCAAATTTAATTTGATGCTTCTTGAATTATGCAAATCTGCACCACATATAATGGCTTCTGACATGTGCCCAGTTGGAGAACGTTCCATTACCTCCTCTCTTATTACCCCTATTATTATTTTTATTTTTTTATCCTGGGGAGGGGGGGGATGGAGAAGGGAGGGAGCAGCGGTTAGGCTTGGAGGCAGGGGGGAACAAGCAAGTGCAGGGGGAAGAGAAGGAAAAGAAGAGGGGTGGTGGAGGGAAGCGCTCCTTTGCCTGCATTTTGAGTAGAAAAGCCTCCTGAAGGCATTTCTGTTATTGT
>VXBO01010503.1:2442819-2455319 GCA_013400135.1 Rhinoptilus africanus
GGGGAGAGGGGGGGTGGTGGGAATCATTTCCCATGAATGGCTTTGCAGGCAATAATACTATAAGCCTCTGATTCTAAATTACTGCCCTTCCAGTCCTATCTCCAGCACGATATTACTCTCCTTGGCCTCTTCTTCCTGAATTACTAGGCAAGCTGGGGGAGGGTGAGGGGAGAGGGGAGCAGGACCCACAGAGTGGAAAATGCAGAATGAATGGCTGAAAAGGGGTTCAGGCTTTTTGCTCTATGGCCGCCCCAGATACCCCCACATCCTTATTCCTCCCACCAGAGCCCCAGGAGAATAGCTGTTCTTTTCTCCTTGTCTTTTCCGCCACTTACTTGTCTCCTTGCACATGACTACAGGAAAGGGGAGAAACCACCGATGGATGTGCCACAATTTGCAGTATCTTCTCAGAAACCTGGCGCACCTACAGTCAGTGAAACCCCAAGTTCCTCCTTTTTCAAGGACTTTGGTGTCTGTGGCACCAGAAGTCAGTTTGGACCATCCTCTTTCTCCATCGCTTTTGCTTCTCAGAGACAACAAGAAGATCTGATGATCACAGAGTGGATCTGAAAGACAGTGTGGTGATGGTAGTAGAATATATGATGCTGGGCCAGATTTTCCTCTGCTGGACCACTCACAGTGACTGATGAGTGTCTCTTGCCATGACAATTCACGCAGTGTGACCTTGGGCAAGACCGGTCCCACCTCCGTGTCTTGGTGCCCTCACTCTTGTGCAAAGCAGATAAAGAAATTGATCTAATTTTTGGAAGGAGGAGAAGAAAAAGAAAACAAAACGCATTTCTTAAAGTCTGTGTGTTCCTCTAATGTGAATTGATGCACATTATGAGGGCACAGTACCAAAGAGACACTAATATCAGAAGTCTCCCTGCTCTAGGTTTGAGAAGTGAAAAGCAGGGGAGGAATGCTATGCTTCTGAATTTACACTTGCCATGTTTCCTTACAAAACTCTTCCAGAAACACTGATTTTTTCTTCTTTGCTCTAAATATTTCTGATTTATTACATAGCCCTACAAGACTGCAGGTTTTTCTCTGATGCAAGATACATACTCTGCATTAAGATTTTAAACATAATAAACCGGAAAATATGTCCAGATTAATTTTTTCCTATCTGTCAATAGTTCAAATTCTTTTTAAAGCTAAAGAAAAGGCTTTTGTTTTAATGGAAGGATTTTTTACTCTGCTATCAAAAATATACTCTCATAGAAATTTTGGTGAAAGGAAGCCGTTCCTACTCTGCCCAAACTGAAAGTCTTTTGAAGTCCATTGTGGAAAATGCCATGTTTCGGCCAGTCCTTGGTAATACGGCTTCCACCAATGATGGCGTGAAATGGATGTGCTTACCCTACTCAGGGCTTCACATCTGCTGGGCTTGGAAAAGAAACACGCAACTCCCCAGAGGATGCTGCTGACATTACCTTTCAAGCTCTGATGGTATTTGGCAGCGTGAGCAGCAGATCTCCACTGCCATCCGCACTCCACCACTGCCGCCACTTCTCTGTAGAGCCCGTGTAGAAAACAAGGGTGGATCTTCTCAAGAGCTGCGGCTGCAGGTAGAAATCCTGGGATGCCTCAGTCCATCTTCTTCTCTGGTCCTTGTCCAGGGAGCCCAGCCCCGTGCTCTCCAGCCTCCAGGGCTTGCGGTGCCTGGAGAGAGGGTGTCAGCAGGAACATCAATAATGGTGTCTGGCACTTGCTCACCTCTGCCTCAGGTTGTTGATTCACTGCCCAGAGACAGTGTCTGTCATTAGAAGGCTGAATAAAAGAATGAAGCTCATTTCAGAGTCAGATAGATCAATAACCTCTGAAGCCCTCCTTGGCCAAAGGCTTCTGGACTGCACAGAGGACAGAAAACTTGCCGTTCCTTGCCAGCAGATGACCTCCACTGCTCCCATGGACACGGGGGTGGTCAGGACCCATTCCCAGCCCCTGGCGGCAGCTGCTGCACCAGAAGATTAGCAGGACCACTGCAAAGTGCCACAGCTGAAGCACCACTGCTGCAGGTGCCTGCCTCACACAGCCCTCTGCCCCGAAGGTATTTCTGGGAAGCAGGTTAATGAGTGCATGGAGCTGAACTTGTCTCTGGTGTTAAGCCTGCTGAGGTCAATGGAGGTACCAAACAGCCTGTAGGGTCCTATTCCTGAATTCAAGAGGTGTGCAGCAGATGGAAGCGCTGCTCCTGCAGAGAGAGCTCAGCACACAACATGCTGTCTCATAGCTGCTGTTTCTGGGCTTATCTCTCCACGGAGCTTTTCAGGAGGATGTCTCTGAATAACTCCAACTGCGGATATTCCAGGATAAAAGATTTTGTGTTGGAGTTTGTTTGGAATAGCTGTCGGGAATGGCCCTGCAGGGCTACAAAATGTCCTGCACGCTACACCACAGGCAGCAGCACCAGGCGCAGAGCTAAAGCACGGTACACCAGTGACTGTCATAACATGGGCTCACTGCTGTCTGTGCGTTCCTCAACTCCAGGCCCAGCTGGAGGGCACCAGATACCACAGAGCATCCAGAGGAGGCCGAAAGTGAAAGCCTTTCCATCTGGCAACCTCCTTTCCTGGAGCTTAGGCCCTGATGCTGTAGGTTGATTCAGAAACAGGCAATGCAAAGTTCCCGTCTAGGCTGACAGACCGTGGTGCCATTGCCGGGAGAGGGAATTTGCTTGGCTGGAGCCCTGGAGGGGGCATGCTGAGCTTCCCCAGGGTAAACAAATAGAGTGGGGAAGCACATCTGAAAGCCATAATTGACACAAGGGCTCTAAAAGGGACTGCTCCCAGTGGGAGGCCAGGCTGCTTGAAGTTTCCTTGCTCTCCCCTTCCCGGGACATCACAGGTCATCGCTTGCAGCCGCTTCCTCCCCACTAAAACTGTAACCAGCTACGAGCCATAAAAACATCGAAGCACAGAAAGGCGGGGAATCTGATCTGATGAAAAAGGACACAGTGACAAAACAACCATGAAACATCCTGAGAAACAGTCTGGAGGGAGCAGGTTGGGACAGTGCAAGAGAAGAGCTCCTGGAGGAAGATGGTAAAGGTTTCAGAGGCAGCAGAGACGGGGTGAAGGAAGGTCCCTGAGATATCTAGCAGTCACGTGGAGAGGAGTTTCCCGGGAAGATTTCATGACACGTGCCAAGGTCTCACTACCCTACTCCCAAGAGGGATTTGATCTCTCATGCCCTTAATACTTTACACAATGCCCAGAGCAAAGATTTTATCTGCTGAGCAGAGCAATTGGCATGGACTTTTTCATTAAAATAAACTTTTAAATGAGAGCTGAAGAAGAAATTATGGACAGCCCTACTGCTGAGCAGGGTGGCAGCTCTCCCACTGCTGCTTATGCTTGGCCAGGGCGTATGCGAACTATTGGGTGTCCTACCCACTCTGTGCCTCAGTTTCCCCATCTGTAAGGAGGAGATTACAGGACAGACACTCACCCCACAGGGCTGGCACAGACCCCACCAGCAGTGGCTTTTCTGCAGTGTCACTCCATTTGCATCAGTGAAGGAACCTCTTTCTTAGCAAAGAAAAAAGCGGGGGCTGAGGGCAATGCCAGGAGGGAAGATGCTCCCATTTTCCCTTGGCCTGGCAATGCCAGAGGACAGGGAGTTTCACTGGGAGTACATCAAAGTCTTACCTTCCTTTTAGGGCAGACGACAGGAGCAGAGCAGCCACGTTTGATGTAGGAACGAGACCTAAGAGCTAGACAAGAAACACAGGTAAATGTCACATACTAAACAGGTATATCAGCTGATTTTTTTACAATGAGCTAATTATATATTTTGTTATTATGTTTTCAGAGGCTTTCAGGCTGTGTGTTACATAATTTAATTATTGGAATGAGTTCCAGGAGTTAAACATTTGGAAAAAACTATTTTGAGGACGAGTATCATCTTCCTATAAGCATGAACGGGATTTGCATGGACAGAGTCTCCCAGTGCCCATTTTAAGCTGGCAGGGATCTGATGAAATGCAGAAGCAGCAAAGTGGGGACCAGAGGGAGCCAGTCTCTTTTGGAAGTCCCTCCTCCCAGCACCCTGAAAGTTTTGGCAGATCCTGCTGGCATGAAACCCCACAACCTGCTTCCCACATCGAGCTGGGAAAGTCCTGACACATGAGTTAATGACAGCAAGAAGGTCTAACATCTGTTAGATGGGGAAAAAGCAGTGAGGCCCCATGGAGAACACTCTCTCTCTCTCTCCACTTGCTGTAAGGTCCGCTTACCACAGGCCCCTGGCAAAAGTCAGCATCACCCTGCTCTTGCTCCTGCCCATGTGCCAGCCCAGCCTCCCCTGGTTCAAGCAGGGATCCCATGTCTTTGCTGCCTGCATCCGGGTCAGTGGATGCTGAAGGGTTTCAGGACGTCACTCGGAGGGTCTATCCCCAGCAATGCCATGGAAGTCACCCATTTGAGTGCTGCTTTTAGCCTGGAGGAGCAAACTCACGCCGCTGTGATCCTGTCAGCATCAATGGAGCCTCACAGAGGGTGAATCCTGCTTGCTCGGCCTCTCTCCAGCACCTGATTCGGTACACAGAGAACATGGAGATCTTTTTTTGCTCCCTCTCTCCCTTTCATTCCTGCTCATTTCTCATTACTCCTATTCCTTCTCCCCAGACACATGGGTGCAGCTCTGTTTGTAAAAATCCCACGGAGTTATTCCTGCTTTATCCTGGGCAGTTCAGCAGAGATGGTGATACTCTGATTTCTCCCCTTATACCCTTCCCAAGAAGCTACTTCTTGGCACCACAGGGAGATGGATTATTTGATCTTTATTAATTTATTGAAGGGAAGGAAGAGGGTGGAAATTGCAATGAAAGGGACAGCCAGCAAGATGGCAAGGAAGAGAGGTTAAAAATGAAGTCATCATCTAATTGGCCCGCAGTGAATTATTCACATGTATAATCTTTTTAAAAAAAAAAAAATCAGCACAAGGCAATGCAAGTAAATGCTGTTCATGTTTAAAAGTCATTTCCATAAGTAAGTGCAATTTCTCTACTGTTTGCCCCTGTTTAATGAAGTGAAATCTTGTTTGCATTCCTCCCAATTTCCCAACGAAAGGCGCCCAAGCGTTTGCACCAAAATTACTCGGCCCAAATTAAAACCCTCCAACACTTGGAAAAAAAACAGAGGAAAGGGGGGAAAAATCAGACTTATTTTTAAAATGCCTTAAGTGCATCCCAGCATCCTAATTTATTTTTAGACTCTCATTATTAAGAGTAGTAGTAAGTTTCCCCTTCTCTCTCGCTCTCTCTCTTATTTAAATGAACTTAATGGCAATAGATGCAAATGTCTGGAAGAGGAAAATAGTTAACATTTATTTATTCTTACTGTTGTCTCTTCCCTGGCTGGTGTCATTAGAACAGTTCGTTGCATCCCATTCGCTCCCATTAGCTCTGCTATCAGAGCCACCCAGCACGACTCCAGCACGGCTCGAAGTGCTTTCTGCGGCCCACATAGGGACTACATCATCATCTCCGAGGCACTGGCTTAATGACAAGAAAAAAAATCGGAATATATTGCACAGCGATCTGGGGAAACAACAACAAAACCCACTGCCACCGCCGCTGTCACCCGATGCCATCTCCCCTTGACCCCAGGTGTGGGGTTCTGCCTCAGCCGAGTGGGTGGACAGACAGACAGACTGGCCGTGGCGCTCTGACAAACATGCCTTCGCAATTCATTGATCTGGGCAATGTGCAGAGAAATACGCCAACGGGGACCTGGAGTGCTTGGAAACGCACTCGGGAGGACCCAGCGAGACTGGAATGGGTTCAAACAGCTGCTCGGAGCCAGCAGAGCCATCTCCCCCCGACACGGGGCTGCCAGACGGACAGATCCTGGCTCCCCGGCAGGGGCAGGAGATGCCAGCCAGGGCTGGCAGGGACTGGGGGGCTTGCATCCCCTCACTGGGTGAACCCCGCTTTCCTCTGTTGCCCCTGCCGCTCCCCGGCCGGAGTGTTTCCTAAGGTGAACCAGACCAGCCGCCATGTGTGAGCAACCCTGTATCTCAGGGATGTGTGGACGCAGCTGCCAGCTCCAGCCAACAGCGTGTGCCACCTCGGAGGACACGTTGTCCCAGACCTTTGGCCACCACTGCAGAGATAAGGGGCTTATATCTCTAATCCCTCCACAGGGAGCGGTGGCCAAGGGCCAGTGTTGGCAGGCAGCACCCCAGAGAGGCAGGTGCCCCAGTGTCTCGGAGAAGTAGCCAAAACTCACCATCCCCGTGGGCATCAAGGTCCTCTCTCACCCCCTGGACATGGAAGTGGACCTGGCCTACACCAGAGGGGCAAAATCCCTTTGCAAGCAAGAGGGACCTGACAGATCACTCACTCAAAGTGCCCCCAGGCTTTGGGGTCTTCTGAGCCCTTCACCCCCCAGGTGGCACCTAGGCGAGGGTGGCGGCGAGCGCAGGAGAGGGAGACCAGGGCTCGGTGACAGCACCAGCTGACAACGCAGCATTTGGGAGGGAGGACATCAGCATCTGCAGCGCTGACACATAAAAGAGAGGCAGCAGCTATTGCAGGCGGGGATGGAGCTGTGCGAAGGGCCCTCCCCCCCTCCATAAAGTTGACATTGTCTCCTGTGATAACTTTTCTGCTGAGGTAGGAGACACTTTACTGCAGAGTTGCACACAGCAAGTAGCTGCCCTCCCCCCCGCCCCTTCCCATCCTCTCCCTCTCTCTCTCTCCAGCATCATTTACATCCTTAATTAGCTGTAATTCTGCAGTGCTCATTAGGGAAGGACTGGAAAATATCAAGGAGCCCACAAGCAGGGGGCTTTGGGGGAGAGGGAGGAAGAGGAGGATGCAGGCGTCAGGCTGAGAGGGGATGCCCACGGCTGGATTTTGGAGCCAGGAGCCAGAAGCTACTTGCTTAATTCTGGTGGGATGATTACACTAATTTGGGAGCACTGATCCAGTGATGGGGTTAAAGAGGCCACACTGTCCCACCTAGAAAGGCAAAAGACTTGTCTGGAGAATAACAGCATCTCACCGAGAGGACTTTTTCTTACCTCCTTGCTCGCAGGTGATGTCTCTCTGATGGGTCTTTCAGTGCCCCACGCTCTTAAAGTCAACGCTCAGGCGCAGGAGGAGGGCAGCCTTCCCCTCCCACACAAACAGCGACACAAACCTGTCCTCTCCTCCAGCCTCGCCAGGAATCATCCAGCAAAGAGGTTTCTCTGGAAAACCTGCAGCTGGCTGGGCTAAAGCAGGTCTGTCAGGTGTGCCTCTGTGCTGCAGCCTTTGGGTTGGAGGAAGAAAGACTCAAAAGTGATCAGAAGAAAATCTGAAGTAGTTAATTGTGTTTTAAAGCACACTCTCTTGATCTGAAATGAGGAGGGGTAAGAATTTTGAATTTAACTTCAATGACCTAAAATAATAAAAAAGCAAGAAAATAGGACTTGAAACTACAGCCAAACTTTACATTCCAGGTTGTAGAATGAAATATATCCTTCAGCCCCAAATGGCCAAACACTGTGAAGTTTTATTGTTGGTGCAAATATTTGATAGAATTACTTTGGGGACCAGCAACAGACCCGCGCAGTTCTAATCTGGACTCCCTTTCGCTCAGGACCATACAAACAAAGAGAAAGCAAAGTCCTCCCTCTTCACAGTCTCAAGGTACAAGACCATTAAGGAGGTACTATTGCCTCCTTGCCTCAGCTGGAGAATGGAGAACAGGTAGATTAATTGAATTGGGCAAAGGCATAAATGAAATCTGTGGTGCTGACCCCAGACTTCTTATTGTCTCTCCTTTTTCTATTTTAATTCACTGCCTAGCTCTATCTGCGCTTGAGGTTAGATGTGTATCTGGGAATCCAGTGAAGCTGATGAAGATGGTCTTTGCGAGTCCATCCTCCCACTTTCCAGTTGCTGGCAATAATGAGAGCTTTAGGCTCACATTAGGCTCACGTAGGAAGCACAGCTTTATAGAAGTACCTAGGACCTTTGCAAAACAGCTTTTCAGTGGTTCGTATCTCTCTCTCAGTGGCTCTGAGGTTTACCACAGATTAACTCCCTTAGCACTTACCCAAGACAACTTATTTACATCACTCAAGCAAAGAGAAATCTGTCCCATCTTTCTGTATTAACATCTGGCTTTTCTTGTAGTGTTTGGTACCTAGATTTCCAAGGTCTTTACAAAGGAGATAAAATTTCCAGCTCTATTCTACATGAAATCTGAGTTGCAAAGAAGTAGCAGTGGACCAGAGACTGCCTGGATCTCATTGTGGTGCTTTAAAGAGCATCTTCTCTGCAATTCTCTGCACTTTGTCAATGACAAACATTCAGAATGGATTTTGTCCATTACCACTCTAATATTTGGTAAGAAGGGAGAAGATCAGGGGAAAAAAAAATGCTAGATCTCCTATTAGAGATGTTCAGCTGGTACAAAGAAAGATGCCTCATCATTGCCTGGGTGCAGAAGGCGGGGATGCCAGTTGGCTTAAACCTCTGTGCCACCTTAGCATCTGCCACGTGATGTGTGCGGCTGGCGGGATTCCGCAGAGGGTAGATACCCGCTCCCAGACACCCACAGAGGAGGGTGTGGAAGTGGAAAGAGCTGCCTGTGGTGGTTGCGTCGCTCACAACTGTGAAGGCCAGCTCCTGGGCAACAGCTCACGCTTGCATGAAGCCGTCTGCGCTCTCCCGCTCAGCAGTCAGTGATTTCCTTCGAAATGGCTCAAAAGTATCTTTTGCAAATTGCTCGTTAGTGGGTTCCTTGATACCTAGAGTACCAATGAATGGCGTCATTCTCACAGCCTACTTGCCATCATTACATTTTCCACTTCTGTACTTCATCCTTCTGCTTGAAAGCCTGGAGGAGCAACAGGAGCTTGCCTTTTGCCTTGCAGCAACAGTCAGAAATCCCAAGCTCAGACAAACTGAGTCTGGGATGACGTGAGGCTAAGCACAGGTCTGGAAAGACAGGTAAAGTATGAATCACAGATATTCAAATATGAGTCCCCTTTCCCATGGTTTGGATTCAGGGCTGACTGTACAGAGGATACGCTCCTGGCATAAAGTTGTATTGTGCACAACTGTCAGAATCGGCAGCAAATCTGCACCAGGAATGGGCGGCCCTGAATGACCAAACAGAAACAAGTAAGGAGGAACACACTGACATGTACAGGGGCAAGCTCTTTTGTATGTGGATGGGAGTTAAATTATATATGTGGATGCGCATTTATATTTTCATATGTGTGCTGGGGTGTGCCTGATCCCGCACATCGATGTGTGCAGATGCCAGGAGAGGAAGGGGCACTCCCCAGGCCACACCAGCTCAAGTGTGGGGGAGAGTTTGTGGACTGCTACTGAGTAGCTTGAGGCATCAGCTGTAAGGATTTATTTGCAGTACAGAGCATTTCTCCCTTAAGAATCAATGAAATAATTTCTGCAAACCTCCCTCAGGTACCACGCAGAGAATGTAACACCAGGGAAACCTTGGGGAAGGTTTCTGGTCACTCGGATTGTGGTAACTTGGGGGAAAAGCTAACCCATGAAAAGAGACCGCTCGTGTAATTTGCAGAGACACTTGGCGGACCAAATAGTGTTGTGCTGCACTCCCACTTTGCAAGTATTCTTTTGGTTTGCAGCAACTTCTTTCTCCGTCTCCCTAATTTTTCACAGGGGCCTGGAAGAGATGCAGATTTGCCCCATGCTAGCTTTCCTGGCAAAATTACCTGTGCCAGCCTCCTGCCAGGAGAAGCCAGGAGGAGAGGAGCTCTGAACTGGCCCAGCCCGCATCCCCACACTGCTCCACAGCAGGCTGCCTGGGGGGCTGCAGCAGCCAGCATCTTTCCATCCTCCACAGGCTCTGCTCTCCCCTCCGCACCCCTACCCCAGTTCCTTGGCCAAATCAAAGCTTCCCCTGGCCTTCACCTGGGCATGGTTTCCTGATGGGGCTTGGCTTGCTCTCTGTGGCCCAGGTCCGGACGCAGTTTTACAGCATCTCCATCTGAAACGGGTCCTCTCTCAGCAGTCAAAGCCAAGCCTAACAGTGCCTCCTGCTGAACCCACTGGCGTGGCCGGCACCTCGCTCCTCGGGCATCCTGATCTCTCCTGCAGGGACTCGGCAGTGAGAGGGAGGGAGACTGATAGCAAGGAAAAGCAGCAGATGAAAAGTCAACTCACACTACATAAATTCCTAAATTATTTTTATAAGGACACAACATTGTAACAACTTGCCAAGAACAACACTGAAATTATTTCAAGGTTTCCCATTTGTTTGTAAAGTGAATATTAAAAGTGCAGGCAGCAGTCTCCCGATATTCCCCTGGGAACTGTTAGTGTCCGTAGTAACGAGGTCATTCCTTTTTTATTAGGAGAAGGGTTTCTGTAAAGTTAAATGTGCTGACAGCCTCTTGCCTTTGATGTTGGGTTTCACCTCAGTCCCTCCTGCAGATATTGCTGCTCCTCCCTCGCAAAGACACATCCCTGACAAACAATCTCCCCTCTGTCTTCCCTACTTGTTTGTTTAGATGCATGATAGGCAGCTCTGTTAAAGGGCAGCACATGAAGGCGGGCTGGTGTTTCAGTGGACGGGAGAGATGTGAGAGATTTGGTTGCTGTAATTAAGTCCATCTTCATTCCCCCAAACTGCTGGGACTCAGTACCCTTCATTTTATTGACCAGACAGATAATTACAGTGACAGCAGTCACAAACCCCCCAGTTATAGTTGCAGTAAAATTGCTGCGGTGCCACAGTCAGACAAACACGGGTGCCACAGAGCTCCTGCCACAAAGCCCAGTCTGCAAGGGGGCGCGGGGAGAAGCACCCCAGCTCCATGCCTGCTCCCCTGGCTCTCTCCTTGCTCTGCAGCTACAAAGTCCTTCCTTCCTGGCAGAGTGGAAAGGCCCTTCCCCAGGAGGACGCCTGGAAATCCCTGTGTTAATTATCACAGCTCCTGCTCAAGCACCTTCCCTGACACCCTGGACATCCCTGCGGAGTGGCCTCCAAGCACCCCTGTGCTGTGCCTACCTGACCATGGCCAGCAAGGACACTAAAATGGACTGCAGGCACTCCATGGCACACATCAATTGGCTGACCGGTGTAAAATAAAGGACCTCTGGTAAGGACGATACCAAATTAGCATTTGGGAGACTCAGTTCTGGACTCTACCAAAGAGTTTCCCAAAGGTCCTAAGCAAATTAACTAAACAGCCCCCACAGTAAAAGCACAGGGTGGCCCCAAGAGCCTCATTCAGTGGCTGCTTGGAGCCACGGCCACAGCTCTGTACGTGCAGGCACCACATCCAACACAAGGGAAGCCAAGTCCCAGCCGGCGCCTCGGCACAGCACAGTAACACAAAGAAACCAACATTTTTTTTTGTTTGAACATTAAACAGGCAACAATGCCCACAAAGTGTATTGTGTGTAGCCACTCCTTAGAGTGGCAAAAGATAAATAATACGTTCATGCTTCAAAGTGAAGTGCTCATTGTGTGCACCCAAATAATAAGAAATAATGTGAGTATCCTTGTTCATCATGGACATAGTAGGAAGAAATCAACTTCTTCCCTGGGAACGAGTGCTTAGAAATGATTTATTCACTCTTGGGAAATGAATGCAAAAACCAAGGAGACACCGTTGTGCACTGAGGTGGACCAGAAATTTGTCTGCTCATATTTAACCACAAGATCAAGAACTGCAACCAGGTGGCTGGTGATGGCACCAAAAACACTTCAGCTCTGGGATCCACGTTCAAAACCAACCATGAGCCAGCAATGAAGAAAGGCTGCGACCCCAAGTCCTACTGCTGTTCAGTGGCTGACATCAAACAGGCCGCTACAATTCAGATTCCTTTACAGACCACAAACATCTATATCAGCAGACCATCAAAAGAGGACCTCCCTGATAGAGTCATGGAGATCTACAGACTTATAGAAAATACAACCTAGCAAGCGCGGCTCTTATTTCTGGCTCAGCTGAGCTTGCTTGCTCCTCTGTTTCTACCAAGCTCTCTGTAAAATAGGCAGCTTTCAGAGGGAGGTGGGTCAGTATGATCCTAAAAGCGAAGCTGAGACCAGGTAGTCCAGAGTAAGAGGTTCAAATTGTCAGTGGCTGGAGGTCCCAGATCAACAACTGAGAAATAGGAATAATTTTAGCCATGGCACCATGCTTGAGACTTCTTCCTCCATGATCTCACCTTGCACCAGTGGTCTCTTGCTAGGCTCAGTACTGACCTCCTGCATCTCGGCATGACCCGCCGCTCCCAAACACAGTGCCAGTGAAACAGGAGACAATCTTCCATGGGAACGCAGCACGGCAGAGCCTGCCTCTGGGTTTGGATGCTCACAGCAGTGGTGTGGGCTGTCTCCAGAGATGCAGCCAGGACAAAGGACTTCCCCCCAGGAGAGACAGGACACGACACAGTGACACCCCATCCCTCCAGAAGCCAGCTGTGGCAATGCAGCACCTCTGGGGACATGGTCCCCAGGCCCTGCCCGCCCTGGCCACGCACACCCACAGCCGGGCATGCC
>VXBO01010503.1:2457819-2505738 GCA_013400135.1 Rhinoptilus africanus
TTCTATCAAGTATGGACTAAGAACAATCTCCATTAGCTGACAGGCAGGCAGGGTGATAAATGCCCCCGACGAAGGGGAAGGAATTGCGTAAAATAAAGAAGCATGTTCCAACAAGTCTTGTCAAAATTGTATTGATTTAATCATCTGCAGAAATACACATTCTGGGTTACTGTAGCGTGCACCGTGGGTGCAGTTTAGAGCGGCAACCACTCCACGCGCTCGCTTGTTGGGTCCGAAGGTGACGGAGTGCAAGACAAACTGCCTTCTAATCCTTTTTTTTTTTTTTTTTAATGTTGTATCACAAAGGGCTATTAATCCTTTTTTAGCTTTATTTAGGACTTAACAGCAAGCCAAGTAGCCATAGGTAGGCTATGCTGTTTATGTACGCATTCCAGAGATGGGAAGGGGGAGCTAATTATTTACCGGCTCGGGGAGGCAGGAGCTGAGCTGGCTGCTCTGCAGCGGTCGGCACGGGGGCGAGGAGGGGACCACCGCAGGCACAAAGCAAACGACACCCCAGAACCCCCACCCAAAGTGGGAGCTCCTTCCCGGGCTAGGGAGGAGGAGGATGTGACTACCGATTCCTGGCTCCCGGTCAAATCCCTCCCGGCATAAATCACCCGATTATATATCCTTACGATTTCAGAGCTGCCAATATTCTGGGGCCATTTCAGCCTGAAAAATAAAAATGACACCAGGTGACAGCAGGGTAACACATGGCTCAGATCCAATTCATTTTCCACTTTGCAGGCCCAGGGAATCGAAGTTGAAGGGAGGACTTTGAGGCCGGGCCAGCCACCGGGGCAGGCTGGAGGGGCCGGGGGGAGCGTGGTGAAGAATGAAGCCATTGTGATCCCCTCTCCTCTTCTCCCGGCGCTGCCGCCCCGGCGGCTCGGCAGGGATCACTGCCCCCGCGGCATGGTCACTCTCGCGCTGCCGGCCCTGATTGGCAAATCAGCCACGTGCTGGCGGCGTTTGGCTGGCGGCGGTCTGGGCACTAATGGAGTCCTCTACTAAAGGGACGGCGTAGGAGGGAGAAGAACTCCGCGGTAGGAACAGGTGAATGTGTGTTATTGACACCGTTTGCGATTCAAAGTGCTCTACAGTGTCAGGAAAACATTTTCCCCCATTAAACAAACAATCTGCCAGACGGTTTCAGGCTCTGTCACTCCCCGTCAGTCTCCCCAGCAGCAGTTTGGCAGGTTCTGGCACACTCCCTCCTCTTTGATCTTGTGCAAAAAGGAGCCTAGCACCGAAGGAGGGGAGGTGGCCATCTCTAGGACATGACAACCCTTCGCTCGCCATGGTCAGCAGGAAGCCAGAGGGATGCTCCAGCAAAGAGGGCGGATGTGGCCTGCATTGGATCCCTGGAGGAACCCCTGGCCCATGTCAGAGCCATGCCAGCGAGCCCTGGGCGGTGGTACGCAAAGAGAAAAGGCCTGGCCACCAACATGAAGTGGCCCTCCTCACACCTCAGGGCTGACGAGGCTGCAGGGGCAGGAGCACAGGTCTTAATCCCAGCTCCGGCACTTCCTCGACACATGACCCCACGCTGCTGCCTGTGTTTCCATGCCCCGTCTCTGTAGACTACTCGGGGCTAGTGTTGGCGAGCGCTTATGTTTGCCCAAGGCATGGCACGGCAGAGCCCTGCTCCCGGGTCCGCGGCCGCGCTGGGGGCGATGCCGCAGCCGTGTCTGGAGGAGGCAGTGCCCCCAGGTGATACCTGTGCCGAGGGCCAGGCTGGGCAGCAGAAGGGGCGAGTATCCTTCGAGGGGACACAGCACGTCACGCCCAACAAGGCTTGTCCTCTGCAAAGGGATGTTGATGCAGCAGATGAAGTTTTTCTGCAAGGACACAGCAGCCTTTCAAAGGGTAGCAAATGCTTTCTCCGAGTTACTCAGTTACACGTTCCAAACTCCCAAACTACACAAATCTCCTGAGAAAATTCAAGCCAGTCAGAGAGAAATCTTGGAGCCACTTCAAACGTTTTGCCAATAATTCATGCAATGAGATTAAAAAAGCCATTTCTTCCTTTGCCAAGTACACAGAGACCAGAGTGTTCTCTATTGTGTAGGAACATCACAGCATGTAGCATTTGACAAGGAAAGGTCACCGGGGAGGGGCCACAACTCCTTTTTTAAGAGGCTGCTACCGGTGTCCTTTGGAAAAACTGGTTTTACTCTGCAGCAAAAGCCATAATTGAATGCCCAGCTAACTGGGCTGAAATACCTGCCTGTGGTTTCTTTTAAAAAGACTCTGTTGGAGGATTCTCTGCTCTCTATCTGACCCAGGCCCAGTCTTCCAGTGGTGTACATCAGCAGACACCCATGGATTTATTCTGTCTGTGTACTTTAGTGCCCTAACACCACGCTGCAGCAAGGGCAAGACACCAGGAGGCAGAAACAAGCAGAGAGCAGAGGCTCGGTTTCAAAGGAGTCTCAGGGTATGATGTGCCTGATTTCCCTGGACTTCCAGGGACATGCAGCATCTTTTTCAAGGGAGTAAGAAAGCTCCTGGATACTAACCGTTAGCCAGACGAGGTAGTACAAGGAAAGACAAGCATTAGGAGCCACAAGCAAGTGACCCTAAATCTACTGATGCTTCCCAAACTACTTCTTCACCCACACTAGCGAGTGGGTGAGGAACAAATTCCAGCCACATTATATCATCTAGTATGAGCATCACTTCCCTCATTCCCTAACACAACAGTTTTGGCCCCACAAAAATCCAGCCACAGCGAATGGACAGGTCACTATAAGACGCAAGGCGAAGAACTTCTCTGGAAACACACAGAAAACCTCTGAAAACAGTTTGCTGAATCTACTGTCAGGTTTATGGGATGGGATTGGAGACTTCAAAATACCATTGGAAATCTTTGCCAAAACACCTGCTCCTGAGACACCACAACAGAAACACAGATCCAAAATTCCCTCTCATTGTAATCAAAATGGAGGCATTTCATCATGACTGATTTCATTGTGTCATTATCAATTTATCCCATGTGAAGTGAGAGATGACCCTCATCCCCGAGGGGATTTAGAAAATGCTACAGGAGTGTGAAGAGCATATTGGGGGGTCTCTGAAAATACCACTAGAAGCTGTCTGCAGAAATCCTACGACAATCTTGGACATAGACCGTCCTCGCAGTGAGACACAATAGCAGGACAAAGCCAGGCGGCAGGGCTATTAGAGGATCCGTGGAGGTAAGAAAGCAGGAAATACCAGGCTGTCCAGCCTGCGGTCTGTCTAAGCCCATAACCTGCCCCCAACAGTGACTGTAATTCAGCAAAAAAAACCCCAAACTCTGCAAGAGGTAATTATATAACAAGGAACAAGTAACAGGATTTTCGTGCAACTTCCTCCCAGACACCGGCAAGTTCCAGCTGGCTCCTCTGCAGAGCAAATCCCATCCCAGATTTGACTCTACCTTTATAATTCAGTATTTCCTTGCGATCCACCTGAAAGAGCCCATCTCTTTTCGTATCTTTCCAAGATCACGGCCTCATCAAATCGTTGTGCTGCGGAGTTTCATCACTAACTGTGCACGGAGCTGAAATAAAAAACAAAAAAGATATTTTTTTCTACCAGTGGTGAGTTACTGCTCATTCAGTTTCAGTGGCTGCCAATCACCAATTTCTAGAGAGGGTCATGAAAGGCTACTTGTTTTGTTACTGAGCAGACAGAAGGCATTCTGGTAGTCGTTAAAGGGTTTCTAGGAAATGGCAGGAGAACTAGAAAACCCCATGGCAATAGCAGGATGACTTCCATTCGGGTGTCCATGCAGGGAGAGCCTGGTGACTCCAGCTGACAGTATGACCCCCTGCCGCACCAGGAAGGCCTGTTTGCTTCACAGTTCCAAACACGATTTAACTGATGGAACTTCATCTCACATGTAAACCTAATGAGCTGGGCTGATACAGGGATGCCAGTAAATCCCAGCAACTTCTCTGATAGCTACAAAAGAGCCAGTTCCTCACTCCAACCTGCACAGGTTACACAACTGCTGTTTACACCAGTATCCAAACACCCTGCCCACCACAGCTCATGCTTTTTCATCTTGGAATATTATGGAAATGCCCATCAGAAATACCTGTGATTATATTGTAGGGGGAAGCTGAGATTCCAGGGAGACAGAAAATAGACCCTCCATTAAAAAAAGATAATGTTCACCTTTGTGGGGAACTTTCTTAGGATGTATTGGGATGGAAGACGACATCACAGGACCACTCATAAAAACTGTAATGCGATGTCCCATTTCTAAAGATCATTGGTGGCAAAGCACATCTTGAGGTGAATGAAATGTTGATCTTTATGGCGTTAACTTGTCACTGCTGGCCATCAAATTCCAGAGATAAACCGCACCAAGAGTCCTGCTTGATGGCAAAATAAAAAAGCACCGACATTAGCTTGTACCAACATGCTACAAAAGAGCAAAGGGAACAGACCTGGTTTAGAGATTATGAAGTGGACAGAGAATGAGAAAAGCCCACAGAAGTACCAAGACTCCGCCATTCTTTTGCATCTGTGGCTAACAGCTTGGTGGCTCCAGCGGGTTGTGGGACCTGCAGCATATGCAGGGAAGGACTTGAAGAACTCTTGGAAGACACCATTTATTATTCAGCTGGAAACACAGTTAACGCCAGTGGGATTTGATCTCCCTCATAAATGTGAACAATTTTTACTTAGAGCAGTCAAGTGACCACCAGGGCTTCTCCAGCCTGTGGGACTGCAGAGTACAGTTTTAAGCAGTTTTATTAACTTTAGTTTAAATCACTTCCAGTACTGATCCCCCTGAAGATCAAAGCTGCTCCATCATTTATACCTGGCAGGCAGTAAAACCCTTACGTAAATCTGTAAGTCCCCTTGTTAAATTTAACATTCATCACTTAACACCACTTAGCAGCCAACCGGGGGACAGTGTGCCTGCCAGGCCCAGCCGGTCCCATCTGCATCTTTCTATCGAGGATCCAAGGCTACGTAAAAGGAGGCAAAGGCTTTGTCCATTATCTGCTCCTCCAAAAGACGCAGACGGGAGATGGCCTTTGGAGAGAGCATCTTTGCTACCCATTTCATCTGTGCCCCCATGGTAACTATGTCTGAATTCCTTAAGTTACTAGGAAATCTCAGAGAGCCGCAGAAAACATTTTGTGCCTAATGAGGCCTTCTTGGACCACAGTGTCATCAGACACTACCATGTCCTGCTAATGAGCTTCTCTCTGTGCAGTGTGGAGCTGCACTGAACTGAACTCTCCCCATAGGACGACACGTTGTGAACTGGCAGATTAAACTTTCCACTGGACCAGGGACAGTTGCAAGGCACTGGGATGGCATCCAACTTCAGCTAAGCAGAGTAGGGATTGAGAACATGAATTTATAACCAGCAACCATCAATGAGGCGTAGGGAGCCATGTGTACAACACACACTTGGGGAGGAAGACTGGGGACTAGAGAAGAGTTGATTTCACCTTATGGAGGGCAGGCAGGACACAAAAGGACCATATCCATCCACTAGAAAACAATATGGGAAAACACAGAGGCAGGACCATCATGCCTTTAAAAAAACAAAACAAAACAAAAGAACAAAAAGGGCAGAAAATAGATACGTCCAACTAATATTTGAAAGCAATGCTTCCCCTCCTTGGGCTTAGAAAATACGTCCTGTGCAGCCAAGGTAGTTGGGAAGGAGATCCAGCAGCCCTAGGCAGGGGCCATAGCAGCAAGAGGGCAAACGGCCCATCCCTAAGAGGTGACAAGTCTGGAATGCAAACCACGACAGAGGGAGCAATGAAAGACAAGGATGTTTAGATAGTGTAGTAGCAGAAATGACACAGGACAACAAGAGAAAAACTAGAAGATGGAGAGATGTATACCATCCGGGAGAAAACTGCAGCTACCCAACACAACAGTTTCCATTCCCTGGTACAAGTGCTACGCGATGTGCCAAACCATTTCTTTGGGAAACACTTTTTCCTGAAGTTTCCTCCTCTTTTTATTTCTCCCTTTTCCCCTCCTTCCTCCCTCTTGCTCCCCCCCTCCCTCCAGGCAGAGATATGTTTCTCTCAGCTGCTTCTGTGCCTGTGACTTTACTGCATGGGGGAAGTCAGTCCGGAAGGTCACCTCTTTCATCAAGTATTCTATTTGCATCCAAAATTGTATGTACATGAAAAATGTGGTCGTGTGTTGCACCTAGCTGCAGACGCAGATGAAATTCTGTGGAAAGCCTGATGCACACTAACCTTTGCAGATGGTGCAGCTATTGCTGAAAAATGGATTGCTTAATAAAGCATATCATCCGACATATTTGCTGCTTGGCTAGCCAAATAGAAGTTGTTTTTTGCACAAATTTCCTTGTCAAATTTGTCAATGTTCATGTCATTTTTGCTTTAGGTCACAGAGCAAGGTGCAAATTCTTGGCATCTTTACTAGTTGCAAGCCAATTTCGGCTATTTCTAACAATGAAGTGAATTTCTCTGAGGATAAGACACTCACTTTATAGGGAGGAAAGGAAAACAGCAGGAAGTGGATAATTTTTTTTCTGGGATTTTTTTGCTGTTGCTTTCTCTCCTTTCTTTTTTCTCTTTCTTTCTGAGGGATAACGTTTGCACTTATTTACTCCTTGTTAATTCACAGCCAAGAGAAAGAGGCCTTTTAGCCTGCTAAATCTTTTATTTTGTTTGACTATTTGGTGCAAGATGCACACACATTTTTTCCATTGGTACACAAAAAATTTAGCCCTTCGTGCAGGAAAACTTGCAAGACAAGAAAAGATCCATTCCTTTGGCATTCTCAGATGCGGAGGGCAGGGGATTCTCCCCTTCCAATCGTCTTCTAGAAGAGTCACGTTTTTAAGCCTCACAGGCTCTTACACTGAAAGCCACATAAGGTATCTGTTTTACCAAAATGGGGTTTTCTACCTGCTCTATATTCTTTGGCTCTGCCTACAGACACATTGTGTTCCCTGCTCAGACACTCCACTTTCAAGCCTATTCCCTTCCTCCTGGGTTGCAGACCTTTCTGCTAGGTGGTCCCTTCCCAGACATAGTCATGGCAAGCAGCTCTACTCACAAGCAGAAGTGAAGAAAGCCATTACCATGTTTGCTATGATAACAACCGCAGCTGTGGGGGGGCTTTTAAAAACGCAGCGTGCTCTTACTGCACTGCCGTGAGGAAACGGCACCAGTCCCAGGCACTGGGGTGCAGTCCAGCAAGGGGGACACAGGGGACATGAGCAGCTCATGGTGCACGCGTGGAAGGGCTGGAGCACCATTCAAGCCCTTCCTCCACCTCACGGCATGGCCAAATCAGGTCATAGGAAAAAGAGCACTTCAGTGCCCCTCCGGACGACCAGACCCTACCCCTTCAGTGGTGGTGCATGCAGAGCTGGCAGCACGCACTTTGGGGTACAGAGCTCCACATCCAGCCATCCACCCTCTATACTGCAGTTTATCCAACAAGCAGGGCTGCGATTTAGGTGTCAGGTGTGGTATTTATTTTGCATTTCCCTTTTTCGTCCAGCACCTCAGCAGATACGGTGTTTTCCATTTACTAGTAACAGATGCATTCCTCTCTGGGCTGTGCTATATTCCTGCAGCAATTACGTTCCTCTTTGGAGGATTCATTTCTCCCTGAATTCCCACCCCATACAAAGTCCTTTATCAAGTATAACCTTTTCCAAAGATGCACCATTTGCCAAGTGCATCCTCCAGTGATCTATTCCTATAAAAGGAGGCCTTTGCTGCAGGACATAAGCATTTGACATAATCCCATTTGCCTCCCAAATAGGCTGCCCCTTGAGAAAGTACATTCTTCTGCAAGGAGCATTTTGTTTACAAGGTTTATTTTGTTAGCAGGTGTATTCCCACTAGTAAGTTTTCCACTGCACCATTTTTTTTTAAAGGTCTTGTTTGGTAGCCAGATAGCCGAGACTGCCTGTGATAAAGCCAGCACAAGTGATTAATAGCAAAGTCTCTGCCATTTTATTATTAATAGCAGTGTGTTGACTCAATTAAATCCAGCCTGCTTTTTTTGGCAGGCCTTCGCAATTATACATATCATTATGGGCTGCAGCCCAAATGCATCCTGGGAGTAGACCAGAACTCCACATTAACTTTTTCTGGCTCTCTCTTTGCAGGTTGGCCACTGTAACATGTGGGCTATAACCAATCCAGAGATGGCAGAATAAAGAAAGAAGGACAAATGGCAGAGGTGGGGATCACACCTAGAAAGGGCATGCTCCCCCACAGCCATAACCAGCCTGGCAAGCACATCCTGGATCCACCCCTCCACACTGAACCCCATAAACACAGTGTAATGTGTCTGGACAGTACCTGTTACTGCCAGGGGTGATTTTCCAGCACGCTGAGGGGAGTGTTCAGTAATCCCTTCCAAAACAGACTTGCAAGCAGCTTGGCCTGCTTTGAAGAGGCACTGAACTGAGGTTCAAGCCTTTATTTCGAGACAGGCTCCAGCAACTTGTGTTTCATGGTGGTGAGAGGCTCATCTCCTAGTAAAGCTGGAATACCCCAACTCAAAGTAGACCAAAGCATGCTGTAGGCATCCTCTAGTGCTGGACACGCTGCCCCTGCCTTTTGAAACATCCCAACTACTCTGTTGGAAGAAAAGCCAGTCATGCTAAGGTACAAGACTGGGACAAAGCCAAGTTCAGTTCTCAGCACTGATATGGACTCCAAGCATCATTGCAGGTGAGTGGGCAAGTCTTCTATTCATACAAACTCCTGGGGCATTTTCTGTAGCCTTCCAAACTCAGGAGATAGACAAGCCATTTAGATCACTTGTTATTTGGGAGCACAAAGCCTGGATACCTAAATGGTCAACAGGGAGATGCAGAGACAAGGGTAGGTTGCCTTAACTCAGGTTTTGAAAGAAGTCAGATTCTGGGGACCCCAGACAGCTGGTGAAGTGAAGCGCTTGTGGTTTTCCCACAGCCTTTTGTGACAGCCCATCCATAAAATAATGTCCTTTTAATCATGAGAGAAAGCTCTTTTGGGACATGAATCTCATTAGACTTGTATATACAGCACCTAGCACAGTGAGGGTCTGATCTGAGTTTTAGGACTTGCCATCACCCAGGTAACAAATCATAGTCACGAAGTACTGGAGGGACAACCAGGTCTGGCCCCTTGCAAAAGCAGCATGTGTTGCCCAGCAGCACTGACCCATCACTGTCCTTTGCAGTCTGGGTGGGCTTCATCTTCCTGCAACCTGCTAACCAGAACTGGCAACTGCAGTTATATCCTCTAGCATGCATACGATCTATGATACCTCTCTCAATGATTGCTGGATTTTTCTTCCCAAGCCCACTGCTTTCTACAGCTGTAGATTTGTATTCTTCTCTCCAATGGAGCCTGGAAATGTCCCATCTTCCTGTAGGCACCCAGGGCACTATCCCTCTTCCTGCAGCATTAGAGGAGATCACACCAGCCACTGCTGAAGCCCCACAAAAACCAGTAGATCCTGTTTCCCATTACCTCAACACAGGGAGCTTTGCAGCTGAAGGCTCTTTCCAGCTTGTGCTACTTCATCTTCCAGAAGCCCATTAAGACAGGAGGGCACACTGTGCTTTCCATCCCAGCTTGGCCTGTCTCCATCCATGTCGTCCATCTGGTTTATTTGCTGGCATCAGACAATACACAGCTGTGGGGCTCTTGCTAAACCAGGGTGGAAGAGTTTAAGCGCTTGGCCTATAATTCCTCACAGTGCCTGCAATGCCTTTGTGGAAATAATTCTGCAGCTGGACAAGGCAGTGCAAAGGAGCTCTGCTGTTGATATTCCCCTGTGCAACACTCAGCACCTGCAGGGAGGACTTCATTTGTACCCAGCTCCAGCCACTGATGAAGCTGATAGTTGCAGAGTGGGATTGCAGCACTGAATATTGGTGACAGACCACACGTGTCCCATAGATCTATAGATCTGACAGATCTGTGGAGGTCCTCAAGGAAAGTTCCCATCAGTTTGTGCAGATACTTAGCTCCATAAGCCCCTCTTAGCTGTCCCAGACAAGGTACAGCCCAGGTGGCACCCACAGCTGAGCCTTCTCTTGTGAAGGAGGGGTATGTATTGTTATTTCTACAGACCCAGATGGTCGGTGACCTCCCTTGCTTCTTCCATCCCAGAGGATGAATTTCCCAACCCAAGGCCAAGCTTTGTCAGGAAAAGTCTCCAAACTCTCACCTCCCTTTCTAGGGGCCAAAGAAGAGGTTCTGAAGAGCAAGTGCCTCCCTGAGGAACCTCATCAACATGAGGAAACGCCACCTGTGACAACACTGAGTTCAAGTACCCTCAGTGTGCCTGGGAAAGACCCAGGGAGTTCTGTCAGACAGGATGGGATGCACACATGGTAGAGGGGAAGAAGGGACCAGGAGGACTTAATGTATTTGAGAGTTTTTTACAACCTGTGTTTCTTCTCAGACAAAAGAGGCTACAGATCCATGGTCGTGGCTTGTAGGAGTGCCTCTCCTAGCAGTATGCCAGCTTTGCCCATGCCTATAGTCATAAAAAAGACAAACACAACTCTGTTTGATGGTCTTCAGAAATCTGCTTGAAGAAGATGTACCCCTCATCTATGTTTAGAATCCAAGGTACTTGTTCTGTTCTTGTTTCAATGAGAATCTCCTTTTGATTTTTAGATATATGGCACCTATGAAGCTAGGCAGAGGAAAAGTAATTTTTTTGGAAGGTATTAAAAGCAATAGTCAATTCTCTTCCAAACATGCATACTTTCCCTACTACCATATAAACCAGACCCAGACTGACTCAAACCTCAAACATGGGAGAACGGGACTCAAGCATTACTCTGGAGAACCCAGCCACAGTCCAGCACCCAAATTTTAATTTTCTAGAATAACATCACACCTCCTGCTCTAGACAGGGGGCTACTGACTTCCAGTGTAATGTCAGCAGTTCCCTCACTTCAAGACCTTTTCATTTTTAAGGGCAATGGCAGACATTCAGAGAAGTCAAACTTCTTGAGCCCACTGGTAATAAACCAGAATGCTTATTACCTCAGTGACTAAGTCTGCCTTCCTCTGAGACTTCCCTTAACCTCAGGATGAGCGACCACCAGAGAGGAGATGATCAGACATTTGCAAGGGCTGTCCCTGTCGCCCCAGGACCAGTTAGTGGGAACTGAGCTGTTATTGCTTCTGTGTTATCAGTTACGGCAGGAGCTTCCTTGCCTTGTGGCTGAGGCTGCGTTGTACCAGTGACTCACAGAACATAACTAAACCATGTAAAATGTCATCCTGTGTTTGCCATTAATAAGGTTTCAATTAATAATACAAATTTCCAAGAATACCCCGAGCCTGAAACTCAGCACTGTGCTGCCTAGCAGAGCCAATCAGGAAGCTCTCCGAGTCAAGCCACAATTAACTACTTTTGCTTTCCAGGAAAAATCACTCCTTGCTGCTGCAGCTGGAAAACCCCGACCTCAGCACATATACAGAGGGACAAGGCCTCTTGTGACTCCAGAGGATCCCAGGAAAGCTTTCAGACTGCGGTACAAGGTTTTGTTTTTAAATAGCACAAGACCTGTTTCTGTTTACTTGCTGGTCTAAGTTACCCACCAGTGTACATGGGGTTGATTAGCTGTAAAAGCAGGACAATAAGAACTGGAGCTGTATTTAGGAGGGCTATAATCAAAATCAAATGCATCCAAAAATCACAGGTACTCTTGCGATGCCAGCTGACACCAGATCTTCCATCACATATGCAGCTTTTCAATACTCACTGTATACATGCAAACTTTTTGCCTGTTCTCAGCACAAATACACAGGAAACCATGTGCAGATTTAGGCTTACATCAAACACACATCAACCTTCCTGAAGGCAGATCTAAAAAGCATTGGGACATGGCCTGAGCCATGTGTATGCCCCTCACACACATAAAGGCAAAGACCAGAAATGCATTGCCACCTGCCCAGGCCCTGCACACATCTCACCTTACCTGGAGGAAAATATTCCTCTCTCTGCTACGCAGACAAAGCCACAAAGTATCCCAAGGGCACCTTCTCTCACAGACACACAGAGCAAGGCATCTTCCTTATTTCTGCATCACTCGTGCAACTCATTCTCTGTGCCTACAGTCACACACGATCTCTTGCTCTCTGTACACATCTATGTCCACAGTGCACGCCCCCCCTCAGTAAGCAGGCATGCAGGCAGACGTGCTCACGCACACACACCACCCCCAGGAGGAGCTCCAGGTATTGAGAGGTAATCCTCCCGGCTCACAGAGCCCGGTGAATGGAATAATTAATTTTCTGAGGAGCATGAATATCACGCAAAGGCAGCCACCCGGATATGGTGGAACGTTTCCAGACAATATCCATGCGATCCGGATATTTGGATTCACCCAGCCCCGGCTTATGCTCTCAGCAGTGCTGACGGCAGCAAAGCCGAGCCCGCTGCGCTGATTGGGAAGGCCTCTCGGATCTGGCTGGCTGGCTGGCCTGGATGGTGGAAGACAGCTAAACTGCTGTGCAGAGCCCTCTCCTCCTTACCACCAAAGGCAGAGAGACCTTGCCAGCTCCCACCCCTCAACCTACTGCTCCCACATGAAATTAATTGCCCCCCAACACCCACCCCCCAGCTGTGGTCTCTGGGGCAGGGGAGAGAACTGCACAAGCAGCGTCAGTCTGCTCAAACCTGACAGTCCTCCCTGGTGGAGAATTAAGGGCAAGTCCCTGATGCCAGGATGCTAATTCTCTAGGCTACAAATCAAACTCCTATCACCCCTCATCTCCTCCCATCCTGGCTTAAGTCAACTTCTTCTCCTCCATCTTACAGAGAAGGGTTAAAATGCTTATGGAGAGCCTATCCTAATCCTAGGGGACAGAGGAAGAGGGAGCCTAGAGAGGGACAGGGAATGCTAGGCAGAACGGTATTCTTAGACGGTGGTTCAAATTGCACCCAAACCCAGAGTATTCCCAGTTACAGAGCTATGATGCTCCTAAAGACTAAGATATTCAGCTTCTGTGAAAATGTTCAGCTGGTGTTACTTTAGCAAACTGACCAGTCTAGACAGAAACAGAAAGAACAAGCTTACCATGCTGGAGATCCGAGTTCCACTCCCAGCTCTGCCTTCAGTTTTTGCATGTGGTCAGGGACAAGCCACCTCTGTTCCACAGCTGTAAGATTAACACAGAAATATTTGGCTTGACTGTTTTGCCTGTAAGCTCCCAGATCACAAGCTCATCAAGAACTCTGGTTAAAAGCTAGACCAAGCCAGTGCTAGTTGCCTTATAAAAAGGATCTCTTGCTGCTGTAGCAAAAGCACAGGCATGTGCAGCCAGAAACTCGCAGTACGGCCATTTGCACATTGCCCAAGATACGCACGTGCATCTACGCTCCTTGCACGGTGCCACACGTGTCACATCAGCAGTCGCTGCACACATCCCACCTCTTAGTCTTTTTTATCTTGGAATTCACATCAGGGAAGACAACACCTGGCACAACTCTTTCCAGAAGACCTGAGGCCAGGAACTTAACTGTATTCTCTTGGAGGGGAATTTGATGAGGATTTTCACCAGAGTCTGACCCAGACTTCAATGTGATAAAGTCAACTTTCCATTGTGTAAGTTGGGTTCTATCAACCTTCTGGTTCTGATCCTTCCCAGCACACGTGGATATTTGAATTTTTTCATATCCAGTCATGACACTTAGAAATACCACTTGGCTTTTACTGGAAACTGGCAAATTTAACAGTCCTTTGTGTTAATGAGAAATCTCTTACTCTTCTTTTTCTTTCTCTAAGAAAAGCTAGGAAAAGAACTAAGGGGAATTATCTTACTGTAAAATTGAGGCTTACAAGTAAAAGCAGAGTCATGAAATGAAAAGCTAAAGGTCCTTAGTCATTCTGAACTTGCTTTTTCAGCTTCTAGGGTTGTTGCCCATCCACAAGAGCTCAGTATGTCACTATTTATATTTGCTAATAGGTCCCACAAAAGAGAGAAAGGATTGTTGTGTAAGTCATTGCCCCAGTCCAGAGTACATTGGGAAATTCCCACGGATATACACAATACAGAAGCAAACAAAGACATCCAAATATCTGCCTAGTAAAAGATACATCTAGCTTTTCAAAGAGTGACATACCAGTGTGATGAAGAATTAGTCAAAACCCCGGATTAGACATGGGTTCAAACTCCACTTCCCTCACACTAACATGACTTCCCAGCATTGCGTGAACGGGCTGAGGCTTGCTCTGCCCAAGACCCTGGGCTTAAAAAAAAAACCCAAACAAAGCTCAGGTGGAGTTTTCAAGAGTACCAAGAGTGCAAGTCAGTGAGATGTCTGCTCCTAAGTCCCTCCACTGCTTTGGAAGACTTCCAAACCTAGAAGTAAAATAAAAGGCACAGGCTATACATAGCTGCTAGGCTAACAAAGCTTCATTTTTCCAGCTCCCTTTTATTCTTTGGTTTCACTGCAGAGCATTGATTCCACATTCCTGCACCTTCTAGACATGCATATACACAGGCACAAACATTTAATATATAGGCAAATGTATATACATAGACCTAGGCATGGGAGTATGTTTATACATGGAAAGCAACTGGGTATTTACAAGCTGTTTCTAAGGTTATAATATACATTGCTATTATGAACTGCTTCATTAACCTGTCAATCAGATTGTTTTCTCTCTTTCACCCCTCTTCCGTGTTACTCTGTGTGTTGGAAGTGAAGCATGTGTGTTCGTGTCAAGTGTATTATTTCAGACAGTACAGACACACAGACACACATGGACGCACGCCCAGAAATTAATATGGTTTCATTGCTGCCTCCCCAGGAGCTTGGCTCTGGCCCACCCTCTGGACTTTGCTAGCCATGGAGATGCCTCACGCAGTCATTTATCACCCAGTCCCTGGCCAGTGGCTCCAGGGTCCCGGCGTTGCTTCCCCAGGCAGCCTGGCTGCTGGGCAGGAGGGGCCTGTCTGCAGCGTGTTTGCAGTTTGGAAGCGCTGCTGATGGGCTAGTCCCCAATAAACCCCCCAAAAGTGCTGATGTGCTGAAAGCAGCTGACACTGATGGATCTGCTCTCATCTTGCCTTTCAGTCCCGCTGCAAGAGAGAAGAGAGAGAGGAAGAGAAACAAAGGCAGAGATTAACTCTTTTGTCACAGAGCTCTGCAGTTTTACAAGGCAAGATAAAGCTGCTGTCCAGGTTGGGTGCAGATGGGACCAGCTCAGCACAGTCTGTCTGATTCTCTGTGGAGTCCAATCTGGGGGAAAAAAAAAGCCTGAACTGCACAATGATTTACTGACAGGGCCAGTGCTGCCTAACTGAGCCTTACAACTTTCCTTGCGGTTGCAGCTGCAGCCAGGGAGACCAGCAGGGATGCCTGGACACGGTCCTAGGCCACTGGCTCTGGGTGGCCCTGCTTAAGCAGAGGGGTTGGATAAGATGACCTCCAGAGGTCCCTTCCCATCTCTACCATTCTGTGATGCTATGATTGTCCTGGACCTGCAAGCCAGCTGTTAAACCAACAACTCTGCTGGCACCCACACTGCTTTAAGCAAAACACCCCATAGGTACACAGAGACAAACCCACCCGGTCTGATTAACACATACAAGTGTGGCCCTGGGAGGTGTGACGCACGCGGCTCAGCTACCAAGGCACGCTCCTGTGGATGCAGGCTCAACACACGCAGACACCCAGGTGGATTCATACATTTTTGTGTACGAAATCACAAAGTGGATTTTGCTTTGTCAGACTCCCCAAATCAGGTCTCAAGTTGTCATTTGGGATGCCCCTTCACCACAGCCAGTCAGAATGTTTTAATATCATTTCATTTGATCAAACTAAGTTTTACCAAAATTGAGCTATTTGGAGTGCTGGATTCATTTGGACCAAGTTTTCCTTGAGAATATCGCGTTCCAAGAGGCTCAGATATGAACCCCCAGCCTGCATTTTGATGTCATTCAGCTGCACAAGCAGCCTTTGGAAGGTTTCCCTCTTCTCTTGCTGTGCTATAAAGAAACTTCAGCAGCTGCCAAGGAGAAGGACTGCCACCTTCCAGACCTCCTCCCTGTGAAGGACTAGCAACTTATCCACACGGATGTGCCTTTTCCTCACACAGTCACGTATGGAGCTCAATGCAAATACAGCTAGAGGTCTCTTTCAGTGCCTTTGCACAGCTGTATTTACCACTGACGGTGGCACAGCTACAGAAGGACCCCAAATTCTCATCCACGCAACTGTAGGACCAAATGCCCTCAGAAAGGCAGACGGCACTACATTAAAAACCTAAGTGCACAAGCAGTTACCTGTATTAAATGGTACTACAAACAAAAGGGTAACAACAATAATACGAGTGATAATTCTTATTAATAAAAATGCTAAGCAACATTCTCGTTCCTATGGAAAAATCTCATTTCAGTTGTAACTTTGATTTTCCTTGATTCAGAGAGAGGAGGAGGGATACTTTTTCTAGGTCGTTCTCAATAAAACCCTCTAAATCTATATTGAAAACTTGATCATTTTCCGGTTTCAACAGAAACTTCCAAATAGCATCTTTCAAAAGAAAAAAAAAAAGTTCAGATTTTAAATCGAGAAAAAGAGAGATACCCTGTGTTACTAGAAAGCCATTTTCCCCACTGGGAAACACTGCACAGCTCTAATTCCTGCACGGATTTTTCAAGCCTTGTTTGCCCTGCATTTGTGTTGCACAGTTCACAAGTACTCCCAGCAGCTTCAGGCAAACCAGTCACTGGGTAAAGTACAAATTAGCATGAATAATTAAAGAGCAGGCCTCGGCTGAATATTGGGGATGTTTTGGGGTTCCTGTCAGAGCGAGGGCCTCGTGGTGCTGAGCCCCATGCAGCTCAACACGGAAAGGACCTGTCAGATCTGCAATCCATCCATCATAAAGCACATCAGTAAAGAGAAGTACATTACACTTGGACATGGACACACTCCAAAACACAGACACGTCACCACAGCGAAAACTCCTGCTCTCACGTACACTCCACTGAACATGCAATCCTTCCTGAAACACAAACAAGATCTCCAAGCCAACAAACAGAAAATCAGGGGCTGGAGGGAAGAGTCTTGAGATTTTTAATTTTTTTTTTTAAATTTCAAGACCAGAAAAAGGGCCTTTTTAAATTAAAAAAAAAAAAAAAAGCAATATTTCCTGAGGAAATCTTTACACGCTTTTTGCCACATCTTCTCAGTTTTTGTCTATTGGTCCACATTTTATTTTAATGAGAAATTCTAAAAGCTAAATCAGACTCCCAGAGTCTAAAACGGCCTTGCAGAATACTGCTCATGTCTAGAAGATGATTTAAAATGAAATCTGAAGTACAGAGCCTGTTCTAAAGCCTGAAAACAACTTTGAAATTTCAAAGTTTCCCACCACACACAAATAACAAAAATAATGTCACCATGTCAAATGCAGACAGCCTAGGAAAGAAACCCACCAAGGAATTATTGATCATCTCTTCACATGTCCTTAATAAAATCTTGGTCTAAAATCTATCCACAATATGCCATCTGACACACACTGAGATGAAATATGGTGTGTGTGTGCTCTTGGCACTCCGATGAACCATTTGTGAAATCTCGGCAGAATTTCCCATTCTCAGTAGCACACTTTTCTAGGGGAGTGATTTTCAACTTTAATTTTATCTGTGGGCTCTTAAAAAAAAAAAAAAAAAAAAAGGACCAGTCTGAAAGGCTTCAAAACCAATCACCAATCTGCAGGTTGTTGTACAGCTGGTTTGAACTTGCCTTTCCCAGGAGCTTTTGCAGACTCACTTAGGAACAGCCCAAGGTCCCCAGGACATCCTGTGGACCTTGAAAGGGTACACGGACGGTCCGAATTGCAGTCATGGAGGTTTCCAGTGCCAGGGTTAGCCAGCCCCCAGCTGTAAACACCTCTGAACAAAGCCTCTCTCCCTCTCCATCTGGGCGCTGACAGCACTGAGAGGTGCTTAAGCAGGACACTTGAGCCAGCGCCCGCTGTCAAGCACCTGAGGAGCACCAGCCGAGCGGGGAATTCCTCGTGTGCTGCAGGTTGGGAGAGTGCCTGAGCTGTGGAGAAGTGGAGCCCGAGGCAGGGGCTCCCGAGCTGCTCCTGCCCGGCCACCGCAGCCCTGCACCCAGGGAGAGCACCAGGAGAGGAGAGGACTTGCTCCCCGGCCCGTGCCCCCACCTCAGCACCCTCCGCTCCCAGCGAGACCACAAGGGCCCATTTATTCCAAGATATGAAATTTGTGTTGTTTCTTTATTGTGCTTTAATGAAACCCTGTTTATTCTAGGGTTTTAATTCTTTCCATCTATTATGTTTAGACAACTCATTAACAATCATTTGTTATCATTAGACTTCAATTTTAAGCTCCTTTCCCAGAGGAGGCAATGCGGTGCTTTTAAACATATTTGCATCATAAACAATTTCAGGGCCTCGTGTGTCATCTATTACCCTGGCCTTTCCTCCCTTCTTACCAGCCCTTCTGCTTACCCGGACTGGAAGGCGCTGAAAGAGCTTTGCTGGGAATTTTGGCAGGGTCCAGGAGCCTGCAGCCATGGAGGGTTCTGCATCAGGACAGCAGCCTGGTGCATTAATAGCAAACTCTTGAAATCCCAGGTCGTGCAGTGGTGAGCTGCTCTTTCCACTGGGATTAATGGCTACATGCTGCAGCTGAATTCATTAGGGCCTGTTAAAGATAGCATGCTAGCCTGGGATAATGCGTGGGCCTCATTCTGCTCATTTATGGTTGTTCAGCTCCACTGGATTTAGTGAAGTCATTCCTGATTTGCAGCAGGGTCCCTCGTGTGCATGCCAGATAAGCACTACGTCACACTTTGCATTCATTGACAGCTCCCGGTGGGCAAAAATCTGATCCCTGTTATGTCGTGTAAATCCAGATCAACATTCACTCAGGCTGCAAGGCATCCCTTGGATATGAAGTGGCATCAGCATGCATGGAGTGTGGCCTGCATCACGAAACTTGCTCTGGTAGAAAGCAGGTCCCTTAAGTTGTATAGAAAGCAGGAAAAGAGTCGCCTTTCTCCTCCTGGTTTTTTGTTCCTAAGTTTTGCTTGGTGCTGTATTCATCATATGCTGTTCATCACCAATCATGACCAGTAAAATGCAGAAGAAAAAAAAATCACTAACCTGGAATCTTTTTATGTGTATTTTGGTGTCCATTCCAAATTATGCTTGAAAAATGTTGTATGTGCCAGCCATGTCCACTCTTTCCCACATCTCAGTGAGCAACCCAATGACACATCTGTTTACAAGTTTATATCTTATTAGTGACAATGCTAGATCATCTCTGTCAGTGCCAAGTCTTGTGCTGGTGCTAATGCACTGTCATTGTTGTCTTGATATCCTGGGATTTGGCTTTTAAAGCTCATCTGGTGGTGCTACCCCATGTCCAGTAACAGGGCAGGAATGCACATTTCGGAGCTATTGTGTTTCACTACAGCCCCTGCGCTCTAGAGTGTCAGTCCAAAAGAAAACCACCGCCCGAAGGCCTCAGTTCTGCATAGCTCTAAGCTTGTGCTCGACTTTAACGACTTGGAGGCCAGTCACAGGCCTTTCACTTGTCCAAAAGCCCCTTCACGCCACCGAGTGCACACAGGCAAATTTTGCTGGCTAGAGTACACACACGGGGGAACCGCAGGCTGGGCCACCACACCTATTATACCTTTCCATGCAGCTTAAATGAAGATGAAAAAACTCCATACATAGCATCGTGGACTTTTCATGGAGTTCTAACACCTCTGATGAGTTTTACAGTCTGTCTTAGAGATAATGATGATCCCAGCTGCAAGACTCCACCCTGCATGCTAAATAAATTCCTGTAATTTTCTATCCTTCCTGTTGTTATTCTGATCCAATTAAAGTCATTGCAGTTAAGTGAAAAGTCATGATTGGCTAATTGGATTTGGGAAGGCAGAACACCCATCAGGGGCCAGGTTTAATTTAGATTTCCTTAAAATTTCTAAAGCCACTGCCAGGCTAGAAGAGGCAAGCTCCATCCTTGGTTAGCTCCAGCTCAGAGAAAAGGGATTATTTAGTTGCTGAGTGAGCTCCCTGCTGCTTTGTGTCCATGGAGCTTTCCAATTCCAGTGCCTGAATCAGAGTCTGTCTTTTTTTTTTTTTGGAATCCACCTCCTGCAATGGTCCTTTACAGATCTCCCACATGCCCTTTCTAAGTCTCTTGTCCCCGGTTTGGTGCTGCACCATTCACTGTCTCTCCTGCATTCTCTAAATACCAGTGCAGCCCTCTTCTCAGAAACGTGCTCTTCCATGGTTTTGAGAAGTATTTCTGTGCAAGCCACGTACATAATTGAACCTGCAGTCCTGGATGTGGGACAAGACTCAAACTCCTGTGAAGTCAAGAGGAAGTTTTACCACTGTGGTTGAAGAGGTTCAGCACATGAAGACCCCTAAGGACTTTTCCAAACACTGAGTGGCCCACTCCTGCCAAGTGCCCTAGATGCAGACCCATGGAGCTCCAATCTTGCAGTGAGGCGAATATGATAAAAGATCCGTTTCCATGAGAGAGACCAGAAGCTTATCTGTGACATTTCCAACATAAGCCATTCAAAAATGGTATGCCATATGTGCTAAAATTAGAAGGTTCACTGAAAGTTATTAAAATACTTCATAATGTCATAGATCCTGAGTACCTTCTGAATTTTAAGCTTCTAATAATTTCTCAGGCTATTTATTCTGATTTAACTCCCACCTTGGACATAGAAGCATTGAAAAGATAACAAACTGAAAGGACAGCCAACACTGGCAGATGTTCACCTGATTCTAAGAGCTGGGAGTTTCAGAAACTCAGCAGTTTTTACAAAACCTGCCATAAAAATAGAGGAGTTACTAACACTACCACCCAAACACGCAGTAAGCCACTTGTGTAAGATCAGCAGCAATTAAGAAATATATCCTGACAAATATTAACAAAAGTAAACAAGAGTTGAGATGGAATTTAAGAATCCCAGTTTCAGAACACTTTTCAAAATACCTTGCTGGTTTGGGGTTCGGCGCTTTTTTAAGATCATGCCTGTGCATTTAGAAAATATCACATATTTCCAATCTTGCACCCAAATCAGAAGCCATTCAAGGTCACTGGGCATGTTAAGAAGCCTAGCTATCAAAATTTGTAAATATTTGCAGCACCAAATACTGGTAAGAAGAATCACTTGAACCATTGCCTGACATACTTCTGCTGCTATTGAAACTATTGAAACAGCAGAGATAGAAGATAAGCCAAAGAAACAGACCCTTCTCTCCTACCTGTTGCTTTTTTTTTTTTTTAGTAAATCATTATTTCTATTTTAGTTGACAACTGTGGTGGAAATATGCTCCCTTCCCACTATTTCTAACCCCCTTGAGGATTTTTCAAGGCTCATTTCAGCTGAGTCCTTTTTTTGCAAGCCTGGCCCTACCACCCAGTGATGTGGCTACTGAAAAATCTTCAACGTGATCGCTCCTTTTACACACAAATACCGAACACATGTTTCCTTCCCTGTGGTCTTGCCAGTATTGGACCACAAGCCAGGAATTGCCATGACCCAAGTCCCCAGCTTCTCCTGATCTTGGCATTGACTGCCTTTCAGAATCTGGCCCCTGAGGCTTCACAGTTGGCTCCTGAAAAGAAAAAGGGCCCCTCCTTAAAATCACAGTCCGTGCAAGTTTGTGTCTTCCATGAAAATTAACATGCTGGACAGCAGATGGGACAAACACATGCTAGAGGCCAGATCCTTATGTTGGTTACACCAGCATCATCTGCAAACTTAAGAGAACAAGGGCAAACACCAGAACTAGAGCAATTTACATGAGCAGTAGGTCTGCCCTCCTGCTGGCTAACAGTAACAGTTTGGATTTTCAGGCAGAGAGAGAAAGAAATAAATACCTTTATACAAAATTTCAGCCCCCTACAAAGCCTTCCTAAGAGGACCCATGCTGTGACACTTTGTATCTGATTCAGATGCTTTAAAAAAAACAAACAAACCAACCCAACACACAAAACAAAACCAAAAAACCAAACCAAAACAAAAAATCAAAACCACCACACCGTTTTGTCAAGCAACAGGCCCCATATATACCTTTGGAGACCCGCACTGGCCCCAAGGATACAGAAGTGACTGAATTTTCCCATCTTTGCCCCCAGTGCCTGATTTACATCTCCTAAAATACCTGCTTATGGTGAAAATAGTTATGGGTACAATCTTACGGAAGTTTCCAGAAGCATCCTGCAAAAGAGCAAAGCCCACAGTAGAAGGGGCCATGACACTTAACAAAGTGCATCCTCCCTGGAAAGCCTTGGCCTCCTTGAATGGAAGACCTAGATCCCAAACCAGCTTTTCTCTCCCCTGTCCAACTGTCCCCTTGATTCTTGGCCTCATTGATTTGAGGACACTCATTCCCTCTTACCATTTCTCTTTCGTGGCTTTTGTCTGGACACCCCCAAGGCCAGAAGGACCATGCAAGTTTGTGGTCCTCCTTTTCTCCTCAAGTTTCCACTCATTCTTCTCTTTGGGATACAATGTCTTCAGTTCCTTCCACTCAAGTCACATGTAAAGTGTCCATTTATTCCTTTGTGCTTTTCAAAGGGAACTGGCACTTCCCGAGGATGTTGTGAAAATTCCAGCTGGACACTAGGAGTAGCAGGGACTATCTGCTTAGACAGTCAGACCTAAGAGACACTCTTGGATTTCTCACAACAGCAAATTCAAAATAAGCACGTCCACTTTTGGATCCTCCAGCAAGTGTAGCACAAAGGTTTCTGTGCTCCCAGGTCAAACGTGTCTCCTTCATGGACAGGCTCTCTGGACACATCTGGCATGTTATCAAATTAATTTCCATTGAGCTTGATCCAATGTTCATCAAAGTCAATAGTGACATTTCCTGGGTCATGCCAGAGGTCCAGTAATGCTCCATACCTCCCCATATGTAATCATACAATTACCTCCCACTAATTATCTCTGCAGGGAGCTTTAAGATGTTCAGTCTACAACACCTCTTCCTGGTGCTCCCTGGATCAAGCCTTTGCCCAGGAGAAGGAGACTGGCCTGATCCATGTTACAGGAAAGGTTCTGCAGGCCCCTCATTGACCCACAAGAAACTCCACAGCAAGCAAGGGAAAAATATATTTATCATTACTTCTCTTGACCAGGATCTATTTTCTGAAGGAGTCTTTGGAGAAAGCAACTCTGGTCACATCTACGCGTACATGCATGCGTGTCTGTACCTATGTCCAAAGACAACTGACCCCAAAGGTCAAAGAGGACTGCTACTCTGAAAAACAATAAAGCTCTCAGCTCAACTTCAAGGAAGAGGCAAAAGTAAATGATGAGAGAGAGAGAGAGAAAGCAAGAGAGACAGAGATAAAGAGAAAAAACCAAGGGGAAGATGATTTTCTATCAACAAAACAGCAGGGACGAATTCTAGTTCATCTCATCGGAAACGTCTCCTTCGTGTGCAAACACCGCCTGGAGCCAGCACTAATCTCCCAGATTAAAGCCTTTTAATAGCAATTAGTCCTCTCTGCACTAACCCACTGGACACTCCACTGCATATTTGGGAAAGGGGGGGGAGGATGAAGGGAGTGTCACAGTTTAACTCATAAGTGCCCTGATGCGTCCAAATGTTTGTCTTCCACACACAAACTTGCACACAGGCCACGATGCTGTGGAAGCAAAACCTGTTTGGACTGCAGCAGAGAACGGGACGGTAACAGATAAATCTGGGTGTTGAATGTGTAAATACTTGGGTGAGTTGGACCAAGCCAAGATCCAGGAGGTGGACTTTCCGAGTAGCATCGTAGCAAGCCAGAAGCATTAGCCAGCTACAGTCAGAAGCACTGACCTACCACCAGCTCCAAGGGCTACCCCAGCTAGCAACAAGAGACAGCAACAGGCAACAAGATGCCCTTAGAGCTACCTTCATGCTACGCACCTGCTGAAGCAGCTCTGGTACTGCTCCTGCCTAAGACACCTTCCGCCATCCCTGGAGAAAAGGAGGAGGAGAGATTTTTTTTAAATTGTTTTTGGTTGGTTTATCTCCGTATCCCATCCAAGGCCTTGTGTGACCTCTCTGTGAGTGTTTACAGGAAACACGAGCTGGTGCCCCATCTGGGTCTGGCAGAGGGAGCAGCTCCCACCTCCTGCACAGGGTGGGAGGGAGCCAGATCACTACACCAAGAAACCCAGGTCCTACAGAAAGGACCTCAGATTGCATACCAGCCCCCATTAATAAAATGAGCAGCTTGGCTGAAATGGCTGAGAGGGGGAAGAGGAAAGCAGAGGACACTGGTGCGAAACAGCAGTCTCCGCACAGAGACTCTGAACTTCCCAAATGACAAGCCAAGCAGAATTTCTTGGAAGGAGCCACATCAGCTGCCCTTCGAGCTATTAGACCACACAAACAGGACAGAGAAAAACCTTCCATGAGGTGACTGTAGATAGGGGAGGGAAAACTACCCTGAGCCATTATTATCCGCTCCCTTATGAGCAGTGGGAGCTGCCAGAACCCCTGCACAACCCTGTGGTGCCCCCCACCCTCTAACACACACACACAACATCCATAGGGGTAGTGCAATTACTATTCAGGCTGGGGGCTGAAGATAGTCTCCTGGCCCTTCTTCTAATGTAAGGTTATTGTAATTGATATGAAGGTAATTGATAATGTGTTACGGTGAATAATGTCTTCAATTTTCTGCTAAATCCCATTTTTGTAGCCATCTGGGCTCCTCCAACTGCCCCCCTGGGACGCAGAGTAATAGATAGTAATTATTCTCAAGTCATTTACTTTTTCAAAGTGTTTAGTGCTTATCTGTTTTACAATTAAAATGGAAACGACCCTGATTCACTTCCTTTCTTTTTTATTTAAATAGCATTCACACACACACACACTCTCCTACACTCACTGGAGCCTGGAGGGTGTGTGCCTGTATGTGTGTGCATGTGTGTGTGCGCATTATTGTCCTACAGGAACACACAGGTCCGAGTTATGTAGTTCATCATGCACCTTCACTCTGAGGCGCTGTGAGAGTACAATCACACAACACTAAGAAATACAAATTGTGTTCCTTCCCCCTGCTCGTCCCCATGGTGACGTGCAGAGTGAATGCCACAATACCCCACAGAAAAACCCCTGGAGAGGGGTGCATCCAGCACACAACTTAACACAGCACTTCACCACATACCCCAGAAACACACCACTACGTACACTTACCTGACCTACGTCTGGGGACCATACATTGCCACAGGATCTGCCACTGATCTAGAAATCAACTGCAAGTACAACAAAGCGATTACATTTCACCCCAATACTGGTAATCTGTATAAAGATAAACCTGCAATTGGTAACAACGCAGACACAGTGACACCTAGAAGAATACAGTTAGGCGTATAAGTGCAGAGACCCATAGTAATAAACAATAGATGCCAGAATACACATGTAAATAAACTAAGGCAAGCTATTAAATGCACCACCAATGAAAAGGATACTTCACGCGGCAGCTAAACCTATTTCAGTATATGATCCAAACCCTTCGGGTTCTGCCTCAGCTTGTGGTATGTCAGGTGAGATGTAACCGACCATATCCATGATGTTCATGGGGAGCCACCATGCTGGATTTAAGGAATACTGTAACAGTTGTAGCCTAAACCTCAGTAACCAATGCACAGGAACGTCTGCAGCTGCAAACTAGCTTAGTGAAACTCTGGCAAGGAGGGCTAATGGTCCAGGAACTTTCCTGGGGACAATATTGGGGTGAGAAAATCCAACCTATTTGAAGCTGAGCTCCAGCATGCAGAAATAAACCCAGGGGACATGCTGCTGTTTCTATGATGGTTTGAGAAGGAACCTGAACCTAAGACTGTGTCAGATCCAGGCAAGAGTAGCCCATAGGACTTCAGAATGAGACTATAAAACTTAAATCTTCAGAGTCAGTGCTCTGCCACGCTCTCCCATCACCATCTCCGTTCCCAGCCTGCAGACTGCTCTGACTGCAGCAAAAATTACCTCACTGCTATCTTAAAGTTTCTGCCTTTGCCCCAGGTCCTGAAAAGACATATTCAGGTAGGTACAGGCTGGTGTTGAAGCAGAACCTGAGGGAAGGAAAGGTCGTGAGGATTCTGGGACAACCCTCCATAGTGTTTTGCAGACTCCCGGTTGCAAGCATTCATCTAGAACTCAAAGATCAAGCCTTTCGAAGTTGACTGCTCATGTCCAGTCATGATTCAGACCAAATGAGGGGCTGGCAGCTGAAAGAGCCCAGATTTCTCCATCTCAAGAGAGACTCAAAATTTAGGCAACTATTTTGGGAAAACCTTTATAGTATTGAATTTGGATCATAAACCAGATCTTCCCAGACACACATCCATACCCTTGGAGCTCAAACCCTCCCTGGAGGCAGCACAGGAGGAACCAGGAGCTCCATCCCACATTTTTGCTCCCCAGCTAGAGCATTTGCTAACAGAGGTTGGTCATTCCCCAGAGCAAAGGGAAGGAGAGATGCTGCTCCCCTGGGATGGGTATCTTACATGCTGTTCCCTCTCCAAAAGCCAGGATACAGAGCCATTGCCTATTTCAGCAGATGGATGAGTAAATCTTGTGTAATTAATTTAATTCTGTATATATACAATTTCTTTTGCCTTTTTTTTCCATTAATCAGATGACAGCTTCCATAACCAGCCCCAGAACCCATGGCACCACTGCCCTAGCAGGGACACAGCCAAAGCCTTCTTCCCTTCTCCCAGTAAGCCACTGGAGTGCTGCTGTCCTTTGCTGCCAGGCAAGGGCAGCCCAGGCCTTTGAGCTGGAAGATTCTGTTGTTCTTTTGTTTGAGTTTGTAACTGTTTGGGGCTGTTCAGTTTTTTTTCCCCCCTCCTCACTCTCTCTGTTTCCTTTTTAATTCTTTTTAATGACTTTCCCCGATGCAATCGGCAGAGGACCGCGCAGAGACTGCTTCCCCCTGCTGAGAGGGAAACAAGACTGAGGGAAAAGGGCACCAAGGGAACTGTTCACATCCTCCATTCATCTCTGCCAGTCCCTGTTCCCTGGTGACTAGCCCCACGCAGCCCGGCTGTGTGGAGCTAGCCTGGAACAAAGCAGAACCTGTACCAGGAAAATCTCATCTGGTACCACAGGGTCTGGCTGTGTCAGGCACGTCAAAGAAACCTAGGGTGTCCTGACCATGACTGTGGCCCATATGGTCCTACCACGAGGGCAGCAGCATGGACTGAGGAGGAAAAAATGGACTGTGGTTTGCATGAGTCCAGCAGAGGTCCCCTAACCATGGAGAGTGGCTGGAGCCCACGGCTCAGCTACTGAGGAGCACACATGAGCACTGCAGCTTGGGAAACCTGCTGCGGGGAAGCCAAGGAGCTTGGCAGACGCAACCTTAAGACTCCTGCAGTATTCAAAAACTCTCTTGTCCAGGCGCTCCCAGGTAATACCATCCTTTGTTCCAGCAGCTCCTCCAGCTCCAACCTGGGAATGAGCTTGGTAGAAGCCAGATGGCTCTTCTTCCATCTGCTCCCTGGTCCTTGGCTGCATATACATCAGGGAGCAGGGTGACTAGCCGGGCAGGCAGGAGCACGAGGTGGAAGCACTTTGCAAGGTAGCGAAGTTTTCTCCAGCTGGTCGCTTTTGGTGAAGGCCAACCCCCTGTCCCACAGGCTCCATCTCAGCCAGCTGCAGGCAGTGCCTCACCTTGGCAAACAGCCCCTGCACTGCACTGCACGCAGGACAGCTCTGGAAAAGCAGCTGCTGCCATAGCGGGCTTTCCTGATTGCCAGGCTGCTGCTAACGAGCCATGCACATGCCAGGGTTGCAGAGAGAGCAGGGGGAGAGCTCTGAGCTGCCAGTGGCATGGGCTGGAACACAGGACCTGGTGGCTGGTGAAAAAGCCATGTGCTTTCTGCACTGCCTCTCTGCAGGGGACACCTGTCCCAAAGGATTTTCCCCCTAGGAGGTGCCAGTTTAATCCTTATTTTTTCCATCACCAGAGAGGAGCTGTGATCTCTGTTGCACTGTGTAATATCTGTTTGATAATCATCTTCCAACTAGGAAATTTCAAAGCATTTTGCATCAGATAGCTAGTTAGCCCCTGCTTTCTGTTGGGGGAATATATAGCATGTGCAATGTGTTTTCATTGATTCTGGAGGTTTTCCACTGGGAAAAAGGAAAAACCTCAAAGCAGAAATTCCTTTGCAGTTCCCACTGCCCCGTCAGCTTCTAGGCAGATGAGAAGGATGGAAAGACATGCCTAAATGTTGTCTGGGAAAAGCGATGCAATGACCCAGGTATTTCCCTGTTGAGACAAATACATCCAGACCATCCTTGGCTGATGCATATTCTGAAACACCTCCAGCCAAGATCTCAGCAGCTACATGGTAATCTCTACTGGTGCTTCTCTGCTCTGTGAGTTAGCAAGGGCTTCTACTACATAGCCTCCCTCCATTCTAGGAATACCTGTTTCTTTCTGCTTGTTAGCAGGTGGGCACAGAAAATGGTTGTTCTCCTGCTTCTTGATATCATTCATTTATACACTGGGAAACCAAGCATTTTACACCCATAGTCTTCTCCTCTGCTTTCTCATAAAGCAATTCCTTAACCTTTCCTCACAGACCCTGGTTTCCAGCTCTGTGTTCCCTCCTTTGTCTCTTCTGTGGACAGTCTCCAACAGATAACATAGCCATGGCACTGCAGCTGGACCAGCTTCCACTGCAGTATGCCAGAGAGACGCAGGGACCTCTTGTGTCTCAGCAGTGACCCTCGCATTTATATACTCCAGAGCCAAACATTTTCCTACTGCTGGAATGCAACTTCACTGACTCACACTCTGTTTGATCCCAGCACTTCCCAGGCACTGCACCAGTTCCTCCATTCCTTACTCACACAGAGCCTTTGCATCTACTGAATATTACTTGCCTAATTTTAGTTTATTTTTCCAGCCTATCAAGCCATTTTAAGTTATAACCCTGTCCTCCAACAGACTTGCAACCTTCTTCCAGCTTACTACCTCCTGCAGATTATCTCTGGTTGGTTTCCATTTTATTGTCAAAGTCACTAACACAAATAATGATCAGAAGTAGTCCTAGGCCAATCCCCTGCAAAAACTCCTCACTTTTCAAGGAATAATTATGTCATAGATTAGGACAACGTTGTGTCCAGACAGTAGTAACTAGCACAAGTAAGCACCTGACCTGCATTGGGGCCACATCCTGAGTGAGTGCAAAGGAGAGGGGGTAGAAATGAGCTCTGAAAAAACAGAACAGAGGGTCAGCCAAGATTGACCGAGAGCTGGAAATTGGTCTTCACCTCAAGCTGGGATAAAAATCTGGGGAAATCCCAGGACTACACTTCCAGATGAAAAACTTGTTGACTGCCATTCCCTTTCTGGTCTAATGGACTGGAAGAGAGGAACAGAGAGAATGTGAAACCCTCAGCAGATTGCTTCCAGGTCTGGCTTTTCTCTTGCAATATGCAGTATGTGTGGATGCCAAGCAGCAGCAGGGGAGAATCAGAGTGGTTAGATGATGTGCTTTCCTTCTGCTCTGCCAGCCTATGGCACTTCATCTTGGTGAAGAAAACCAAGAATTAAAAGATTTGAGGTTGATAAAAAATAGAAAAATTTTAAAAAATAAAAAATAGAAAGTGGATATTGTAAAAAGCTGGAACTTATTGAAAAGTGCTTGAATAAAAATGCTTCTAACACAAGAATAAGACACTGGCTTTATCAGAAGTTTTTTTTACAATATCTTAGTGAAGAAAACACATTTTTCTTTTTAAAAAGTACTGGAAGTTTTGGAGGAATCCTTCATAAAAGCGATTCAGGAATAGCCACGTGTACAACAAGGAAGTACCCTGACCTCACAGGAGAACGGAGAAAAAAAATATTCACGCATGGCAGCTTCTCTGCAAAGATACTTAAACCTCTGTGTTGAAACAGCATCACCACAGCAAAGGGTAGAAGGGTATTCACAGGAAATGAGACTCTTCCCTGCTCACTGCAATATATTTACCAGTCAGTCTTCCCCCTTGATAGGTGATGCAATCTCTGGGTCTCCTGCAGGAGTTTTGGGGTTGCAGACTGACAGACTGTTCTAGGTGCAAAGCCAAAACAATTACATCCAGGTAGATACTACACAACCTCGGAGAGTTGCACAACCCCATGGGCCTGTCCAGAGGCAACAGAGACAATAGCAGCAAAAATGCTCCTTGAACAAAGCAGCGGGGAGATTTGGCAGATACCAGCAGCGCAGTGACACGCTGGATGGTAGCCAGGGGGTCCATGAGCCTAACAGCTCTGGTCTGTGCCGTACAACAGTAACCACTCGCAACCACAGAAGACAGATTTGTTGAGGCTTCAAGAAGCCAGACAATGCATTTTTCCCTTACAAAATGGGACCAGCCAAAAATAGCCTATTAGCAGGCTCCATTGCTTTTGTAAAAGCCAAAAATCAAAAGGTAGGGAAAACACATTTTAAAATATGTATGTTGATCCCTTTAAGCATAGATATCCACATATAGCAGGGAGTCTCTACCTGCTTGTCTTGACCCACCTATGGTGTACATTTATCTACAGAGGTTTGAAGCTAACTTCAAGCAATTCACACATTCAGTTTCAGGGTTCTCTCAAATCATCAAGACCTCCCTTCTTCCCTTTTTCCAGAAGATGTTCTTCTCAGGTCAAAAACCTTTTCAGTGGATTTTTAGAAGACTTCTAATACAGAAGAAAAAGGTAAAATTTACCATTAAAAGAAAAAAATCAAACCAAACCAACAAGCAACACTTCATTGGACCTGATCTAGTCCATGGGTTAGTCTGGCCTGAGGTTCCTGTCCAGATTTCTCTCCTGAAGTGATAAAAACATCCTTACAGAATCTCTGCATAAACACCACCTGGAAAGACAACCTTTCTCCCACAGAACCTGTCTACAAAAGAAACCAGGAGAATGCAGACCAAAGGAGAACAATATGGAAATACTGAAGTACTGCAAGACTGCAAGCTTTGTGTTCCCCAGCCAGGCCTCCAAAAGAATCAAAAAGGAACATGCTTGTTACCGGAGACCATGCCAGGACAAGACTGCTGTCATCACTGTTGCTCTCAGTGCCCAAGGAAATAACACGAAAACATAACTGTTCTCAGTTCTGCACAATGGGACAGCCTCAGCCAGGACTCCTGCAGACAACTACACAGCAAACCACCAGTTCTAGGCACTCCAGACAGTTTTGCTCTCCTTTCCATTGGGAGCTTTCCTCTCGTGAGGAACCCCTAGTTTCAGCATACCATATACGACAGCAACAAGGCAGGACCAAGGTCAAGCTGAGAAATCAGTGCATACATTGGGGTCTGGATTAACAAAACAAGTAGGTACAGGTATAACAGTGCCTGATCTATAAAAAAACACTCCTCCAACATTACACAGTCAGAGACTGAAGGCCCAGGGACAAGCTTAAATAGACCACTGGGCCCATGGGTGGAGGGTGTGGGTGGTGGTCCCAGGTGGAACTGGTCAGGATGATTAAGGCCTATCAACGTACTCAGAGCCATGACAAAACCTTTGCCAAGCTTTACCAGGAATTCAGGTGAAACTCAGCAAACCAGGAAACCTGAAAGAGATTGTTCCTTTGCTAGGTCAAGGTCTATCTCTACTGTCAAGAGCTGGACCAGCAGGTATCCACCCTGGGAAGTACAGGGAACTTCTGGAACCTATGAAGCAACCTCAAACGAGGGTGGCAGTTCCTAAGTTGTCCAGCTTTGGGCACAGTCCTAGCCTTTTCCCTGTTCTTTGGCTTCCACAGCCTAGCAAATTGACTATTAACGCTGACTGATTTTATGGGATGCTGTCGGAATTACCCTTCCCCAAGACTGCATCAGGGAGAAATGAATGGTAACCTCATGTGCCAAACCAGGCTCATATGGCCTAGGAGGTGTGGAAATTTTGGCAATGCCGACTGCCTCTCCATTCTAGTGGGAGGGACAAAATGTAAGGAAAGCTGAGACAAACTGCATCAGTGGATCTGTGCTCCTGCCATGTCTCATTCTACCCACGACATCCCTTTACAGGTTTCCTGAGAGATGGGGTCCTCCACTGATGTACCTTCATGATGAAGGAACGGCAAATAGCATGAACACAAACTCAGCCTCTAGTGACACTTGTTAAGACCAATGCCAACCCCCAGAGCCATGTCCAGATCTAGCACAAAATTCACAGTCCCCAGCAGACCAGTCCAATTCAAACTCTCTCCCTTCAGTGCCTAATACAGCCTGTATTGTTCCTGGGAGCAAATCCCAGCACCCAGCCAAAGGCCACACCTTCAGCCCAGCATCACTCGGCGGAGCAGGGCGGCCGTGGCTGGGCGTCGGGGCAGTGCACGGAGGTCAGCTGAGGGTAGGCAGGAAGGGAGACAGACCAGGTCCCTCCTCTGCCAAAGGCTGCAGGCGTCCCCGCTCTCCCTCCCCAGGCAGGACAGCAGCCCAGAGGTCAAGGTGCTCTCTCTCAATCCCCTTCCCCTGACCTCCACCCTCCTCCTCACCCTGCCTGGTGCCGGACACACCGTCCCTGCACGGGCCAGCAAGGTGGGTGCCTCTCCTCCCTGCTGCCTTCCCGGGGTCGCCTCCTGCCCGCAGCCCCAGCCTGCCTGGGGTGGGTGAGCGGGGGGCCAGGCAGGTCATGTATAACCCAGGGCGGGGGCCGAGGCGCGTCCCCCCAAGATGACTTCAGCTGCATTCCAGCGAGCCTGGCAACCTCCCGCACACACAAATAAAAGGAAATGAGAAACTCGGCAACAAAGAAACTGGCAGGGAAGCCACAGAGGCACACAGGAACGGGAAAAGAGATTAAACACAGGCTCAAGAGCCCCAGCGTGCTGAGCCTTCCTCTCTAAAGCCTCCCTTTAACTTTGATGGGGGGGCACAGGAGTCTTCTTTTCACTTGAAAGGACAAGAGGAGGGGCTGGATAAAAGGGATCCAGCATTATCCGGAATTGAGAGCACAAGAACGTGCTACAAAGCTTAAAAAAAAAAAAAAAATTTAAGTGCAGGCACCCAGCTTCCCTGCATACCTTCCTTGGTGTAAATCAGGAGCTGGAATCTGAATCTAGGCATAAAAGAGATCAAAGTGGAGACATTGCAGGAAGAAGTTTAATAAAACTTAATGCAAAGTAGTTTGTTGAATCTTCTTCCCAATTTCCTGCTGCTTTTTAAAATTTTTTTTAGCAATAGGATAATGGGTATTTGAGGCCCTCTAATTTACAATGGCAGCCACTGATTTGTATTGATACTATATGTTATCTCAGAGTCCATCCCAATATGTTAGGCCACATAATTGTATTTCTATGTGTTAGGATAACTCATAAACATGCTACGGTGCTTAGACTTTTGGCTGGCAGTGGAACTATTTTAATCAATCCGTTGGGATACTGAGATGGACTTCACCTGCAGTATATACTGCAAAATACACAGTACACTTTGAGATCTGTGATAAGACTAAGTCAGAACCCTGTACTTTGTACATCACTAGCTGTGTGGTTTCCCATACAGAGTATATATGCTATGGAGCTGTCTGATCATGGATGTAACATCTACCTTGCTCTTCATGCATCATTAAATCTCAGGCACTTAGCTGGATCTGGAGTGGGGAAGAAGACAACCCTTTCTATCAAAGGGACAAATTGTTTCAGAAAGTAAATGGAGAACACCCAGAAAAGCCCCACACAAACCCCTCTCTCTGGATGAGAAAGGACACGGTCTCCATGCAGAGCTGTGGCAGTGCAAGACAACAGGCAAAGAATTTGCACCAGGCCTGAGAAGAGCCCAGAGCAGTTGTTACTCCAGAGCTAAAGTCTGATTCCTTGGATGAGCTAGTTTCCTCTTCTGAAATACCCTTGGATGTTAACAGGATTGTTGGGAGAGAACAAACTCCAGACACAAACATAGCACACACTTAGAAGATGATCTTTCCTCATGTTCCTTAAAGATTAGTAGCAGGTAGCAATAAAACATCAAAGGGGACCATGGGACTCAGAAGCCCTGTCCCAGCTCTGAATGTCCTGTCTGTATAAACTGCCCCGTGAGGGCACAGGCCTGTGTAGCAGGACTCCAGGAGCTACCTTGGAGGGCCTTCTCCCAAGCAGAAACCATCCCAGGAGCACCATCTCCCACTAATACAAAGTGATCTCAGATCAAGAGCAGTCTAACATTGTAGATGCCTGACTAAGCATCCACGTATCATCAACCACCTTTGTAAGTGGGCAGGGACCATTTACACAGAACAGCAGTGAAGAAGTGGATTAGGATGGGAACAGTAATCTCTTCTGGGACTTGAATGCAGCAGACCTACTCTGCTGTCTGGCTCTGAGGGTCAGAACCAGTGCCAAGGAAGTGCAGTCCCAGCCTACTGGAAACAAGAGAGACACATCCTGGCACACTTACCTGGCGATACAATGGACCACGATGACAACGAAGTGCCTGGCCGTTTTGCACAAAGGAGTAGGAGGCTGCTCAGATACTCAAGTGTCTTGATTCAAAGGGTAGATAACAGATGTCTGTTCACACTCCATATCAATGATTGGTTCACACAGAGGTGTCACGCTCTCCAACATGTTTGAGGTCTACACCCAAGCTTCCTTTGCTGAAAAGAAAAGAAAACGAAGAACAGAGGAAGAAATTTTTCTATGGGGTCTGCAGCATTCAACATCAGATGAGAAATCTTCCTTCACAAGTTCACTTACAAAAGATGTTTGGTTCCTTTAAATCCCAACAATTTGCTGAACTCAGATGGACAGAGGATTTCAAAGTTAAAGGGCTGGATTCTTGGCTGTACAAACACAATGGCTCCCAGGAGAGTCCTACACTGAATCAATGGACAAGCACCATTTTCAAAGTAGCCATAAGCTGGAAAGTTCAAGCAGTGGGACAGTCTTTTCAAGACAATATGAAGCAATCAGGGTAGAGCTGTGACACTTCTTTACATTTCTGCTACTATATCTTGATGAGCATCTAGCCTGCTTTGGACCTGAACTTCTCCATCTGCAGAATGGAAAATGGTTCCTCGTGCTTTAGGCCTGGTCCCTAAGCCTGTTTTGCCCAGATCCCCATGGGAACTTTCATCCACAATAAGTGGATGCGGGTAACTCTCTGTATTCCCACCATCTTCCATCAGGACCCATGTGCTAGGCTGAGTCCATCTCCACGTGGTCTCACCCTCAGTACTTATGCTTACCTATGTTCAGCAAAGTTATGCAAAGGAGCAGTAGCATAGGACAGAAAATAGGAGAAGCTGGACCTTACCTCCATCTTAGACTTTCTACAGGGTGTTGGGTGAGAGCTCCAAAAAACTGTTTTCCTTTCTGTAAAACAGATGAGCTATGCTCTTAATCTCTCTTTGCCAAGGGGGTAATGCTTGTTCTCCCACCACTCCAGTCCCCATAGCATCCACAAGCAGGCAAATGGGCTGAGAGCTGGGACCATCCTGTTCACGGCTTCTGGCCCACTACATCTATTATTTAATCTGCAAAAATACCAACCTAAACCTGAGCTTTCTGGCCTGGAAAAATGAGGCTACTGGAGCTGCCCTGGCAAAGCTGCGTGGCAGTGCTGTGGCATCACATCCCTGTCCTCATAGGATGTGGGCTGCAAGCTGACTCTGCTTAGAGAGAACATTAACTACACCTCTTTATTATTGAGAAGAAATTTATTGGAGACATCCCTCTCTCTCTCCAGCTTCTCCTTTACCTTCGTGGAAAAGTAAACATTTAATTTTTTTTGTTGTTAATAGATTTAATGTTCATTTGTCGGTAGCCTAGGGGCAGGAACGCGTGACATTTCAAATAATTGTTGTTTCGGGGGTATCCTCTGGAGGAAAATGCTGCAAAAGTGTGGAGAAGATTTAAGTAAATTACTGTGTCAGCTTCTATTTATTCCTTACATGATTGCCAGAGGCAGGGCTGCGAGATAACCATTAGAGGCCCAGCCATAAAACAGGGAAGCAGAATTTCAAAAAGCCGGAGTGCCATTACTGGAAAGTTAGTGTGTAACATGTTAAATTATCCCCAAAGTAGGGGGAGGTAGGAGGGGGGGAGGCACATGTCTAAGAGTGAGAGAAAAGAAAAAGAGAGAGAGAGGGGCTCTTTGAGTGAAAGGAAGGAATTGCTCCATGGGGAAGGAGTGAAAGATTAGCTAGATAGACAGACAGACAGACAGATAGATAAACAGAGGAAGAAGGAATGAAGATTAGGGAAGTCCTTGAGATCAGTTCTGAAGGCCTGCCATGGTTCTTGGGGGCAGGGAGTTCAGTTTTGGAGTCCTGTCTGTGGGTGTTGAGGTGGGATGACCCAGGAAGAGGAACAGCTGGGCACTACATTTGAGATGTTTCCAGGCTACGTGATGGTGCAGCTGAAGTGGAGTAAAACTGCTCCTTTTCCTATAGCCAGAAAAGGTTGCAGGCCTGGCAAATCCAGTTGCCTCTGTGTAAGCAGCAAGCAATTTGGGCCTAGTTCCCTCCAACTTTGCTGCCTTCACACCTCTGGGCACAACCAGAGGCTCTAAAGAGAGTCCATTTGCCTGCCCACTGAAGCATCTTCAGTTTTTTCTTTGCTTTTCACTTTTCTTCACTTATTACCTCCAAAAACTATTCCATCATCTCAGTAAGAGGAAGTGTCCCGTTTGGTCTGGCGCTGGGTGCAGTTCCAATCCAAGCATGCCTGCTCAGCTCCAACCTCATATGCAGCCATCTATGGTTCCATCAGGAAAGGCCTTTGCACTGGGAAGAAGCAGCAGGAGCAGAAAGAACTGTAAAAAATATTGCACGTTCAAAAAAATATCATCCAGAACCAAAGGGAAAAAGCACAGAGCAAATACACTTGCTGGGAGCAAACTGCTTTCTCCCAACATGGTCTTTCTACAAGCACGTAGGCCAAGGAAGAGAAGAAAGAGGTAGGCACCAAGATGCTGAACCAGCCCACAGCACGGCCCAGTGTGAAGGAGGCATGTCAGGACCCAGGACACTATTCCCTGCTCTCCCTGTCTATCTCAGCCTTTGTCTGCCAGGCGACATACTGAATTATGTGAGGTTTACTACATTGTGCATGGAGGCAGGGAAAGTGTGTGGGGATGAAAGCCTCAGCTATGCCAGCTATCGCTAGGACAACCCAACAGAATCTAGATGTTGGCAGACTAGTGGGAAGGCAGGTCTCTCCACCTGGCACAATCAGCTTCATGCTTTCTCTCATCAGACCCTTCCTATCTCCCGTCTCTCAACTGTACGACAGTGTATCACCCAAAGGACCAGTGAGAGGCAGAGACAGCCCCAGCTCTGCTCAAGACCATGGAGATTGCTGCAAGATGATGCACAGGCTGGAAGTAAAGCAACTCTTGAAAACAAAAGGAAGGAAGCCTGCCTGGGAGGAATGGGAAATGCTCAGGTTGTGACACTGAAGCTAACAGAAAGGGACAGGAGCCAGCTCATTAGCCATGGGGGGCAGGAGGAGATCCCGTGGAGCAGCAGGCAGGCTGTATCTGCCACGTGCAGGATTTTTGTTGAAGTGCCTAACACAGCAGGAGAATGGCCCCATGGCCCTTTGCTGTAATCAGGCCTGGCCCTTCCAGGGCTCGCACAGCTCGGCCATCCCTTGTTCTCCCCACACCTAACGCTCCTTGTCACGTCCATTCGTGCTGCTCTGGCCAGCCCCCGCCTGTCCTGCACCAACCTCCCCATCGGCCTCCCTCTGCCCCTGTTTATTACTCATGCTCTACAGCTCGGCACTGCCTTCACCCCTTGCCCAGAAGCTGCTGGTTCTCCTTTTCTTTCACTGTAATTTATTTACATCATGAAAAACAATTAAGTTCCAAAAAGTCTTGTTTATCCCAGAAATCTGGTTTTATCTTCCCCAACATCACTTTTCATTTGTTCCTGCTATTGTTTAAATTTTCCTCACTCTCTTGTCCAAGGCCAGTTCTACTGTCTGGGAGTCAAGGGGCTGACAAACTTGGGATTAGGGCCCTGTAGCCCCAGCCCCTCCAAACCAATGGCTCTGCTCCCACCCTCTCACCCAAGAGGATGGGAGTCCAACCACACGCTCAACAATAAATAACCAGGGAGATTTTTTTTTTTTTTAATTTTAACGACTCACAAGGAAGACTTGCTGGTTAAATCATTGCTAACTCTCAACCTCCTCAATATTTCTTTGCTAATAGACTTCAGGTTTAATTGAAGGATCTTCTCTGGACTCTGTCTAAGGCACCATTTTCTCTTTAACCCCACCGCTCACAGCCTCACAAAAGCCAATCCATTAAGGGTCTTCATTAGTTTGAGCACCAGCCAACCACCCAAGCGGCAAAGGTCAAACACAGTCACCTGTCACAACATGGCAGTAAAACTACTAATTGTATGGGAACAAATGAGATAAAAAGATGGTACTATTATGCTATTTGATTTATTTTGTTTCCAAAGAGTCATTTAAGTCTAATTTACTTTGCAAGCTGTAGAGTGGGCCTGTGTGGATACAGATACTTGTGTGAGCAAATGTGGGCGTGTACGTGTGCATGTGTGTGTATCTCTCTCTCATGCACGCATACAGACATGCACACACATACAGGGGTCCTGAAATGCAAGTCTAGGGAACCATAAAGTCATGGCACCATAAAAACTTACATTTAACCCTTCCTAGAGGCAGAACATCACATCACACCGAGATGGCTCTGCTGTAGTGGCACAGGGTCACATCAGCCCTACTGCTGCCAGCTCAGTTGCCCATGCACCATTCCACAGCATCCCAGCTGCAGTGGCAACGGCCAAGGCAGCCAGTGCAGGGTCCCATTTTGGAAGGGCGTTTTCTTTGGAAACCTTTCTCTCTCCCTTTTTTTGTGCTCAGGAGGAGAAAATGGCCCACATGCCCTCTGGTGGACAAATGCCACTTTGCAGCTCAAGGATCCAAATGGAAAGCTGGGAAGTGGCCATATTTGTAGGCACAAAAAGAAGTCGTTTCCATAAGAGGTTTTTAAAAGCTTGCTTTCTCTCCAGCTTGTCCTGGAAATCGTGTTCTCTGCAGAGGTCTTTGGCTGCCAACTGAAAAAATCTGGACTTTCTGAAGCACAAAAAACACAGCCCAGCCTCACCACTTCATTGTAGTTGCCAAATCAGCATGGTCATCTTCACCAACGGTTCTCATTACCAGATGGGGGTATCATTTTTCCTGGAAGAAGATGTAAACAGTACTTCTCATGGAATAAAGACCACCTCATTCAAACACAGGACCCAATCTCATTCAAACACAGGATTCAAACACAGGAAGGTGTAGTCACCCTGCAGCACAGCAGACCAAACACCCAGCAGGATTAAGACAAAAGTTTCCAATGCTTTTAAAACACTCTTAATGCCGATTTCAACTTTGATATTGAATAGAGATCACCAAGAATTCTCTGAGTAGAGGTGAAACATTCAGAGGCTTCTCAAAGAACAGATGTCTCCATGCTCGTGTATTAGGGACACTGTCTTGGCTTCTTTGTGATTAGGATCAACTCTTTCAGGGCAATGCAAAGAGGAAAGACAGAGACCACAAGTTCTTGCAACAAACAAATGGAGAGAGAACTTACCCACCTCATAGCAATGAGATAGCTTCCTCCTGCACAACCAACAGTATGGTATGATATGTGGACAGACTTTATGACTGGAGCTTTTGGGAGAGCGGGCATATTTCCATGAAGGCAGCAATGTCATTTCTGCTTTTTTCTGTTTTTTGATCATCTCTCTTCATCAGGGAGTCATGCAGGTCATCAACAATCAATACTTCCTATTATGTGTTGTACAGACAATAAACATTCACACTCAAAAAGGAAAAATATTCACTTGAAACATTTCAGAGCATTATGAAGGCTATTTTCAAATGCCTACTTGCACAGGAAAGCCCTTTAGTATGATTAACCCAACTGAACAGAGGTGGAGAAAACTAAGACTAGAAATAAAGAATGGGCAGATGGTTCCTGGCTGAGCATAGCTGAGGAAAGACATATGACTATGGTCACTTCCAGTGCACATAGCAGCAGGGAGTACACAGCAGAAAATACAGCTAGGATATCAGTAAGATGTGTCTGGAGGCGAATGCAAGTTCCCCTCTGAAGTGGAAAGAGCATTTCTGCACACTTCTGGCTCCCTTGGCTGTATTGGCCTGGTATGGTCCGGCCATTCAGATATGGCTGCCCCTCAAGGAAGAGCCAGGGTCACACCTGTCAATCTCAATCAAATATGCCCTTGTGTTCACTCCGGCAAGCAGATTAGCAAGACTTAACTTGTTCTTGGCATTATGGGAGATCACATGAGCAATTGTGAAACATGAAAAGTGATATATGCCATCCCCCTCCTGTCCCGGTGCACCCAGAGTTCCAGAGATGATCTTGTCCTACATTTTCTATTCCTGCTGAAAATAGGGAGGAGGTTGATCACAGCTTCATGTGACAATGGCAAGCATTTTGGTTACCCAATACTATCATTAGGGACTTGAATCACATCTCATCTGTGCTTCTGCTTCCTTTTTTCCTCATCTTTTCTCAGTTTGTCCCCAACCCCTTTCTCCTTGCCTCCCTCCTTTCACTTTTCTCCCGTCTCACTTCATGACTCCGCCAGTGCTGAGATCAGCCGTACCACACTGCTTATCTTCAGCAGTCATCAACATGTTACAGAGGATCCCACGAGCTCAAACTCATTAGCCCTTAGCTAACAAAGGGCTCACGAGAAAAATATATTCCCTCAGCCTGTATTTAGCAAAAGACATTTTCTATCGTGGGTGAGAAACATACTCCACCAAGCTTGTGACGCATCATCACAGCTACCAGAAGGACCTCACAGTGGAGCTGATATCTGGGAAGGGAAAAGTAGAAGGTTTTTTGCTGGCAGTGGGTCATTTGCACCATGCAAATGTATCCAACCAGCTCTAAATCGGCTCCAGCACTGGAAGAAGGGGAAGGGAGGGGGATGATAGGAGCATTAAAACACCTCTCGCTTTTTTTGTTATTCAAGGGTATGTTTCAATTCACCTTTTTTTCTGTCAAAATTTGAAAAATAATAAACCATGCAGAGCTTCCTGAAACTTTTTCCACCCCCATTCCCCAGATATTCCCATAATACGAGAGGGTAACCACCATTTCACAGCTCTAGTGGAGTCCAAATTAGTTTTTCTGGCAACCAAATGCAGCGTCTCCTCCACTATGCACACACACATCGCTGCCTACAGCATTAACAGATCCTGCATGAAGTGCAAAAGCCAAGGAACCAAAAGGATGCAATGCCAGAATTAAAACTGCCTCGTAGTGTTAAAGGCCCTAAATACACATTGCATTATGTTATCAGCTTCAATTACACCATCTCAACTATATTTCCAAGGAAATGACTCCTTAATCTAGCGCTTAGTATGATGTTTCCTTAATAAGTGGCTCTGCCCTTATTTTATTTTCTCTTTGTCCACTGTTAGGTGTTATGCACTATGCTCACTATGCAAACATTTTCCTGAAGACAAAACTGGGCATTTCCTTCTCCTGTGTTTTTTTTCTGGTATTCAACACAAGGGCAGTTGAGTGCTTTTCTGAGTTGAACCCACTTATCTTCCAAAAATGGGACTTGTTATTTCCATTCTAGAGACAAGAAACTGAGGCACACAGGAACAGAGATCCAAAGGCATCTGATTCATTTTGGAAACCCTCTATGTTTTCAGTGCACTTAGCTCACTCTGTGCAAGCACCACATTTCCCATTACACTCAGCAACAACATCTGTGACTCAGAGGCACACCTCAAGATAAAGCAGGGGGAAGCATGACCCTAAAAATTAGTGAATTGTTACTGGGGCATAGCGATTCATCCAACTTCTCTTTGGAACTCCCCTTTCAATAACCATGCAATGAGCATTTCTTCACCAGACCCTGGGTCACCGCAGGTTCAGGTAAGTAAAGAGACAGAGGCCATACAAACATATCTCTTTTAGTCTGCTCCATTCTGGAGCACATCCAGGTTGAGCAGTGAAGATAACAGGAATACTGTTTAAAATATCTGTAACCAAAGACTTGCCTATAAGGAATACAGAGAGAGATGCCCGGCAGAAGTTATCAGATCTTCACCACGCTAGTGCTGACCAATGTGAAAAAATGCTCTTTTAATGCTATTGTGACTATTTTTTTCAGTGGGAAAGGTAAAGAAGACATTCTTAGCCTGCTTTTCCAACATGTAAGAAAACTACATACTGTCCCCCGGAATCCAAACCAAAAGAAAAAAGACCAGGCACCACACTGTCAAGAATAATTGACTGTGCAAACACAATTTAGGAAGCAGCAGATTTGCAGAAAAGTATCTTGGAGTGATGATGAATCACATCCATGAGACAACTATGCCAAGCTTTTTGGGAAAAAAAAGCAGCTACCACAACAGGATTATGAACAGCGGTGTCCTTTGCAAGACATGTGAATTACTCTTCCCACTATAACCTATCCCGGAAAGGCCTTCTTTGGTGGGCTGCTTTCCATATGGGGCAATTTAAGCAACATGCAAATTTACTCAGGACTCTGAGTCCTCAGAAGTGGGGAACAAATGATCAGACATCTGTGAAGATGATGGAAGACCAAAAGAACTAGAATTGTATAGTTGAGGAAAAAAAAAAAAAAAAAAAGATTGAGGAGAGACATGGCAGCAGTTTACTAACAGGTGAAAGAGACAAGGAATACATTTTTTTTTCCATGTCACTGACAGATACAAAAACAAGATATGAGCTTAAACTGCAACAAAAAGAGATTTACTTTGGACATCAGGAAGAATGTTAGAGGAGTAAGTACCGCAATAGATTTGCCTGGAGAGAGGAGGGTGACTTCACTGGAGTTTCTAAGGACAGATTAGACAAACATCTGTCAGCAGTGCTTAGGCAGCTGTGATCTTTCCTTGGGAGCAGGAGTACAGGCTAAAGATCTCCTGAATAAAGCTTAGACCTCATCAAATTCCAGCACTGCGATCCAGAGCGTAGGATGCTAGTTTTGCTCAGAGAAGCAAATAATATGACAATATGTTTAAAATTATATTTCCCAAAAGTTATAAATTAATTAATAAATGTAAAACTTCAACTAAGCAGACACCTAGCCTGCAAGATCTGAGACAGTATGGTTAATATTTGACAAAACCATAAGCAACAGAAAATGGGGGTTGATAATGAGAAGCTTGGGCAGATCCTACTAACAGCTGGTACTTTAGGTCTCCACCATAACTCAAGAGATTTGTACTGATAGAAGAAGTACTGGTTTGAGGAGCTGATGAGAAAGTCCTGGGATTACTTTTCACACAAAAGTAGGGATGGGTGAAAACTCCAGCTCAGGGCCAGTTCATCCCAACGATCTCCTGAACTCTAACTTGATTTTGTTTGTATTGCACTGGCCTGGTTGCAGCCAGGGGGTCTCTCCAGACCAGACCATAAGCTCTTTTACGTTGCAACGTCACAGACCACCAGAGCGCTCACAGAGAACCTTTCCACCCATCTCTAGAGCCCCATTCTGGCCGCTGAGGAGCTCGGTTCCCAGCTCAGCGCAGAGGGACCGCTCCGCGCCCCGCCGGCCCCGGCAGCCGAGCCCCCCCGCGCCCGCCGGGAAAAGGGGCCAGGATCCGCCCCGCGGGAATTTCCATCCCGGCCCGTCTACCAGGCAGCTTCTTACGGTGTGAAAACTTGCCCAGTCCGTGGTTTATCCGGGCTTACCTCGCTGGGGCTGAAACCCATTCCGAGGAACCACTTAAATCTGCACGATAACTGTAACTCTAAATTGTAGTTTAACTTTGCACCGCTTTTTGATCTAAAATTATGTTAAATAAAGGTGTTCTTAGCATTTGTTATCTCAGGGAAAAAAACACATAGTGCTGTATTGCTGAAAGGGAGCGTCCTAGCATCATTCTATTCCCATTGTAAATGGCACCAGGTCATTAACCAAGCTAGTTAAGTAACTCACCAATTTGCTAGCCATCCTGCCAGCCAGAAAACCAGCCTGTTACTTGGGCAATCAGCTAATTGCATTTTACATTTTCAAATAACCCTTAACAAGCGGGAACTAATTAACGTCCATAACACCCCAATAAGCTATGAACGCTTACTTCCATCTTACAGTTTGGGAAACTGAGGCAAAGAGCTACAAAACCCAGTCAAGGCAAAGGAAGAGCTGGAAGAAACTCCTGGTTCCCAGCCCTGTATTCACTCCATTCTCTAGGAAACACACGAAGGATGCCTTTACCCATATGATGAAGCTACCAGCAACCACTGAATCATCAACTAAACCATCAGTCAGCCTAATAATTAGCCAATTAATTAGCAACCACCCAAAGCAGATTCATTTACTCAGGGCTCCATCTAACGCTGTAGTTGGATGGGGGAATCTAAACAAGGAATGGAACAGCAGAGCTTTGCCACACACCAGGCCCTGGACAGCTTACAAACAGGGAATGGTGGTCAGATTTAGAGCCTAGCACTGCACCCGAGTTTCTTGGTGGCTGATGCACACACGCCCACATTCCCAGGCCCTGGAGAAGGAGAGGATCCTCTGGCCAGGGAAGGGGAAGACTGGAAAGCCAGTTTGAACCTGAGTTCCAACACAGTGGGCCAGGAGCAGTACACACCCTTCGCCGCGCACAGGGAGCATACAAAGTTTCAGCTGTGCCTTCACAAACTACATCTAAATGGCACACTTTCAGCGTAGTGCAGTGTTGGGAGCCTGGAAAAAAGGAATCTGTCTTTATCACACAGGGCTTAATGTATTAGCCATCTTCCTGTTCAAGCCCTTCCTACTAAATCTATTTTCCCACCTGGAAATTACCAGAGACTGGATCCCTACTGAACAGGCAGGGATATAAGAATATTGAGAGCAGGAAGGGAATCTCTCAACAGAAAATGTGACAAAACAGGAAAGGTTGGGCGTTTCCATTCAGGGTGGCTGGGGACCACCAAGGGGCCAGGATTACTCACCCAAGCAGTCTGGAGTCCGAGAGCAGTTGCAGTGAAAAGTCAAAAGGTCTGTATGAAAGAGAAAGGTTTTCTTTGCAGGTAAAGCCTTCAGTGTGAAGCATCTAGAAAGATTTTGTGGACATAAGACTGTTATTTCAGTTGTTATTATTGTTATTACTAAACTCTGGGCTTACAGTGAAAAAAATTTCACATCTTCAAGACCACTCTATCAGCTAGCCAAGAGCCCTCAAATGTCCAGCTAAAAATGTTTGGGTCTGCTAAGCATGGAGTGAAAAGGAAATAGCAGTTAAATTTATATTTGAAGATACTTAAGACTCTTGACCCATGCCATCAAGGAGTGAAAGACTAATTAGTAGCACCAGAGAAGAAGTAGTTTTTAATCCTGAAAGAAAAAGTGGGTGAAAAATAGAATCTTGTGGTTATCTCTATGCAAATTTTTTCTTCAACATTTGAGGGATTTCAGTAGAAATTTCTGTCTATACAGAAAAAAAAATTAAAATCACACCATCTCCTAAATGACCAAGGCCACCTCAGCACTAGTCCTGCAAGGAAAGAGCAGAGACCATGATGGTTTACATATTCTGCTCCCTCCTCCTGAAAATCACAGTGAATTTTTCCCAGTGCTCATTGCAAAAAGATTTTTTCTGTGCTAATTAGCTTAATCAAATAATTATTTTCCTCCTTCCAAAACAAGAGGTTTTATTCAAGCATTTTGACCAAGCTTGGAGATGTAAATCCAGGCGCATAAAAGATGATGTAACTACGCCTTAACCGTTTGCAATCCGTTAACTGAGCTCTGCAACCTGCTTTTAGCCTCTGTGAACTGCAGCGTGAAGAGCCACCGTAAGGGTGGTGTGGTGTAACCCGGTTCGTTTGGCCTCCTAGCTGGGGCAGGCTGCAAGCGGGGCTCCTCAGCAGCTACGTGGGCTTAGCTAATGGGAGACAACTGTGAGGCACTTGCAATAGTGACACCAAGTATTTGCTTTAGGCTTACCCCTCATGCTAATGCCATTAAAATGGTGTGGCTCAGCAGTTCCCAAAGGGATTATCACGAGCCTCCATTTGAGGAGCTCCTCGTTTGACCAGCCCCTGAGCTGCAACTTGATCTGCAGAATGGGTGTCAGGCTCACCAAGTGCCCAGTGGGGTCACCCCCACCTTCAAAATGCATCTCCCTGTGGAAAATCTTCAGCCTGCAAGAGTCAGTTTAAAAAAATATTGATACAGATTCTCTCCCCTCTCCAGCCTGCAGAAGCCTAGCAATCTCCCTGCATCTCCAAGGCCCACAGAGCTGTTTNAAAGCTGTTGTTCCCCTCGGGGCAGAGAGAGATTACCGTGGCTCAGTGTCTATCAAACACGGGAAGAGAATAGGGCCAGGGGCAATGAGACAGCTTCCGAGTATGAAGGGCCCTTCTTCTTCTCCGCAGCAACCAGCAGCCTGCCAAAGAATTCCTGTAAGCTCTCGGCGGCTTTGTGTGCCTGCCCGGGCTGTGGGCAGCACTGCAGCAGGCCTGCCTATTGTCGGCAGGGCTCAAAGGGAGCAGGGGAGAGAAAAGGGGAGCTGGGGGGAGGAAGAGGGCTTAAGGGGGCTTGTTGTTATCAAAGCCGCAGAGGTTATTGTGCCGGAGCAGAATCACGCTGCTTCTGAGCCCCTTCAGTGTGGCTGTTAATGGGGGCACTGCAGGGAGACAGAGGGTGGGATTTGCTCCATGTAAACTCGCCGGGGTCTCCCTCTGCACGCACTTTGCTCACTCGCACCCTCTGGCTCAGAGCAGGCATGTGCGGAGAGAGGCAGGTGGCCGTGCACCCTCCTTTCCCATATCCACCGGCATCCAAAGACACCTGCCAAGGGAGCCAGGCTCACTTAGGCTCCCACCAAGGCACCTGCTACAGACACAGGCTCAGACCTGCACAAACATCCGAGCTGACATGCACAGATGCACCTACCAGCCCCTCATGGATTCAGAGATTAATACATGCACATCCAGACCTGCAAATGCAACAGTTCATCGCTGAGGGCATCTACAGCTGGACACATAGATACACCTGATGGCTCATACACGTACTCTTAACATCTGGGTGCAAGCCCTTAACCCAAACACACAGAGTCAGATAAACCCATACGCAATAGTATATAAGCAAGCTTTTCCTGGCACGCACAAATGAGGTAGTCTCAAGGCCCTGTATCAGAGACCATGAGGACATGGTAGAGTTAGCAGAAGGGATGCTAAGCCACGTTCTTTTAAAAGCTTCATCTGCATCCCAGGAAAGGAGAAGCTGAAGTCCTCTGGGGAGTGAAAGCCTCAGGAAGGGGCTTGTGAGCAGGGGTCTGTGGCCACCAGTTTTGCAAATACTCATGCCATGTGTCATGAACTAAGAATCTCCCAAAACACCATGCCCCAAAGACCCTGACTGACTGGAGTAAGAGGCTGATATTGAAACTGGGGCAAGTCCCAAGCAACCATGAAGTCAGGGTGAGCAGGGTGGAACAGCCAGGTCTCCATTCAAACTCTGGCCTGAGTTGGATCAGGTACACGTGAGNTGAGCTGCAACTTGATCTGCAGAATGGGTGTCAGGCTCACCAAGTGCCCAGTGGGGTCACCCCCACCTTCAAAATGCATCTCCCTGTGGAAAATCTTCAGCCTGCAAGAGTCAGTTTAAAAAAATATTGATACAGATTCTCTCCCCTCTCCAGCCTGCAGAAGCCTAGCAATCTCCCTGCATCTCCAAGGCCCACAGAGCTGTTTGTCCATAGTGCAGGAGGAGCAGGCTAGTAAGGAGGCCAAGAAGCATGAAGTGGCCTCCTGCAGCAGAAAAACCTGTGTGAGGATATGTGAAAAATAACCCTGACTTGCTAATCCTAGCTGTGAGCAAACAATTAGCAGGAAGCAGAGGCAAACAGGAAAGCTGATTTAATTATGTGACACTGATACAGCCAGTGAACTGGAGGGGAGGGAAGGGG
>VXBO01010503.1:2505813-2518393 GCA_013400135.1 Rhinoptilus africanus
GGGTCAAAACAGTTTGTAAAAATCTGTTTCACAAAAGCTGTTGTTCCCCTCGGGGCAGAGAGAGATTACCGTGGCTCAGTGTCTATCAAACACGGGAAGAGAATAGGGCCAGGGGCAATGAGACAGCTTCCGAGTATGAAGGGCCCTTCTTCTTCTCCGCAGCAACCAGCAGCCTGCCAAAGAATTCCTGTAAGCTCTCGGCGGCTTTGTGTGCCTGCCCGGGCTGTGGGCAGCACTGCAGCAGGCCTGCCTATTGTCGGCAGGGCTCAAAGGGAGCAGGGGAGAGAAAAGGGGAGCTGGGGGGAGGAAGAGGGCTTAAGGGGGCTTGTTGTTATCAAAGCCGCAGAGGTTATTGTGCCGGAGCAGAATCACGCTGCTTCTGAGCCCCTTCAGTGTGGCTGTTAATGGGGGCACTGCAGGGAGACAGAGGGTGGGATTTGCTCCATGTAAACTCGCCGGGGTCTCCCTCTGCACGCACTTTGCTCACTCGCACCCTCTGGCTCAGAGCAGGCATGTGCGGAGAGAGGCAGGTGGCCGTGCACCCTCCTTTCCCATATCCACCGGCATCCAAAGACACCTGCCAAGGGAGCCAGGCTCACTTAGGCTCCCACCAAGGCACCTGCTACAGACACAGGCTCAGACCTGCACAAACATCCGAGCTGACATGCACAGATGCACCTACCAGCTCCTCATGGATTCAGAGATTAATACATGCACATCCAGACCTGCAAATGCAACAGTTCATCGCTGAGGGCATCTACAGCTGGACACATAGATATACCTGATGGCTCATACACGTACTCTTAACATCTGGGTGCAAGCCCTTAACCCAAACACACAGAGTCAGATAAACCCATACGCAATAGTATATAAGCAAGCTTTTCCTGGCACGCACAAATGAGGTAGTCTCAAGGCCCTGTATCAGAGATCATGAGGACATGGTAGAGTTAGCAGAAGGGATGCTAAGCCACGTTCTTTTAAAAGCTTCATCTGCATCCCAGGAAAGGAGAAGCTGAAGTCCTCTGGGGAGTGAAAGCCTCAGGAAGGGGCTTGTGAGCAGGGGTCTGTGGCCACCAGTTTTGCAAATACTCATGCCATGTGTCATGAACTAAGAATCTCCCAAAACACCATGCCCCAAAGACCCTGACTGACTGGAGTAAGAGGCTGATATTGAAACTGGGGCAAGTCCCAAGCAACCATGAAGTCAGGGTGAGCAGGGTGGAACAGCCAGGTCTCCATTCAAACTCTGGCCTGAGTTGGATCAGGTACACGTGAGCACTGCCACAAGGCTGTTCCCAAAGCCTGGCACACAAGTTTCTCAGACTCCATGAGGAATCCAGCATCCTATTGTGGGAACCAAGCCATCAGACATGAAATCAAAAAAATAAACTTTCAGTGGGGACTAGAGCGACTATCTCCTTATCCCCAAAACCTTGCCCAGGGGAAGTACCAACCAAAGCCCCTCCAAGACACTGTGACAGAGGGAGGTTTCACATGCTTGTCAGACCCACAGCCAAGACCTCGATAGAAGTGGGAAAACCCAGAGGTCTGGCCCCCTTCTTATCCTACATTTGGCTGGAAAAGGAAATCACTCTGAAAAAACCTCAAAATCTCCTTCTTTCTGGACCGGTAAATTTTCTTCACGCTCATGCCAACCAGATTAGTAGAAGCTTTGCTCCACAGTGTCCAAATCCACACCTGACCACAGCTCCAGTTAAAACAGCCTTTACCCACTGAGCATGGACGGTGGAGAGCTGGTGCACTACACAGCAGCCAGACCCTCCCCCATTCCCGGGGTGGCCCCACTCATCAGTCCCAGGGAAAAGCCTCACCCTTCGACCCAGCGCTGATTCACCTTATCGGTGCTACTCGTACCCTGCCCAGACTCACAAACACTCACGTGTAAGAGACCCACGCGCAGGCACACACGTGTGCACATGTGGGGTGAGAGTAATTCATCCGCAACCTGCACCTTCTTCTTCATCCCTTCTCCTCCCACTCCCACCCCATCGCCCAGCAGATGCTGCTGAGCCAGCCCAGGAAGGCAGGCAGGGAGCTGGGAAGAGGGATGAAGAGGTACCCCAAGAGGGAGAGCAGCAGCCTCCAACAACCCTGGTAGGAAAAGTAGGGGGGCTGAGGCTGTGGGGGAGGGGATGGAGGCAAGGCAGGGAGGGCTTCTCATTGTGAGGGAAATTTTATTTTTAACAGATGCTAAGGCAGATGGCACAGAATTAACAGAAAATGGGAGAGGAAAAAAGAGGAAGAACATTACTGGCTCCAGAGAGAGTGGACATTAAAAAAATAAAGAATAAGGGAATGAAAACAAGTTTAAGTACTCTCTCCAGAGGAGGGGGGGAGGGAAAGCGTGAGGCAGAGCAGGGACGAAGCAGCGTGATAATAACCAAAGGCGTGAAATTGCAAAAGTAAAATTTGTGGCACTCGGGAGGGGCTGATAAGGCCCCAGCTTCATTGCAAAACTCACTCAGAAATTACTGATGTGATGTTTTAGCCTTTATCATTAATAATAATCGAGAGTGGGGAGCGGGGTGGGGGCGCCTGAAACAAAGAGGGAGAGAAATCGCATGAGCATCCGAAACCTGGGGAAGGAAGAAGAGGCAGCAAGAGGAGAGCTGGGGGAGAGGAGAGGTGTGGGGGGAGAGGATCAGCGAAGGGGCTCAAATGAGGGAGAAAAGGGATGAGAAGGGAAGGAAAAGCTGAAAAAGGAAAAGGAAGCGATGCCAGCCAAGAAAAAAAAGAGGAGGAGGAAAAAGCTGGAGGAGGAAGGTTAAAGGACATGAGGAGAACAAAGGGGAAAGGCAGACAAACAGGAGTTGGGGAAGAAAACACCAAAAAGTGAGGGAGGGGGAAAGGCAGCTGTGAGGGAGAAGAATGTGAATGAATGGAGAAAATGATAGCAGAGATGAAATAGTGGGAGAAGACAGACTGCAGGACAGGGAGTAAGAGAGGGGGAGACAAAGAGATATGGTCCTGCCGCTCTCCTCCCAAATTAATCGAGGATACATCAACCCAAGCCACTAAAACAGAGCTATTATGAATGGGTTAGTCACAGGTGGAGTTAAAGGCCTACAGAGGGATATTAGCCAAAATTGAGTGGCTTTTAATTTCTTTCTAACGAGAGATTGTGGCTGGGGAGCCAGACACTGCCTCGGCTTAGCTAGGCCTGAAGGCAGCTAAACACAGGAGCCGGCAGCTTCCCACAGCCACGCTAAACCACAGGCGAGCTGACCTGTGCCGTGCACGCAGCGAGGTGGAAAAGGCACACGTGAGCTGACCTGCCCGCCCCACGCCACGGAACGGCAGAGCCACGGGTCACGGCATGGGGACACAGACAACAAAGCTGGCAGAGACCCACCGGACCGCTCTGCCTCCTCTCGGCATCAGCGCAGGGCTGTGCCGACGGATGGATGACGGCTTTCTAGTGTCCGGGGGGAATTCGCTGTGCCCGTCAGGGCTTTGCTTTTACTGGGACAAAGATCTCCCTGCACTGCAGCCTGCTCATTGCCCTCCTGGAGAGACCGGGGAGCTTCGACACAAGACCAGGACATCTGGGTTCTATTTCTGGCTCTGCTGCTGGCAATTCACCACATTTCTCCATTTCCCCATCTGCTATCTGGGAATAATGCAGTATTGTTGAAACTAAGCACTTAAAAATGATGAATCAGACCATCTCCCCATTCCAAAATCATGAGATTGGTTTAAAAAATCATGACACCTTCAAGAAGGATAAGGCCACGTGCAAGAGGACTCACACACCTTCTGAGAATCCAGCCTATGGGAACTTAGTTTCCATGCTTTTCTACAAGATTTAGAAATAGATTTCTTTCTTTTCCTGAGCTTAAAGCACACAGTTAATTTGGGCACATGATGTAGGGATGGCATGAAAAAAATCATCTCTAGAATTGGTAATACTAAGCAACAGGAATTTTTTTCCTGTAGAGCCATGTGCAAATTTTCCATGAAAACCTCTCACTTCCCAAAGTGTTGATTCATTAAAACTAAAGGGAGGGATGAATTTCTAACTANTGTTTTATGATTGAAAATGACTTTTCATTTTAAGTTCTAGACCATTTGGGCTTAAAAGGGACTTCCAAATGGTAAAAAGTTGCACTGGGAACAAAATATTTAATTTGATCCAATACAAACTTTGGGGGCTAGGATACAAGGAGAGGGAGATAGGGTCAGGATGAGATTCAAATTATTCCTTTGTGAAAGCATTACATATTTTTACTTCTTATCCCATTTTGGAGCAGAATTAACTGCAGTTTACCAATTCTCATAGAAGAAAAAAATATTTCCTGCCTAGATCCAACTTCCATCTATATGAGATGTTTTAAGGACTGCAGATAGTATGTTCTAAGTATTCTTAGTTTATGTATTTATTTTATCCACTACCCATATGATCCAGCCTAAATAACCCCCCACATACACTTTCATCTTGTTGCTCTTCAAATACTCACACATCTTTCCCTTTTCCAAGCTGGACCCAGGCTTGCTTGTGACGGTTGTGGAATTCACTCAGGAGTGGATGTGCTTTCAGGTGAAAGATGCAAACCAGATGAGCTGGAAAGTGTGTGAGACCTCTGAGCCAACAAAAACACTTCTGCTGAATATATGTGAAGGCAGCAGGAAGCAATCCTGCAAATCAGGGTGAACTCACATGACAGTGACATAGAAGCACAGTGGTACCTGTGATTATACAGGTGGTGTGTTTATGGAACACGTATTACACTTGTGACAAGTCATAAAAACACACAGAAGCTGCTCTTAGTGCATGGAACATCATGTGAAATCTGATAACAACAGGCATGTCTAATGGGCAGGAGTCACTTCTGGAAATCACCTGCTAATTCATCTGAGAAGAATTCATAAACTTGAGAGACAGCCAATCTTTGTGGCGAGGTAAATCTGTATCACTTCTCTGGATCTTACTGGCACTTGGAAGAAGAAACTTCATCCTTCCAATGAAAGAGCATGCAAAGAGAAGAGACAACATTCACGCAAAGCTGTCACCCTGTGCTAGGGGGAAAGGACCCAGAGACAGCGTTTCTGGGTTCCAGGCTCAGCTCAGCTTCAGCACTTTGCCTCCAGCTCCGCCAGAAAACAAGAGCAGCTGCCAGATGCATCTGGTTTGGTGCTTTCATTCATTTAAAACATTGCAGGCTGTCTTTGGCTATCTTTCTTTCAAAGACACAAGAGAAAGATTATGCGTGTTCTTCTCTTAGTCAAATGGTGAGTTCAACTGGGAAAGGTCAGCAGTGCTGACTCTGGCTTCTCCAGCTTCTGAGCCTCCTCCAGGTCTCCAGCTGGAGAATCTCTTACCTGTTTATTAGGGAAACAGTGCCATGGCATGAAGTTCAGCCTTCAGGGAGAATTCATGGGCCCTGGAAACTGAGCACCGAATAATGCCAGTGCATGTCCTTACTCAGAGACCTCAGACTTCCACGTGCAGGTTTTCCAGCTCGCTCACTCACACAGGAGCACTGGCTGAGCCTCCAGTGTTTCCTGTTGATAATTCTTCTGCCTCGTCTGTCGGCACGGAGCAAGGACCATTCCCAGCTGTCACGAAAGCCTTTTTCAATAGGCGCCGTCCCCCCTGGGCTGCCAGCTGAGGCCGCTCCCTGGAGAGCTACACCCCTCTCAGAGTCTATTAAAGCTCAATTACCGAGGGCTGGCTGGCCTCACTGCCTGGCAAAGGGAGGGAAGATGCTCCTCTCTCTCCCGGGGTCGGAGCTGCTTCACTACGGGCCCGGCCAGCTCAGATCTATGTATGAATTTAATAAGATCAAATGAAGTACAAGAGCTGAGGGGAGGAAAGCAGGGAGAGGAAAAGCTGTAAGAAGGCAGCTCAGAAAGCCACCACTGCCTGCCTAGGCAAGACTGGCTGGCCCAGAGAGGACAAAGGGTGCATTGCTGATTTACGCCACAGGCACAATGGAGCCTACTTGATTTGCACCATTGGGGACCTCCAGGCCCTCCTGGCCTCACAGACCCTGTCCCATCAGCGTCTTCCCAGCCCAGCATCTGATCTACTGGTGCTTTCCCAGGGACCAAAAACATTCTCTCCTACACATCCTGCTTCCATTCTGCCACCACGCAGGCCCTGATACCCCAGGAGGTTTTGCATCTCCAGCAGTCAAATCCTGGCCTTTCCCATACATTGGAAAAGAGCTGTCATCAACGCCAACACAAAAGTTTCTATCAGGGATAAATAGCTTCCCTCCCACCTACACCCTCCCTCCTTGGATGTGTCTTCTGGGGTCTGAGTCCATAGACAGAACTATACAAATAGATCAGTCATACAGATAGCAGTCGTGTTTCATTTGCTACTCAGTATCCTTATGGGCAATGAAAATAAGAGAAGCTGAAAAAATGTAAAAGCATTTATTTCATTCTTCATCCCTTAAGGACCCATGTTTTCCAAAGCTGCTTGCATCAGCAATGAAGGTGGGGGTGAGGGAAAGGAGGACTCACTGTTGTGCTCAAGGTCTAACTGTGGTTTAGCACGTCTCCATCGTGGTCCACAGGACTCAATGTCCCACAGAGATCAAGAGGTAAAAGCCTCATATGCCCTTGGAAGGCATCCTTTATCCTCATCACACAGACAAGGAAACTGAGGTAGGGGAGAAGCCTGACAGCCATTTACAGAACCTCTCAGAGATGTGCCTGAGAACCGGAGGCAAGCGAAGCAGGGTCCCCTAAGCACCAGGCTGCCTGTCTTCCTTGGTACACTGTGACACCTGCCACCAGCTTAGGAACAAGGGAACAGAAGAGAGGAAACTCATCAAATGCAAACCATTCACAGGCATCACAGAATAGACACTCAGTCCAGAAGGGTCTGCACAATATCCCATCTCCAAACTACAAATCACCACTCACCTCTAAGACAAACCTGAGACCTCCAGTAGAAGGCACATACCCAGCATGCTGAGTCACAGGGCAAGAGTAGGCCCTGCTGAAACTTCCCCTATTCCCAGTTTCCGGCAGAAGTCAGGATCTGTGGGAATGCTCTCCAGAGCTCCTCCTGAAAACCCACCTCTGGTGCTGAGTGGGATGAGCAGGATGTAGCAGTGCAGGGAAACACGGATGGTCCAGCCTCTCCAGTCCACAGGCACACAGCAGAGCGGGGCTGGTGCTCTCCTCGTGCAGCCAGGAAACAAGAGCTCTCTTGGGTGCAGACACGAGCTGCCAAGAACATACCTGAACCCGAGAGCTTCTTCTCTTGCCTTGAATTAACAGCATACATGCAGCACGGAGCAGTATCAGGACCCGGCCAGTTTCAAAGGGCAGAGAAGAAGTATGTCCTCTGCTGCCAGCTGAGCCAAGCCTCCAGCTTTCTGCCTCTTGGCAGAACATCTCTCACACTTCTGCAGCACCTTCCTCACTGGGGCCCTGCAAAAAAACCTACCTATTTTCTGGCCAAGAGCAGCGAGACCAGCAGGGACTGATACTTTCTCACTCCCATCAAATGTGTCACTTCAGAGCGGACAGAGGAGAGGCAAGGGCATATGATCTGGTGAAGCGAGCACGAGCTGGGTGAGTGTCATTGTCCATGGGTGGAGCGGAAGGCATGGAATGGCAGAATCAACATATATTCCCATGCAGGCTGGGCACCAGGGACAATGGTGACATCGGTCCAACAGACACTGGTTCCACTGGGATCATGCCTGCTGAGTACTTTTCCCAGGATGGCCTGTTACATGTCCAGTTCCCTTCAAGGTAGCGGCTTGAGGAGACTATGGCTGCATGACCAGATTGGAAGGAGAAAAATCGAGTTGCTGTGTGCCCTGTATTTCACACAGGCAGACATCTCCAGAGGCGCTGGCATTTTTCATTCCTCAGCAGCGCTGCCATACTGGGCACCACACTGGCCCGGCTCCCAGGCACACATGGCACACACAGCCCTGAGATCCGAGTGAGGCCTGTAAAGAGGACGCTGCTGTCATGGTCCCTTTAGACCTTTGCAAAAACTGGGGGGATTGCTGCAGATGCCCACTTTCCTAGCTTTACTCTGGGCCTTTTGATCCTTGCTGCTTCTCTTCAAACTTCAGCATCTGGAGTCATGACATTTTAGGGAACATGAATTTGGAGGGGCAGGTGTTGAAGGGCAGAGGTTTAGTGGAAGAAAACCTAACAGATTCAACAAACCTGGAAGGCAATAAAAATTAAAAGAACATTATACCAAAGCCAATGGGGTTTTGTAATTTACTGGCTTTGGCAGACAGGCTGAACAAAACCTCCCACCAAAAAAACAATCAGAACATGCCGCCTGCAAAGAGTACAAAAGGACCCACACATGCAGAGACCGGTGGCAGTAGGAACACCTTGTCTCCTTCCCATTCAGGAGAAGCCCAAAGTGGATCCCTGCAGTCCAAGCCCAGGCTCGTCCACTTCAGCCAAGAGGAATTGTACCAGGCTGGTGATTCAGGGAGAGCTGAACCTTCATTTAAGAGGAGCCTTGGCTCTGTGCTGTCCCTGGTTTAAAACCTTCAGAGCCTCAGAGGTGACTGTGCTCTTGCTGGAAAAAGAGAAGGGACAGGGCCAAAGAGGAACAGGTCAAGCCTGCCACACACTGGTGAGGAAGACCTCCAAGGAGGCAACATGCAGCAACAGAGATGCCCAGATTTGAGCAGCCCCATCCTTGGTGTACTGAAAGCGCCGCTGAAGAGTGCCTTGACTTGCAGCGGAGTTGAGCAGTGGCTGGGAAGCTCCAGCAGCACACACCAGCGCAGGCACAAAGTGAAAGGCGCTGCCCCGCGGCACAAACCGGGCAGGCAGGGAAAGGCAGGTGAAGTGAGGTGAGGTAGCTTGGGCTACCCAGCAAGCTGGTGGAAAAGAAGGACTGAATATTCCCTTGTGTGATGCCCATGTCCATCGCTCCAGCTGCCTCCCGCTGAGGTAGCAGCATCTGACACCACAAATTGCCCTATCCCTGGCACTGGCATCCGACACAGCCAAGATAGGCATCAAATTTATACTTGACCAAAACCATGGACCAATATGCTTCCTAGGAAGCCCTGTGTGCCGCGATCCTAGACAGAGCCTTAAGGCAGCCCCTTTCCTAGAGAACCGAGGAAAAATATCCTCCCTACCCCCATCCCCAGACATTGCTCCCTGGAGCTTTACACCCAAAGGACTACAGACATGTTGGGGAGGGACAGGGACACAGAGAGAGGATCTCCTGACAGAGACTGGGAGGAGGATTAAAAAAATAAAAAGAAGAAAAAAGATGGAAGAGAGGCAGTGAGCAGAGGCAAGAGAAAGAAAAAAAGAAAAAAGGAGTGGGAAGGGAGAAAGTGAGAAAAAGAGAGAGAGTGAGAAAAATGACAGGAGCTGAATTTTCGGCGCCCTCACTTTAAATCAAGATAAAAGACTGAAATGGAAAATAACAGTCCAGAGAAACCCCTGGACGGCTTTGGGCGTTAATGGAAACACATGGCTGAAGGCTGTAGTGTTGTCAGCTTCCCCGTGCTCTGACATTCCTTTCTGATAATCCGGCCTGCCATAAAATTAGAATAGCAAATACCTCCTGACAAAGATGCATGTTTCCCTCTATTGTGCCATCATAAAAAAAACTCCGCTGGTGACTCGAGGAGCCGCAAACTTCAATTTAAATTTACAGTGCGGCGGAAGGAAAGTGATATGCACTCAAAAATTTTAATAACCTATTAAGTTACGACTTCAATTTCATTTTATGAATATTTTCCTTGGGGAGCAGTGCTATCACAGAGAAAGATAGAAATTTAAAAAAGATAAATAGTGCCATTAATCTCCAACATTTCTCTTCCATTATCCTTGAAAATTAGGAGTTATTTTTGTTCAGATCTTCATGTAATTAGCTCCCTACACTTGATTCACTAGCCAGAAAATGACCATGTTCAGAAAATTAAAAATTTGTCATTAAGTGGAATTTAACATAATATCATTTATCTTTATCTATTCCCCAGCTGACAGCAGGAGCCTTGGAAGTGATACAGGCTTCTGTGTCAGAGAGTAGGGGCAAGTCCTCGACATGAGGGGGAGGGCGCGGGAGTGGGGGGGGGGAGGCTATAAGGATGTGGGAGGGTAGCGGGAGAGGGGAAGCGTGTGAGACAAAAAGGAAGCAGGAGCTGGAGTCACGGGAAGAGGGGGAGAAAAGGAGGAGTGGGGCGTGGGAGGAGAGGGATAATGCAGGAGGGAGTCAGAGGAGTAGGGTAGACAGCCAGGCAGGGCGAGGGGTGGAGTGGGGAGCAGGGGGGCGAGGAAGAGGAGGGCAGGGAAGGCTAGCAAAGTAGGGCTATCTGCTGGGCTCAATGGCAAAGCTCAGAAAGGGCCACCACGAAGCCAGCTGGGTATCGCAACGAGAGGAGAGTCGAGGGCCTGGTGAAATCCCGACCTGCAGGATCCCCGAGTGTGGTCACTGGCTTCAGCTGGACTGGATGAATGCCAAGGCACTGGTTTTCCGCTGGTGGCTTTCTCTAATTCTTTGCCTGCCCCAGCCCACCAGTCCCTCATGAAACACATGGGAGGACGCAGCAGAAATCCTCACCAAGGTCAGAGGAAAGCTTTTACTGCCTATTAAAGACCTAAAGCCTACATTGGCTACAAGATCCAAATGAATATTAGATGTCAGCAGACCTCCTCCTCTTCAAGCGTCTCAGAATGATCCACCAAGTACCCTCCATCAAGTCATTATCACCTTGTACAGAGGGGAAACCGAGGCAGAGAACAGGTCTTCGAAGTGCCACAAGGTGGTAAGACTGGAAGAAGGGCTGGGACCAGAACCCAGCTCAGACTGGCGGATCCTTTGAGACCTTCGGCTCTAACTCTTACTTTGCACTTTCCTCAACTAATCCTCTGCGCACACCAGAGGTTCCGCAAGTCCAGCTCTCCAGCATGGGCTGAACTGCAAGAAGCCTCCTCAGCTTCTGAATCCCTCCCATGGACCAAAAGCATTAGCCTCCTAACCATCTCATTTAATCTGTCTCTCCTTCTCTCAGTGGCTAGATCTGATAAAATATCTCTCTGGAGAAAATGAAAGAGAATAAGTGGAAGGAAGGAGAAGATGACCATAAAGCAAACACTATGGGCAGGAGCTATTTTAAATAACTGGCTAGCTAAAAAAGCCAAGGACATTAGCTACTCAGCAGTTCCATCACAAGAGCTCGTGCTATTTTAAGCAAATCTCTTCGCTTCTCTATTCTGGCTTAAAGTTTGGGGATTTTTCCACTCCTCACAGAGAAGTTTTGGGGAGTTCTATTTAGTTGCATTTCCTTCTCGTATATCTTGATTTTCAAACTTTGTGCAGACGTTTTATCCTTGTTTCCTTTTATAAGTACAATGAAGTGCGTGTGTTGGGGGGAAAGCCACAAAGACTTGCACTTCATCAGAAACAAGCTTAATGACCTTGCACTCTGCTATATATTCTTCTGTGCAAAACTTAACACAGATTTTTGCACAAGTATCCACTGGACAGTGCATAGTATGTTACAGATCTGCACAACAAGAGGGTGTAAAACAGCAGAGGAACATTCTAGTGCAGACACTTACCACAGTGCTCTGTGGCTGCGATTTTTGATGCAATCTAGGGAGTTAGGTACAAAAAAATTTCACACAATAGTCTTCTCCCCCCAAGTTTCTGCAAGCCACAGCTAGCAGCCACAAAGTACCAGCCCACATGCCTTAACGTATTTCTTTTTACCTATAAAAGGATCAGATGGGTTAGGGTCACTGCACTCATCCTGTAGCTGGACACATGGAGGTGTTGAAAGTACCTCAGCATTACAGCAAAACAACAGCAGAGCTGGGCATGGGACCCAACCACCCTGCCTTGTTTCTGCAGGCAGCCCTGCACTGCTGCCTCTGAAGCTTCCCACCACCACCCAGGGGATGCAATGCTGCTTTATGGCTCAGGCAACCTCTTTATTCTGGTGCACACGTAGCTGGAGCCAGCAGCAGGGTTGGATAAGCACAGGTCTGTCTACTGGTTTTCACTAGGCACTGGGTATGGCTCTAGATGGGATCCTTAGCTGGAGGAAAGGAACGTAGCACCTACTGTAGCACTTGACGCGGTAGGGTGGAGGACTGTCTCTAGGGATCTGTTCTGGGACACATTTTCTCATCTCAAGTCTAGTGCAGCCATGTCCCTGTCTGGTCCGAGGGCTGAGTGGAAGTACCCAACACTCATCACCTGCCACAACACTGCAGAGCAAACTCCCTCTGGCCAGTGATCTGAAAAGCCAAGAATCATCTCGTCCCTTCAGTAGGCTGTCTCAAAATGGCTGTCTGGGACCTTCACCAGCTTGGAGGGCCCAGGCTGGAGAGGAGGAAGGCTGCATACATAGCCATAGCGGGAAATGTTGATCCTTGATCCTTGTGGGGCACCTCCCCATGGCAACACTGATCTGACCCACCAAAACTCCCATGAGGCATTTCCCTCTGTGCTGGGGCTGGTCCCTGACCACTGATGGGGGAAATCAGGAATGTCATTTTCTCTCGCTGCTCCACTGCCCAAACTTTTTTTTTTTTTTTTTTTTTTTTTTTTTTTTGGTTCTTTCCAGACGCGCCTTTTCTCCCCTCGGCT
>VXBO01010503.1:2518470-2568296 GCA_013400135.1 Rhinoptilus africanus
TTTTTTTTTTTGGTGCATCCCAGAGCATGCTCTTTCCACCCTGGCTCTCAAGCGGCCCTTTCCACCCGGGTCTCCTCCCTCACACCCTCCCACTTAGCCTCATGCTCCTCCTCTCCCATCCCTCCACACACTTTATTTTTTGCCTTTTCCCTTTATTTTCTGTCTTTGCTCTGTTTATGCCCTCTCTTTTCGCTAATTCTTGGGCTGTTTGATTCATGGTGGTCTCAAAGTGGAGGCTAAGGCCCCTTCCCCTCTTACCAACTTATTATATGATTTACCAAAGTGCCTTCACTTTGTTCCCTCATTCCTTGACTCAGCATCTATCCTTGCTGCTCCCCTTAAAAATCAGCTTTGCTCCTCTTTCAGCCCCACTGTCTTCCTCTACCCACTTCAACTTTGTTTTATAGCTTTACCAGCTAAGCCAGACCGTTCTTTTCCTTTCCCCCCACCACAGTCCATGGCCCATCCCCTCCTGCCTCTCCCATCCTTTTCTCATGCTCCCCCTCCTCACCAGAGCCTCAGCGCTGCAGCCTTAAAGCAGGATAAATGGATATGGATATCGTACAATAAAACCTTCAGAATGGAGAGTTTTGTGCAAGTGAACAGCAGCCAAGCCTGAGAGACTGAAAATTGGATAAAGGGATTAAAACAGTAGCACATTAACAGGAGATTTAGAGTGTAATAAACTCATTTCATAATAATATGTGCGTTGGGGCTGGTAATAAATCATCGCGGGATCCCTGCCTTCCGCAGTGCCGGAACGAGGCAGTGACCCGAAAGCGGGGTAGGATTTCAGCGAGATGTGGATTAATTTCACAGGGTTCTTGGCCAGGAATAGAGCGGCTGTGCCATTGCCGTACAGCTGCTGCTGCTGCTACTGCTGGCTTTTTACAAAAAAAAAAAAAGGCACAAAAGCAAACAAATGAAACCAAACAAGAGGACCTGCCAACACCGCCTGGCACACCTGTTTGGGGAGAGGGGTGGTCAAGTGGCCTTCACCAGCACAACCCCAGAGGCCAAACACCACTACTTCTCAGTCACCTCCCTGGACGATGTCCTGCCCCCTTTCCATGCAGACTTGTGGGGTAAAGATGATAAAACAGCAACAGGAAAAAAGCCATCTAGAGAAAAATGCTAGGCTAAGTCCCCACATTAATGGCCCAAATAACTTTACCTAAGATATTCAAGCCAAAAGAATATAACAACCACATGCAGTAGATACACCGTCCTGGTGGGTAGCCTAAAACGCAACCTTAGGACAGGTGGGAATGGGAAAACCTTGAGACCTCACTCATATCTGCTGTACAAAGCTCATGAAAAGTTACAAAAGAGATGAAGCCTCAGACCAAGAAAGGGATGAGAACAGCATGCTGGAATGTTCCCAGAGAAAGAATACAGATGGATCCAAGCCATAACGCAATTAGGTGAGGCAAGGACTTTGCAGCAAAAGGTAATAAAGGAATAAAGAACAGGAAAATGCAGTACAAGTGTCCTGGAATAAAAAACAAAGGGCTTAAGGAGGCACTGGGGAGATGGGGACAGGTTGATCATATCTTAAAGAAGATTGGAGAGCACAAAAAAGCTTCCCAAAAGAGGAGGTACCGAGAAGGTCACAACAATCAAGGCACTGGTCCAGATAACAGGGGAGCTAGGTTCTACTTCTTGCCACTGCAGCCATGGAGCTTGCTTGGATGGTGAGCTCTCAGGGGAGATTCCTGCCTTGCTTTACCATAACCCATAAAAATGTGGTCCAGCCTGTGAGAAAAATATATGGGGATACCTTGATGTTGATGTAATTGGACATGAAAACAAGAATCTGTATTGAAGAAAAGACAGGATGGGCCAATCTCAAAGGAAATTCCCTAAACATAAACCAAGACTAACCTGGCATGAAGAGGGAGGGTAAATATAGGTGAGAGAACTGGGACACTGTGAAGACTGAGGAAGTGAATGGCCAGCAGGACAAAATTCACATCTCTAAAGGAGACTTAAGGGCTGGACACCTGCAGATTCATGGAGATCTGTCTTTGCTGGTACCCAAGAGTTAGCACCACAGTGCTTATTTAATCAAGGCCAGAGTCACAACTCTGGACTTCCCTGAAAATATTAACCTCTATGCTGTGCTACTGAAATACGGTGGTAATGAAAAGTCATCAGGTCACACATCAGCCATCTGCCTTGGTGAGCAGTTCAGGATGTTCAAACCAAACAACGCATATAACCATTCCTCATATGGAAGCCTAAGCCTTGCAAGAAGCCTGCATCTGAGGCAGAAAGCTACATTCATATGGAAGTTTTCTTTACATATGTGGTGGCTGCTAACCCACAAATCCCGCAAGGAAACCCTGTTTCTTTAACAAAGGGAGTTTTGCAGCGTCATGCAGGTGTGTGCAGAAGACACAGCAAACACCTACGACTTTTACAGGACCAGATTGGGAGGTAGGCTCAAGTGGCATGTCTAGATTTTTTTAAAAGGTGTTTGACATCACATTGAAGGATGGATTAAGGGAAAATGCAAAACAAGGAGAAAGGCAAGACTGCAGTAAAACAGGGAAATGAGACTCAATCAGATAGAAGGGCTGAGTGTCTCATCTGCTTGTGATTCATTTAGTAAAGGGACAAAGAATGGGCCCCAGCACTGCTTGGAAAGTCATGCCCATGGATCTCCAAGAAGAAAGTGGCAGAAAGGAACAGATAAAGGTCCATTTCCATCAGGTCCCAGCAGACTGTTGCATGAACTGCCAAACTTCTTCCAAGGAAACCAAAATACCATATTTACAAAATGTTACAACGTCTGGATAGAAGCGAAATGTTTCATAGCCATTGCAGTGCAGAGCAACACAGGTAGCCAGTACTAGGTCGAAGGCCTGGCTCTTCCCCCAGTCCAAGGGAAGCCACCAGCCTGGCTTGAGGACAAGGGTCCTGCACACGGCAAATAGTTCAGCCTTGGCTTGGGCAACTACTAGTCACTGGCGCAGACTGGAACAGGTCTAACAGAGGTGATCTGTAACTCCACGCTGGCTAAAGTGTTCACTTGGGATGGAGAAGGTGTATGGCCTTGTCCATCTTCTGAATCACTCTGTGCCAGGACTGGAGTGTGACTCTGCCCTTTGCCCCTGAGCGCCCAGAGCACAAATGTATTAACCGTACCAGGTCACTTTCTTTCCTGCTAGTTTAGATCAGGCAGCTTAACTTCCACTTAGGAAATTCTCATCGTTGGAGACTTTCCTATGCCCTCACCAGACATTTTGATTTCAATAAAACTACATTGTGTTTCAAGGAAAAAGCTTCACAAAAAGTATTCCTGTCAGTCCAGTCTTCCTAGTCACCACCTGCTTCACGCTGTTCCTGGAGGGCTAAGGGGAAATACTTATCGCACACCCCATTTTTGTTAGGAACTGCTGTTGTGCACAGCACTGAGCCCAGAGGTTCAGCCAACACCGCAGACGGTCTGTGGCTCTAAGACCTACAAGCTGGCTTCTCTTGTTGCCTAAAATTATCCCACCCCGAGCAGCTGTACTGTAATGCAGGGGTTGACTTCTTACATTTCAGCATTAGACATGACAGAAAACAGAACACCTCTCATAGCAATTTTTTTTTAATCACTCAAAAGTAAAATGTGCAGTAAGCAAAGCACAGGGGATTTTTTTCCTCAACAGAAAAAAAACCAACCCTGATTTTAAAACACATTTTGTAAAAACACCTTTCAGAGATCAGTCCCAGACTGTAAAGGCCATTTTTGGCTAACAAAGACAGGAACCAGTAGATTCATGTTTTGAAAATGCATTAGTTAAAACTGAGTTTTAGCAAGTCCCTTATGATAAAAAAGCAACGTATATAAAGAAAAGTCTTCAGAAACCAGAAGTTTTACTCAAATTACATTTTGATTTTTATAAACCCTGGAAAATATGGTCAAAAAACCCAAGCAGGCTAGCTTAGCTGCCAGACCACAGGAGAGAGAAAATGGGAAAGCAGGAGGGAAAAGCTCACTTTGCTATTTCTTTTCCTTCGGTAGTAAGGGATGATCCCAGTTCATGGAATGCTGCACAGAAGAAAGACAGAAGTACCAAGACTTCACCCAAGGTGGTCAAACAGGGCACACAAAACCATCGGTGGTACATCACTGTTACAGACACCGACCAAGAGGTGGCAATCCCCAGGAGAAGAGCTCAGAGCCCAGAGCCCTCTCACACATACCACGCAGACAGTGTGTGGCCTTCATGGCAATTTCAGCTAGGTGGGAGGGCATCGCAGTGGTGAGCGGTTGCAGCACTGCTCTTCATCTAAGCTGGCTTTCACTCATTACCATAGCTCTTGCCACATCACTGAAGTGTAAATTCACTCAGTAAATCACACCGGCTGCACCGTTGCAAAATAGTACTCAAGAAGCATTAATAAAGCAGGAGAAATTGGATTTGAATTGAAGTCAACCTGCCACTTCAGCTGTCAGTCACTGCCAATCAAGAGCCATAAGCCCCATCCAAACAGACTTCCCTGGTAGCAAGCTGGAGATGGGAACTTGGGAAGTCAAGGAGCAGAAGTGAACATGCTCGGCACAGGACTTTATAGTCCCCCACCACACACACCCCCTCCACAAGAGCCAACAAGACCAAGTCCTGTGTAGTAAAAGCTGGTGGACAGTGAACCACAACAGTAGGTTACTCTGGATAGTGACCTAGAGAGCCAAGGGGCTGTGAAGCGCCTTGATTTCTCACCTGTTGGATTCAAGGGAAGTATTTCCTTCTGCACCCCTACCAGGTGATATTTAAGAATAAGGAGAAAACACGAGAAACCCTCCAATCAATTTGACTGACCATTTCAGCTGGAAAGGTAGCTCTGAAAATGCTGAAGGACCCGACTTCAACATCCTCCAACATTACTTCCTGGCTATGAGTCAAAACTATTTCCTTGGTGTAAAAAGCGACGAACATTAGAAAAACGGCTGAACATGGCTAAAACAAAATATGGCCTTTTTTGGTTAAATGTAAAGGCTTGGATTGCCCTAAAATGACATTTTCAGGAGAACAGAAAGGAATGCGATAGAAAGGAAGAAAATATTTTTTTAAAAGGGTCAGGGTTGAGTTTTGGGGGTTTTTTTTCCATTTAATGAAAAATACCAAAAAACAGGAAAAAACAAAGCAAAGTATAAGGGATTTTTTACATTAAATGTTGTGGCTTTTTTTTTTGCAAAATATTTTGCAACATGCCCCTTCTTTACTGATGAAATTAAAGCTCTCTGATTCATTTCCCTACACTGGTTTCCCTACACTGCCCTACACTGGGGCACTGGTACAATGACCTGCAGCAGTTTCAGGGCTGCCCCGTTGGAAAGGGCCACCTTCCAGGACACATTGCAGCTATATGGCTGGTGAGATAAGGCATGCCATTGATTTTTTTTTTTTTGGTCACAAAATGTCACAGCAATGCAATTGCGTGATATTGTGCTGGCCAGAAATCACCTTCAAGACAGTTTAGTGGTATGACATGGTACGTTGTCAACAGTAAATCTGGTCTGGGAGGCAATAATCCATTCCAATGCTGATCACTGAAGACATCAGAATCAATTAAATGCCTGCTGTTAATCATCCTACCTGGCCCACAGACAAACCACCCTGTTCTGTAACCTTCTATGGTTTTATTAGCTGAAGAGGCTCATATTAGGTTTATATTTGGATAGGAGACCTGCAAAGAGCATCCAGTGTTGACAGAAATGGCATGGCTGTATTCAAGTGTCGATTCCATTCACAACAGACTGACCCTGGGCAGTTCCAGTGAGTGCTGCTCTGCTCAGGCAAGCCCAAATCTTTGAATTTTGCAGTTATAACACCTGCCACAAGTTGGAAAGACCAGCCACAGTTACCAGTGTGGCATTACCAAGTCCCTGCAGGGACAGTTCCTCCCTATTTGAATTCCAACTGGATGGCAGAGGCATCTTCTTTAGTTCCTGTGCAAAGGAGTTATTTAACCTTTCCCTGGATGTAAATGAATGCAGGCACAAACAAGTTGCCTCACTTTGGCAGAATAATCGATGGCACAAATATGGGATCAGGAATAATGAGGCAGAAATTCTGCAGAAAAAACTCAAGCTGAAGAGGAGTTACCAGGGCAAGGTTGTTCTGGAAAATAAAACAAACTCGTGGACAGTTTAAAGAACAGCACAGATTATCAGGCATATCAGAACTCTCTGTGTTGGTGAGGTTTCAGCTGGAATATTAAATCTAGGTCTGGACCCCAGCATTTGAGAGAGATGTTGGCAAATAAGAGCTATTGGTGAAGAGAAGTAATGCTGGTCCAAGATCTGGAAAGCATGACCTGAAAAGCTGGAAAGAACTGGAGATGTTCAGTCTAGAGATGAGAAGGCTTAGGAGAAACGTCTTCCTAGTAGGTAAAAAAATGAACAAAAAGGAAGGCAATAAGCCCTTCTCCTTGTCAACATGGAGAAGAGAACAAGGCTTAAACTGCAGCAAGATCCAGATTAGGTGTAAGGACAAAGGTCCCAGTGCTGTGAAATAGTGCTAGAGGCTGGTGAAGCCCTGGAGCAGATTGCTGTAGGGAAGCCATGGTATCTCCACCACTGAAAACTTTTAAGAATACAAAATTAGTTAGAAAGTTAGAAAATAACCAACCAAGGTAGAATGGGTCTAGGTAGGGTAAGGAAATGGATCAAATTATTTTATGGTGCTAATTCCAGGCTTAATTTTTCTGAGAATCATATTCAAATTAAAGAAACTAAATCACAGTGAAGCTGATTTATATGCTCAAGGCCATATATTAGACCAGTAACAAGACAGCATTAAGACCACCAGGAAATTATACATACACATTGGTGACATTTACTTCAATACTAGCTGCAAAAAAATTTGAGAAGCAAAGGAGGAAAAGGGTAACTGACCATGATTTCCCTCCTTTATTGTCCTAAAATATTTCCAAAACAGCCTAACCAAAAGGCTGTAATATGTATGTCTATATTTGCATAAGTAGAAACATTTCACTTTATTAAAAATGAAATATTTTTTCTTCTTGATGTTTTGTGGAATTTTTTTTTAATGTTAAGCATTTGAATTATCATTCTCTATGAAGCAGTACTTTCGATTAAGGAATACAGACATTTTATTAAAAAAATAAAAGTACAATATTTAGACTTGTTAAGAACTTATTTTCCTGAGAAAATGCAAGCAAATGCAAATATTTTCCAAGTCATTCCATATCTACCTTTTCTTCAGCATGAAAAAAAAAATGTTTTAAGCAAATGAATTCCCTGCTTTGGCATTTCTGAGTCCAAATTTCAGAATCAATTTAAGCACATCTGTGTCGTTGCCTTCTGAAAGGCATCAGCAAGAATTTGGGGATCCCCAGATACATGGAGAGGCAGAGGGTTAATGGTCTGGGGGATTATGTGGTCAAGGAGCAGCAGCAGCACTGCTGGTTAGCAGGAAGTTTGTCTGGTTTCCCTGGGGTACATCTCTTGATACTGGCTTCAAGCAAGTCCTGTGTTGCCTTCCTGTTACAGCACAACTCCCCAGCGGCATGGGCAGACCTACGCCTTGGGGAAGGGGCCTGGGCACCGCAGTGCCCCACCTCACCCTGGTGAAGCCACTCCTTATGTGACAATAATGCCTTCATACAGTATAGCGCACTTTGTACCGCTCAGCAGATCCCAGCTTGAACTATGAGCTTGCTCTCTGACACTCCACTTCCAGAGTAACACTGATGTGGTCCATCGCAGGTGAACTCTCTTACACCTTCCTAATATGTTAAGAAATTAGTTCCTTCTCCCATCTGAATTTGAAAATCTGCTTCTCCTGCTCTCATAGGACCAAAACCGTTGCTGGTAGAATTTAATGGGATCTGTCAGTATTCAGTGATGCTGCCCCTGGCCCTTTATCTTCCTGTTACATTGACCTAATCTATTTATTGTATATCGATGGTACAACATACACAAATCTGTGTGGCTATTTCCCAGGACTGTGTAACCAAATCAGCAAAATACTTTTTTCAGAACATGCACAGAGTCAGCCCAGGTTCTTCTACCAGAGCATGATCAGTGTCTACAGCGAGCTGCCAGTGGGATAACAAGGAATAACATAAACTGAGAGTCGTTAAACCCACCGCCTCTTTTCAAAGGGTGGAATGGACACACATCCATCCAAACACAACCTACACACTTCACTACAAACAGCACTTACACAGGTTCAACTGCGCTTCTGCACAGGACCAAACTGGGCCACATCCACACCTCATGTAAGCTGGTATCTTCACGTTATCTTTCCATCCAGTGACAAAACTCCACATTTTTAGTTCTGCTTGGTTGCTATCACCACCAAATAAGAGTCTGTTCATCACATGGTTTGCCCTGCCCTTTTGCCAGACCAGCAATACAGCAGTTACTCTCATTTCTCTCAAAGGTCCTGCGCATACAGATCTTGCTGTGAAGTAGGGAACATACTTTGTCTGAACTTCATGGTTTTTATCACCAGAGTATTAGTCATTTTCAATATGTTTCTGTTGCATTAATGGAAAAATATGGGAGCCCTCCGGTGGTAAAAATAATACCTTTAATTTCACATAGATGATAACCAGAGACTGTAACCTAGCAGATAAAGTGCCTACTTCAGCTTTCAAAGGTGCAGCTGTGAGTTCAGAACTGTATTTTCAGTACCTTTTCTGTTCACTTTATTCCACTCATGCTGCTTTAACTTAATTAGCACCTATTGTTTTGTCAGGACCATAACAACAACAGCAGCTGCCATCACGGATGGGTCAAATGCAGACATACAGTAAGGTGTGCAAATGCTGTAGGAGGAAGGGCGTAGAAAAGGGATGAAAACTGAGGGATTGTTTTAAAGAAGAAAAATCAACCATGGTGTAAATGCACTGATTCTCACCAGAAGTAAAGTATACATGACTACATTCAGCTGAGACAACGAAAGTCTCAGCTTCAAAGAAAAACTTTATTCCTCATAGGTACAGTTTTAAAAGCTACATATTCCCAACACCGAACTTCTATCAGCTACGAGGACAGGAAGGTAAAGATCTCATTAGGTTCACTCAGATCTACTCTTTCTGCTACCTGCTGTCTCCCCCATAAGTTTCACCTACAAAACCACACACTTACCAAAAAGCTAGTATGCTGGAAAAGGGGAAAAACAGGGAAGAAGGGTCAGTCTAAGTTTTATCTTGGCAAAATGAAAAAAGGAAGCGTTTCACAGCAACAAAAATGTACAGTTTTACTCCAAGCTAATCCCTGTAATTTGGTATTACACTTTCTTTCTATAATTTTTTTTAAGTTGCACTTGAAGTAAAGCTCAAAATAACCAATGTAACAGAAAAAATGAAAGCTTGTATTGCTTCTAAACTTTAGAAGAAAACACTTAAAGTTTTCCTGCATCACTGGTTTTGGTCAAAAAAAGTCGTTTTCAGCCAAAACACGGTTCACCTGGATGATGACGGTCACAGAGCCAATGGTGAGAGGCAAAAGAAGACATCATACATTAGAGCTACAAAACCGTCAATGGGAATTACTCCTTTATTTTGCTACACATATGAAACCATGTGTGAAGCACTCACCTAGCTGTCTCAAAACCCTTCCTCTGGTGTTCATAATTGCGACTGAACAGCTCACAGAGCCCCACGTGATGCCAACGCATGCCATATTGTCATCTGGGAGACAAATCGGCTGTGTTCTTTCATCACCCAAAATAAATCAAAGATAGGGACACTCATAGTGGGGAATTCTCCAGAAGTGGCTGACCCACTCTGGAAACAGCTGCAGTAAATGGTGTTCCTCAAGGAGACACCCTATCGCTTTGACAGTAAATAGAAGCTCATGGTAGCAGCTTGCCCTGGTCACATCACAGTCCCATGGACCCACAGTGCTGGAGCAGATGGTTTCCTGCTGGTTGCTCATTCCTGGCAGATACCAGTCCATGACATCATGGACCATAGTACGTAACACAGACTATGGTCAGGTAACCGTCCACCGCATTACATGCCTCCTTATTTCTGATCACAAGGCCCAAGCTCCCCGACTCAGGGTCCAGCCCCACATTGTGCAGCAGACCCTTCCTCACTGGTTTTACCTTTAAGTTAGGTATAAGCTATAAGCTACAGTTACAACGACAAGCTACAGATGCAGCTCAGAAGTCCTTTAGCACTTTGCCTTGACCTCGTGGGCTGCAGGGAAAGAAACAGTAGCTTGGGTCAAAACCAAAAGTAATAGATGCTCTGGAAAATGCAATACCCTAATCAGATTGGCAACAATAAGAGGTTTGTTTAAAGCACACAAGGGTTAAAGTATTTCCTTACCCAGGATAGCAACTCACAGTTCAGAAAGCATGCTTCCCTCAGGCCAGCACGGAGCACGGCTCCGAGAGATGGACCTGCCCCCTCAGACATGCAAGGACCTCTCATCAGGAAAGCAGAAGGCAAGATCCACGGTGCAGATCTGAGCGCAGAAAACGTCAGTGGCCCTGTGCGGCAGCTGTTCCTCCTGCAAGTAAATAGGCTCAGCTCACCCTGACTATCTTCAGAGCCAGTTGCCTGATGCAAACACCGTAATGTTTTGCATCAAGGTCTTGCTTCTGTACTGTTCACAGTGCTGGAAAAGGAGTTTCCCAGTTTCCCTCCCTGTCCCCCCCTCCCAGTCTTTTGTATCCGTGCATGGAGCACAGAAGAAAGCCGAGTATTGGATGCTAAGAGAAATTTTGGGATGCACACCCCACTTTCTGAATTTTCTTTTAAATGCTTTCTTTGTTGAGTTTTTGCCCCCTTCTCACTGAAGCTCTGGCTAATGGTGTTGCATAGAGGAATGAGAAAGCTTGTGCTGTCCCACTGACATCTTGGGTGGGGAGGTCAGGCCTTCCACCAAAGCCATGCCCAAACATCACCCATTTAGTTGTCTGAGATAAAAAATGCCTTCTTTAGACTTCAAAATCAACGTGTCTTTGAGATGAACACGGACAGCTTATAGCTATATTATACCTTAGCAGTCGTCATTCTACTTTTATGCTATTCTGGATTTATAAGACTGGAAAAAGTTAATTTAACCATCAATAGGGAAAAGCTCTCCAAGTGTAGGAGATATATAGATCCTAGAGTTCATAGCCAACTTTACACCGCCATCTCTCATAATCAAGAGTGTAGCCCAGGAAAGGAGGAGAGGTAAAGCGAAGAGGAAATTTGCCCGGCACACTACTGCACTGAGGACAGTCTCATTTATGGGAAATGCTCCCAGAGCCAGTCATGAGTTGGAAAGCCACCTCAGGTCTCAGTTTGACTCCCTGCAGACAGGACACAGCTATGCAGTGTGGTATCTTGAGTCTTCAACCACATGCAAAATGTTTCTGAAACAATCTGGGCTTCACTCTTTCAATCTCACAGCTGATTTTCCTCATAGCTGGCATCAGTGTTGACCAAAGGGCAACAGGATAAAAGGCAAATATTTTTGACTGAGGAAGTAATCTGCCAGATCTCCACTTCACATGAATAACCCTTGTGTTAACCTCATCTTCCTCAGATCCAGCCCCACATTTGGAAAGCTGTTCTTAATAGCTCTGTTTTTAAGCTGTTCAGACAAACACTATGCATCCTGCTGCTTAAGAGTAGTCAAGCATAGCGTTAACTTCAGGAGTTCAGAGTTTTGTGCTGCATCTACCCTGCGCCATCACCTGCTAACACTGGGTGAACACAGAAGAGAATGCACATAGACAGGGAAGAGCCTTGACACCAACTGCACATAGACATGTGCTCTGCCGCCGCACGTGGTACTTGGGGAAAATATGATCAGCTATAACCACAATGCCAAGCATAAGTGGGACTTCTCTAGAGCAAAATGAGCTGTCTTCCCTTCAGAAGTTCAGACCTCTCCAAACCCTTATTTACTAGAATCCAAGAAGCAGCAAGCAAGCACTTCTGACCACCTCTTGGTAGTGCAGATGGGAAGAACAACTACAGATTTTCTTCTTCCCCATATTTCTTTCAGGCCAAAGACACAATGACCTAAATTGATATGCAGCTGCCTCTCTCATTCTACAAGTATGTCTATCATTAGTCTCCTCTCCTCTCCTCTGCTTCCATTATGTCCACATGATGGGCTTTACCCATTTGGAAGATCTCCGTCGTCAGCTATGAGGATTGCCGAGTACTTGCCAGTAATGTCCAGCTTTCAGTGCTTGTCTCAAACCTCATCCTTAAGGCCCCACTCAAATAGCAGAAGACCACCAGAAAGCAGCTGTGTTTCACAAAGACCGTGCTCTATTGTTCCCTAAAGGCTTATAGCAAATGTGCTCTTCAGGACCTCTCAAACATCCTAGAAGATTACCATACATGTTTGTAATGACCCAGTATTCCAGCTAGGGATGTATTTTGTTCTCCCATCTCCCTTTTTTTAAAAAACAAAAAACAAAAAAACCCCAACAGCATCACAGCATAGCAGCCACCAGTGCCGCAGCAGCTCTGTGCAAGTCACATCAATTCCATTCCCAGGGGTACAAACCAATTTCTCTTGTTTTTCCGCCCGTCTCTCTGGCTGAACCTCCAGCAGCCTTCAATCCCATTAATCCAAGCACTGCTGGCGATGACGAAGACTGATTTCACCAGCAAACGATCAATTTGTATCTCCCCCCCTTTTTTCTTTTTTCCTTTTTTTTTTTTTTGGTGTGATGTACAAAATATCATGAAAAAGGCGTTAGTGGTGATAGTTCCACAACAGTGAAATAATAGAGTAATAAGGCAATCCACTTTTGACCTTGCAGGACAGCTAATTCATCTACCCATCTATCTTAATTATTCCCTGGGTTACAAAAGAGAAACTGTACAATTCATTCATTCCATGGTGACAATTCCATTTTCCACCCCCAGTAAAGCACCATCCTTTCTCTGCAGTGATCCTGCCACAGACCACATCCCTTCTCAGCCTACTCATAGCAGCCCACATGCAAGCAGTCATTAAAGACCTGATCCAAAGCCTGTTGAAGTTGATCAAGTCGATTGAGTCAGGCCCTTGTTGGCCCCAACGCACTGCAGTCTGTGCCCTTCCATGCCTTCCCCTCACTTTTAAGCAAACAAGAAATCAGCCACCTTCATAAGCCCTATTAAAAGCAGCAGTGGGATCTCTGGCAGAGTAGGCAGGCGCTCAGACAGGCTAACTTTGCCTGGGAGACTGATCTTCACAGATCTTCTCTCATGTTGATGGAAAGAAGGTATTTTACAGGAAGGTAGGTATTGTCCAAGGAAAGTCTATGAAATTGAGAACAAGACAGGATCTCCGAATGTGGAAAGCAAATTGTGGTAAAGGTACCGAGGAGACAGACAGTGGAGAAGATTCAAAGTACATCTCCTGAAAGCACTGCTCTAAGTTCTGTTGTGTATCATTTCCTGAATATTAATGTGGCCTGGAAGTTAATATCTAAGTCTCAAATATCTGAGTCTTACATCAATACAATTTAATCTTTCTGCTGCTTCACCTCAGAGGTTGACTACCACAACCTACCCACTTTCAGGCATGACATCTACAAGTAGACTGTTTGCACACGACTCTCCAACCTGCAGGGAGAGGCTGGTGTGAATGAGTGTCTCGCCGTTTTCTGAAAGAGCCGAGGTTAGTCTTTACCTCCAATAGGCAAAGGGGCCTGTTGGCATTTGCAATGCCAAAATGTCACAACACCCCTTACAGCCTAACAGTTGTCAGGAAGAAAGCAGAGACCTGGCCACAAAAGAAGGTAAGGAGGAAGGTGATTCAGAACGAATAGTGGTAACTGAGATAAATCACGCTCACTCTTGATTAACTCCTGTGAATTAAGTTGAAACAAAAGCAGCAGAAACCCCCATAAGGGACAGCTGTCTCCAGTCAGGTCTTCTGCTCAGAGGAGTCTTGCCTGCTGATATATCCTTGAAGATTTGCACTTCCCTAGCATCCCACAGCTCACTCTTTTCCTCTACTTGGCATCTCCAGATCCCTTCTGGACTTCTGAGCTCGCCAGACTCTTTTCCTCTCCTCACCCTCATCTGTCTCCCTTCCATCACTTTAATCTCTTTATACTGCTCAAGCCTGTGTCTCTGCTTGTCTTTCCAACACCCAATTCCCCTTATCTAAAATATATACCTTCCTTAAAGCCACTAAACCCAGAACTTCCTTTCCTATGTCTGTAATAGGTCATCTTAGCTTGATTTCCTTTCCTGACTAGTTTCTCCACCTGTCATGTTTGTCTCCAGGCTGATGCCCTATCATACCAAATCCATTCCCTTTTTCACACCCACATCCTCTTGTCTCCTGAACTCCCCTACTTGTCTCACACAGTCCATCCACACTTTTGATTCACATTAGGAAGACAACTTAATCTTCCACCAACTTCACTCTGCTGATACATCCTTCACTCCCTTACCCCTTTTCCCCACCTCTTACCTTCATTTTCCTCTTCTTAATTGTTTTTTATACTTACTGTGGTCCCTGCTCCATTATCTCACCAACTTACTCTGCTTTCTCTTCCCCATAATCCTTGGCATGAGCAGACAACCTACTTCCCTCTCTGTCACGTCTAATCTGAGACCGTAATCACTTAAAAGAAGTGCACATATCTTCTTATGTGAAGTTTGTATAGTGCTTTGTCAACATAGGGTGCTGTGAATGATTATTATTAACATATAGCTAACACAAAGATACCACCTTGGGTTCAGGTATCCCTGAGACACAGACTGCTGCAAGCAGCTAAGGTAGTATTGGAGCTGCTTGCCCCTTTGTTAACAGTTTACCCCGAAGTCTGGCCCAGCAGGTCGTGTCAGGAACAAGATACTGGGCCAGAGTGTAAACAGATGGAAAAGATAATACCCTACATCTCAGGGAGCAGAACTGGAGCCTAAAGTCATGCATACACAGGGAGGGCAGGAAAACCCACTCCACCCCACCTCAGGACATGGCACAGATGTCTTCAGACCCCTTGACACAGAGGTGCCTACTGACATCAGCTCCACTGAAGACCCAGAGTCAGTTGACAGGAGCCTGGCACAGAAATGTGGGCAGAATTTAGGCCATCTGAGTACAGCCCAGGATGCCACTGAGCAGTGAAAACAGCAAAGCAAAGACCCCAAAGCAGAGCCTGGACCAGTGGTGCTGCTTCACTGCCACGCATACGCCATTGTGCTCAGTACCTGGATGTGCATTTCAACAGAGCCTGCATAGAATGTCCAGGCTTTAGGAAAGCAGCAAGTGGACACAAACACAAGGTCTGCGGTGAATAATGTTATAGCAGGATACAGAGACCATGTGTGACTGGAAGAACCAGGGGCAAAGCAGGGCAAGCTGATGCACAGGCATAGGTGACACAGGTTGCTGCAAGCAACTGGAGACAAAAAACAGCCTGTATTATAACTACCCCAAGTGCCAGCAGAGAAGCTGTACAGTGGCACAGTGCAAAGTGGCACATAACTGGTCTTCCAGTTAAGATACTGACGACCAGCTAAAGAAGATGCATTTCAGTCCCTGACTGACAGTTTCCTTGTCTGACCTTGGTCAATTCATCTGATGTGCTTTGGAGTCCATCTTTACACAAAGGAGGACCACAATCTTTCCTTCTTGGCAGATAGGATGACAAATGTCCTTTGTGGCATGTCCAGTCTCCAGCATCCACATAAAGTTCCCATTCTTCTTCCACAAGGCAGTCTCTTTGGTTCCTTGAGCTTTTATCAAGTGTCTCCTGAACCCCAAGACCTTAGAGTTTTCCCTAAACTACAACCTGGGTTGTGCTATTTCCAAGAAAGTCCTCTTCCTCCCAGTTCCCTCTTTTTGCAGTATTTTCAGTAAACCTCTTCCTTCCCCTTTTCCTCAGAGACTGATTACCATTCAACCAAAACCCTGAGAGTCCAATCCTCTTCTTACCTTCAGCTGCCTTTAAATACTATGGCTGTGAACTGTAAGGCAATCGGAGGTGGCCAACTGCTCTCTGTTAGCACTGTTACTGGATGACAAAGGGGCTGGCCTATAAGCCCCGGCATGTGATTTTCTTCAGCAGTCCAGAATTCACACTGGAGAAGCTTCATTTTCACCTCAAGAATTAACCTTTCTGCACCTCCCACAGTATGGTGCTTGTGCTATGCAGGAAGATTTCCCACCTCAGGCATAGCTACTAGTCTCTTTCCTGGCACTGGATATGCAGTATAGCTAGGCAGCTGAATGCTTAGATCTTCTTGATGGCTGGTGCATGTACAAAGCTTTTGGAGTCGTCTACTTCCTTGTTCCCCAGGAGAGCAAAGTTTCTTGCTCAGCTGAAAATTAACTTCTGGGGTTGCACTTACTCACTTCCTCTTAAAAGGCCTGCAAAGCAGCTCTGAAAGCAAAGTACTACGCTCCAGGGATCCCATGACCGACCTTTCCCAGACACTCCTCAAGACAAAAGAAGGAGAGAAAAGCAAGGGGAAGGGAAGAATAAAGAGAATGGCGGTCCTGGCCAAAGAAGAAGTTTCAGAGGAATGAGAAGGAAGTGAAGGAGAGAAAAAGGAATGGAGAGAGAGAGGGAGCAGCAATAATAAGGTCATTTGTTACAGGAGCTACTCCTAGTCTGTGTGTATGTAACACAATTTGAGCTAATTGTATTGCCCTCACTTTGGGGACGCTGCTGTCTGTCTCTGAAGCTTTTTCTAATTTCCCCCCTTAATGTACGATTTCAGAATCTTTCATTCTAATGATTTTAATGCAATCAGCAAAACTATGCATGTAATTGTCTTTGGCACGGCACTCGCTGGAGTGGCACTCAGGGACAGCTCCCTGAACCCAGGACTCCGGCAGGAGAATGCAAAACAGGCCTGTTTTCAATCACCGCGGCAGAAGGCAGCCGGCAACGTCTGCGAAAGGCTGCCGAAAAAAAACATTTGTCGGAAGACAATGACAAAAAAGGGGGTCTCAGCTCGGTGCTATTCAGAGACAATTTGTAAGCACGGCTGTTGAAGTCGATCCAAAGGCTCCGGAACAGCTGGAGCTTTGCAGTGATTGATAAGTGCGCCCAGGAGAACTTCATTTCTGCCTGAATGAAGACAAAAGCCCCGCGATGCTGGGCGGATGGGTAATGTCACTATCATTAAGTAGTGAGAGTGGATATGCCAGACCTTCAGATGGGGACACAGTCAGGGCTATGAGGAGAGGTCAGGGCACCCTCCCTTCCTTCCCATCACCGCCAGCTCTTTCCCCTCCCTGACTCCCCCCTCCCCGCACACACACTTTCATCACAAACACCCCTTTTGCTAATTGTAATATCCATATAATAAAAGTTCCCCCAGCTTATAAGTACCACACCATAGGTCTCTCCCTCTCATCTTCATGACTGCTGTGCATGTGCTCCTCACAGACCTACTAGTGCCGATTCTGCCAGTGGATGCTCCAGGCCTTCCAGATGCACCTTGTACATGGACAGTGTTGCTGCTGCTCGTGATCAGAAGATACCACCCTTGAGATCCACCTTCAGTACCCACAATTTGGTGACTCCCCTCAAGAGCTGCTTGTCTCCTTCCTCCCTGTACTGCTCACCAATACTTTCTGAAACCCAAAGCCTGCATTTCTGAAATCAAGTCCAGCTGAAATTTTTGGGCAACCCCACACAAACAGTTCGAGCATCACCACAGGAGAAGAAAGCACATGAAATACAAAGCCAAGCACAAGAGAATTGAACTGGTCTCTATGTGCTTTACACAGAATCTCATTTGTCTCAAGGCTTGCCTGGTTTTGGATGTTTGCTGACATGGTCTCTTTTTCCCTGCAAAGTTACCAGATCTCACACACAGTAGTCAACGTGAAGAGTATTGGAGAAAAGCGATCAGATTATAATCTCAATTTTTGCTTTGTGCTTTTCTCACGGTGAAGAAAAAGCTGGGAAATACAACCCAAGCAAATTACCCTTGGTGCTGCCCACAACTAGTCAAATTCAAGAGCTGTCTACTCAGTTTCTACACATCCAGTAGTCAGGACACCAGCCACTTCTGAAACTGCAGCGCATCTGGGAATCAGCAGTGCACCACAGAAGCCACCAGAAAACAGTCCACAGCAAGAGAAGGGGAACATGCAGGAAGGGGAACAAACTGCCTAAAATTGCTTCAAGCCTGTGTCACAAATCCTCAGAGAATCTAACAACCCACTTCAAACACTCGCTCCTTCCATTCCAAGTACGGAACCCACCTCTTTTCTCCTGCTGCCAATGGCCAGCCCAGGCAACGCCACAGACAAGACAAACGCCTCTTCCAAAACCCCCACAGAATCTTTCCTTTAGCAAGAAACATTAATCTGCCACATTCTGGGATGCTTTAAGGATTGTGAAGGCAAAAGAAACAGGAGTGGAGAAAAAGGTTCCTACTGGCAGACAATTTATCACTATTTCTCTTCCTGCTGACATTTTGGGCCGCTTCCCTCTCACCTAATGCGGATTACTTCTGTTCAGATGACACAGTCTAATGAGCACAGAGCTACAGATCTCCAGTGGTGATCTTGGTCCAGGATACCTGCACCCAGCCACAGCTGAGACTGACTAATCATCAGTGGAGAAGAACCTGAAGAAAGATAAGAAGCTTTAGAGTCAGGAGGTCTGGGACCACCTCCAAACTCTGTTGCTGACCTGAACCCAATCCCACCCACTGTGCTATATCTCTCTTTTTTCCCCACTTTTGTGCCTTTGAGAGCTCTACAGTGCATGGTCCAGGCTGCTCTTCAGCTGTACGGCACCTACAGCAACAAAACCCCACTCTGAGCTAGGGCTATAACCTGCCCCAGCAATAACACTTCCAAGAGCCCCTACCTACCAGCACTCAGCATATTCCTGCCACACTGCCACCAAGTCAGAAGCCGTAAAAGAAAGTTACTCAGGGAAAGCAGAAACTCTAGCTATCAAATTATCTCTGAATTCCTCTGTGATTCAGAGCAGAGCGATCTGAACCTTTTAGGAGCTGCACCACCACCACGCTGATTCCCAGATAAGCTGCACTGAAGGAGGGAGCTGAGAGACCCCAGAGATGTCCACCTTTGCAGAAAGCGATCTCTAGTTGCTCACCTCTGCCAACCAACTCCTTAGAGCCCAGGAAGCATAAACTCGCATTTCTCCTACTCATTCAATGACATCTCTGCCACCAACCCTCTCTCACCTTAGACTGTTAGTTCTTTGGGTAACGGAAGGCTTTGTGCTCTGTGTTTGTAGAAAACCTACCATGTGCCCAGGCCTCTTGACCTCCTGGGCTGAGGAAGGAGCAGCAGCCCCCATACAGCTCCAGCACACACAGAGAAAGCTGTCTGACATCCCTCTGTGCCTTCTGCCAGTGGTGAAAGCAGGGTCAGCTGACATCCCCCTCAATCTCCCTCCACTTTCCAAACTCCAAGAACCTTTTGCTGAAGTAACCCATTTTTTTTTGAGTGACTTACACCCAGCCAGCCAGCATCTTGCTCTCTCTGCAGAGTGATGGAATAGCACAGGCCAGTGATCTGCAGGAAAGCCAGTTCCCATCAGCCTGCGGAGGAGCACCAGCCCCGCTGCTATTTGTACACGTCCTCTGGAATATCCACATTCAGCACTGTCCTTGCCAAAGCCACCACCAAAATGTGCACATTGTTCCCTAACCTCGCTGTCCCCAGAGCTGGTGTTCCTGATTGTTCTGCCTTCCTGCTCGGGAGGCTAAATAGTTACACAGCGCTCCGCAGTGCTGCAGGCATCTCAGGTGGCTGGTCTCCGGTGTGCGCTTTGGGGCGCCCTTTGTGGACATCCTTCCTAAGCTGGTAGCCCTCCTGCCTGCAGCAGGAGAGCAGCTCTTGTAGCCTCTCTGGAGCAGAAGGGTCACACCAGACCCCTTCTGGAGAGGGAAACAGAGTCACTCAAACAGCCTAGTGGTCCCTGTCAAGCAAGAAAGGAACAGGATCCCAAAGTCCCAGTGGCTTACAGCTCCTCTCTTTCACTGAGCAATGCTACTGCAGCTTCTACACCTCCACTTTGCAGGTAGCCATGATGACACAGGATTGAGGTAAAAAAGGCAGAGAGATACCCTTTTTCAGGGCCTGCACATTCAGCAGTGATGATATCAGCACCCAGCTCTAGTAGCGAGCAGAAGCAACATACCCATCTTTAGTGAACTAATGTGGACCTACAGATAATTATTCCCACTAAGTAAAGATCCCCCAAGCCTCCTCTCAAGCTTAGCCAGGCCTAAGCCTCCAGCAAAGTGACTATCAGTTGCAGTAACATATTCACCACAAGACATCCCATTTCTCACAGCTACCAGGTTCCATCTTCTAGAAGGAGGAGAAGAAATTGCCCAAACGTCTCACTGCTGTAAGACTTCCTGTTCCTGACTTTTCGTCACATAAAAGGATCTTGAAAGTCTCCAAGGATACTTTCCCAGTCTCTTACACCAGTCCGGGATGTCTGTTTAGCCTGATCCTCCCAGTTACTGTAGTTCACCTTTCAGTTGCCACCTTTAGCAAGACTGACAATACTGTCAGCTCCAGTATAACCTTCACATGCAGGTAGAACCGTGAGCACCAGATTTCTTGGATACGGTCATACCGTCAAGTACAAGACCCTAAAGGCCTCTCCTCGGCTGTGCACAGTCTGCATCACATCCTTTCGAGCAGAGGGACCCTGAGTGTCCGAGAGCACCAGGCACAGGAGCTCATGGCCCAGCAGACTGAGACGAGCTGTATGCAGGCCACCACGAGGCATTTACAGGGACAGTCAAGAGGTGGCCTGTGCTTTTAGACCCGTACAGATACAGCCTCTATTCCCACCAGGGGAACCAGAGGTTTTGCCATATGTTCTGTGATCTCAGAGCTCTGTTCTGACCTGGACCCAAACAGCAATGGTACTTCATGCTGGCAAGTTTTGATCCCTTCATGGTCCTCCCTGCCCTAAGCCATGATGGTAGGGCCAAGCAGGACCCAAAACCTCCTCCAGCATGCCTTTGTCCCTACTCTGATCTGCGAAGTAATAAATAGTGATCAATCTCGACAGAGAGCATCCAAGTGTCTGGCACGCTGCGGAGGGCAAGGTAGTCTCTGCTACAGGAGATGATCCCTGGCCTGCCTCTCTTGATGACCCCAGAGAATTCACACCGCCCTGCTCCCTCCTCTTGAAAGGTGGTAACAAAGGTGTGAGTTTCTAAGCCTGACTGGCTCATGGAGTTAAAACCCAGTGAACCTGACCAGATCAGTGATAAAGCCAGAGCTCTGCTGAATTGGTCATTCTCTTGCTCTCTCCTTCTCTTGCCTGACCCCTCTTTTGCATGGTTCATAGAATCGGCAAAACTCCCTGACACAGAAACTGGAAGACACTCGATCTGTCGGTAACAATTTCCAGCGGCTTTGACAGAAACAGGCAGAGCACAGGAAGAATGAAAAAAGGGAAAGGGGGAAAAAAAGAAGAAAATAATTCCTTCTGTCTCCTATTCTCCCTTTCATTTTTCCTTTGGCTTTCCCTCTTTCCTGGTGCTGCGCGAGCATGTCCTTTCCTTTGTCTGCTGCTGGACAGATGAAGGCAGTCCATGGGCTGCAGGAGGTATCCCAACCTGAGCCATCAAACAGACTAACTCATCACAGAGGAAAGACTGTCTGCACACAGAAGGGTAGATGAACACCTCTTACTTTAAAGCCCCCACTGCTCTGTCGGTGTGCTGGTCCCCTGTCCAGGCCTGGGATTGCCCACACTAGCAGGGAAGCTTGGAGCAGGTAGAAAGGTCAGCGGAGAAGATGGGGCTGGTGATGATTTATACCCACATGCTATTTATATTTTTTAGGTCAGCTTTACTGGGAGGGAGGAAGCTTTCACTTTATTCTGAAGAGTGAGGTGTGGCCTGGGTCTATCAAAGTGTCCCATTAGATGCCTGGCCCAGTCTTTGATATTTCCTGCTCTCATCCCTGTGGCTTCAAGCCTGATGCATAGTAGGCTTCACAGAGGACTGGGGAAGGATCTCTGAGCAGTCAGGGCATACGGACTGAGCCTTCTGCAGCCCCTTCTGGGCTACACACTTGACACGCAGACTGACACTGTCACTGTAGGAGACTGGACTCCAAACCCCAGGTAGTTCCTTCCCATCCCTGGCTTCTGATGACCTTCTCTAAGCAAAAGTCATCCTGACCAAGTGCCTAGGGAGATGTGAGGATGCAGTATGGTGCCTACCTTTTCAGACAGCCCATGCTTCAGCCTATATCCACCCTAGCCAAAAATTAGATCAGTGAGAATTATGGGTAGTAGAATCTGTGTTGCATCTTCAGAGCTGTGTTTTTCTTTATCTCCCTCTGCCACTGAGGGAAATGTTTCTCAGAACAGGTGATCTTTTGAAGGAGGTATGCAAGATGGTAGGAAGGAGAAGCCATGGTTCTAATGAGCCAATGGACAAGAAAAAACAGTATTGATTACACAAGGCCTAATTTTCATCATGATAAAACTAGACTACGATATTGTCATACAACCTGCAGCTTTGGATAACACACATCCTTGGAAAGGTCCGTGCTTGAAAATAAGACCTTACATAAGACAAGTCACCTGTACAGAGGGAGCATGAGAGAGCACTGGAGGAGAAACAGAAGGACTGACAAGAGCAAAACTGCACAGAACATAGTCGGCTACTCGATCACAGCAAGCCAGGTTTTTACATTTAGCCCAGACACCACAGACATGAGGTACCAAGCAGGACACGACACATATCCACCATGAGCCTTTTCCTTCAAATGACAAAGCACATCTGGCTCAGAGCCTACACAGTTTTTCACGGCCTATGTGACACTGGGGACCATGAAAGCAAGATACACGGATAACTCTTCACACAGATGGAAATTCAAAAGAAAAACTTTACTCCTTCCTCTGTGGTAGAAACATCACCAGTGTCTGCTTACAGAAGGAATTGGTCCTAGGGTTGAAGAAAAGGCTGAAATTTAACCTTAGAAGTGATCGGTGCTCAGACTCTCCCTGAAGGCAAGAGCTTGCCTCCCCATCCAGCTCTTTGCTGTGCCAGAATCAAGCTTTCATGGTGCCCAGCCTCATTGGCTTTGAGTATCATGGCACATCAACACACGGAAAGCCAACACATGAAGTTGCAGCTGCCCTTCCTGTCCGAGACAGCCGATCAGAGCTGTGCCAAGGGCAGCTGCTTGTTTCCTTCTCAAGAGATAATTGCAGCAGCTAGAAAACACCATTTGCCATGTTGCTTTTAATTCATATCAGCAGGACTGACAGTTCCAGCTATGCTCACTCAGGGGCTGCAGGTAGAAGTCTGGGAAAGATGGAGCTGCTCCAGCCTTGACTACAGAGGGCTGGGAGGCTTTCATCTCAGCCCTCACCATTCTCCACCCTTTGCTTTGCCCCACTCAGCCCCCTCCGCTTTCTGTGTTTGCTCCACAAACTGTTCAGCCAGCAGTTACACCCACTGCTGTGAAGGGAAGGGTGACCTTGTGCTTGAGACATTGCTGCTGCTCTCAGAAAAGTGTGAGTTCGGGTCTGCTGCAAGCTCCCTGACCGTGTCCAAAGGAAGCTGCAAAAGCTCCCCAGGCTTTTGGTGGTGACTTATCCCCAGCTAGCCATAGAGCTGCTACCATGACGCCAGTGATGAGCCAGGTGGTGTGTGGAAATGGTCCTGCTGCCAGTAAGGCTGCAGACCGGCCGAGTGCTCCAGCAACTGCTAACAGGCTATACAGCAAAATCTGGGGCAGGGAGGATGAGGGGTGGATCTTGCACACCACAAGCTAGAAACACTTGCTGTTCAGTGGTGGAACTAGGGAGAACCCAGAAGTGGGATACACGGATTCAACAGCACAATTAAAGAAAGTGAAAGGGACAGGTAAATTAGATATCTCGTAGAAGCAAGTAGGAAGAGGCTGTACCAGACCTCCACTTGAGAAAATGAGAATACCATCCTTGCAAACCCAGCAACCACATCCATTTAGACTGCACAGTCTTCAGAGCAGCTGTCGCCTCCTACTATGCTTTGCACCACAGACCCCCAGCTGAGCTGGGCCACCACACCATGAAAAGCAGCAGTGAAAATACTCACAACAAATTCAACTCATGGAGCATCCCTCAAGCAGAAACTACACATAGTGAGCCACGATTGTTTCTAGCGCCTCTGAAAATAAGTCCTCTTTAAGCTCAGAATTTGCCCAAGTTGCCTATAATCATACAGACTGATGAAAAACAGAGTGATGAAAAACCTAGGGAGTCTCAGCCATGGAAAACCAGGGCAGGGAAAGTGAGGAAGCAAATCAAGTCCTCTCTGTACAGCTGCACCCTCTTGCAAGTCGTCATGCAGTAGGTGATTTAAAACTCTGTCCACCACAACCACACCAATTTCAGACTCATGCCAGCATGGCAGTTTGAAGTGAACAGTCAAGTAGCTGGACACCAAGGATAAATAGGATTTCTACTAATCCTGCTTTCACAGCAGGATACTAGAAAATTTAGCTGACCTTTGTTAAATAAGCTCAATGGGTCCCTTGAGAGATGGTGAATTACTGTGAGCGAGCAAAGAATGTCTGCCCCGGGCCACAGCCTGCAGAGAGGTTTTTCCTGCACAAGAGGCTGTAATCAACCCCCTTCCAAGGAAAACTTATTTCTTTTATGCTAAGGGGAATAGGCCACCCCAACCTACTGCAAAGGCAGTTGTGCCCCATCTACAAAACCACTCTGGGGAGTATGGAAGACATTCTGCATCATGCAGCTTTTGAGCTGTGGCACTGGGAACTCTCACCAAGGAAGCCAAGCTGCCCACAGAGCGCCTCTTGCCCCGAGAGGTCACTGCTGTGGCTGCCTGCTTTCCTGCTCACGGGCTTGCACGCTGGTCTGCTGGCACGTACACCTCTAGGGGACTTTCAGGGGGACAGTGGAAGACAGGCAGCATCTGGGAGACAGGCCCAGCGGAGACGTCAATGTTGCAGGGCGCCTTTACTAATATACTATGAATCCAGGTTTCCTGGTTTGAGGTAAAATGGAATCAATTTTCTGTTCAGTAATTTTACTTTTCAGTAACGCCTCTTCTAACTAACCAAACTCTCTGAAGTTAACAGCATATTGTTCAAACACTGTTCGCTCCCACATTGATAAGACGTGATTGTAATTTATGCCAAGGAACGGTATGCAGAGAGGCTCTTGCTTATACTTATTGCTATAACAACCAGGGTCAGCTAACTTTGTTATTTGCCCCATTGGAGGGTCAGAAGCAGAAAAGCGTAGAGGTGTCCCACCTGAGGGGGGCGGGGAGGACAGGACAGGTGACCCAAAACTGACCAACAGGGTATTCCACCCCATCTGCATCATGCTCGGTATAAAAGCTGAGGGATCAAAGGTCCAGCCTCTTTCAGGACCCTGTCTGTTCTTCTGCCTTTGATCCCGATCCATGCATTCCAGAGCTCCCGTCCATTGCCGAGTCCAGTCTGTGACTTTCCCAGTGCCGGCCAGTGACATCACCATCATCCTGGGAGCTTGATACGGTTTTTTACTGTATTGTATATATTTCATTATTTTCTTTTTATTATTTTCTTAATATTTCATTAGTTTAGCTTCTTTTAAAGTCGTAAGTCTCTTTCTCCTCTCCCTGAAGGGAGATGCTCTCCCACCCCTGAAGGGAGAGCAGTTGAAGAGCACCTGTCGTTTGTTTCAGTATCTGGATTGCAGCCTTATGGCAAATTAAAAAAAAAAATCTGCTTCAGGTTGGTTTGAGCTGCCTTTATTTCTCCTTCTACCCCTACCTCCCTCCAACTCAGACCTCTCAAAAGTTTTCAACTGAAACAGATCACAGGTTATAGTATCCATAAAAACAGGAACATTTTTATTTTAGTTGTGAAGCCTATTTCAATGACCCTGCTGGGGTGGGGGGTAGGGAAACAGGATCATTCATCGTGACTGAGCAGCACAATCCCATTTGCCAGGCTCTGAAATGAGAGACTCGCTGCTGATGAAGTCAAAAAAGGAAAAAGCTCCTCTGTGTCATTTTTCTCCTTTTCCCCACCCCAAGTCTTTCTTTTCTTTTTCTCCACACACACCCCCCACCCCCATCTTCCAGCAGGCTCTCTGGAGATGAAGGGGGAGAGAAGCAGAAAGGTTGGTGTCTCAAGGGAAACCCACACCTCTCAATATTCAGAATATTGAATATGAAATGTCAGAGGCGTTATCAATCTTACTTTGATGGCACGAGGAGCTTCATTTGTTAGTGTAGGATGTGAAAAGGGCCTTTCAGAGCCATTCACTGACTCTTCAAAATACATTTCACCACCGGAGCTTTGTGATTGCTCATTCTATACAGCGTCCAGGTAGGAAGGGGAGCCACATCCAATCATGCCAATCTGTCCTAGGCAGCAAGGCAGGTGCAGACGAGTAGAAGTACATATAATGGCACCAGTGCTGCGCAGAGCAGCACGCAGTGAGGGCCAGTTCTTAGCTGGCGAAAAGCCACATATACTACTTCAATTGGCCTTTAACATATGATGATGCAGCCCAAAACGCATAATGGAATTCGGCAAACCTGCTGACACCAATGACCAAAGCATCAGTGAAACCAACTGAGCCTCATCCTCTTCTTCAACTGTAGGCTCAGCCTACAGGCTCCCCTTCCTGCCCCTCTTAGTCACCATCAGCATGTCAGCACTCTTCCTCACCTCCTCCCTAACCCCAGCGCACGCAGAGAGAAGCCTCAGAAAGGACCGGAGAGCAGCTTAATCCTGAGATATGCCAAATAGCCCCAACTCAACAACCACATACTACACACAGTGGTACGGAGACCTGGGGCCTGGCTGACAGCAGAGCAGCAGCAGAGTTGGGATTAAGCTACAATAAGATCAGCGGGAAATTATACTGGTCGGGCAGCTCCTAAAAAAATAAATATATATATATACACATACACACGCTATCAGTACTACAAAGTTTCCAAGTGAAAGACAGGTCAGCCGTATGACAAGCAAAGACAGGGGGTAGGACTGCTCACTGGTGAAGAAAGATAACACTGTTATGGGCCATAGGCTGCAGGTTATATATTCTGGTCTGTGTGGTTCCCTGGCTCCTTGTGAGCACCACAGTTCGGGGACTGACATTCTAACCCAGACCTATTTTCCACATTGTGTGAACCACAGCCTTTAAGTTTGCACACAGTCCCCATTTTCGGCAGCCAGAAGGGACAGGTTTCAGTTTTCCCTTAATTCATGTCTCCTGCCACTCTCAGATTTTTTCTTAAGCATCAGCAGTTGTATTTGGGGCTGAACCAGATAGCACATGACCCAGTTCTCTCTTCACTTGCTACTAACTACTGTAAACTGCAGACAAATCAGATATGTGTAAGCTCCAGTGACCTACAAGAGATCACGTGTGTGTTGCGCTCTGACCAATACTTTCAAGCCTTGAAAATAAAGGGTTGATTCCTAATGTACATTCTGTCCTACTAAGACTGTTCTGCTGCCCAAAAGTTAGTATAAGCAGCACACCCGTTCAAGGGATGGGATAGGAATCTGGACACTCCACAGTATTCAGTGCCTACCCTTGCATTTAAGAACCGGCTGGTGGAGATAAGTAAAGCTGGGGTTGGACTAGATGATCTACTAAGGTCCCTTCCAACCCTATGATTCTATGATTCTATGAAAGCTCCCTTGATTCCCAGGGAGCTACATTGATTTAAGCTAAATAAAGGTTCAGACCCCAACTTTTATACAGGCAATTTGTAAATGCTGGACTGCTGCTGTTTCCTGCAGAGCCAGCATGTGGAAATGAGGTGCTGTTGTTTATGACAAACCACTGTGCAGAAAAAAAATCTCCTGGTCTCAAACGTGACCTTTCCATCAGAGGTCACCAAAAAGTCATCAGTGATTTCATCAGATATCAACCAACTCAATTGCCCTTACGTGCACACATAGCAGTAACAACGTACAGGTCACACTCATTTCCTTGTGTGAGTCAGTCACTCTGAGCCCAAGGCCACCAGTTAGAAGAAAGAAAGATCGTCTGAGATCCTGAATTAGATTTCTGCTCTTGGCTCAGATCTCATTCCCAGAAATATGCCTACTGAGTGATTACAGGAATTACACACCTAGTTTAGTGTTACAGGAGGGTGTCCTAGGAACAAGGGGGCCGCACTGCAACAGCATAAATCAGTGTGGCTTCACCGACACCCCAGCACCTCCACTCACATTGTGGATCTGCTCCGGCATATATACCCTATGGATTTGTTTCACTGCTGTCCGATGTTAGCACAGGAAAGACAATAAAGAGATGAAAGAATAATACAGACATGAGGGTGACTATTTTCCAAAGAGGAAACACTTGCTTTAGCTGTCAATGATTTACGGGGTCATGTTGTTCATTGTTGACATATTCTATTCTCATTATTTATCACATTCGCTGCCAAAGCCCTAAGGAGCCCTGCAGAGGAACTTGGGCCGTGCAGTGCAAGGTGCTGTACAAATAGAGAAAGTTGTCAGGGAGGTAGAGGCACCAGAGTCCTGCCAGCTGCTGCCACTGCAGAAGACACTGCAGATTCACAGCAGGATATAAAAGAGGCAGTAGGGGGAAGATGGCAGGTGTCCAGAGTGCCAGAATATTTCTCAGCTCAGCACAGAACAAAAAGATTCTCTTCACTCCATCAAGTTTATAGAGTTAAGTCCACAAATGCTAAATGCTTGCATCATTTTTAACGCTTTCTTACTGGCCACAAGGCTGTCAAAATGCAGAGGAACTGCCTGCGCAGCCAGAATCCTGAACAGGAGATTACCCAATAATAATTATTATTATTGGTATTATTACTACAGATCCGTATAGGCTGCCTCTATCAAGAGAGACATTGTATTCCCCTTGTGAAATAACATTTGCTTTGCTCTTCACAGAAGAATTAGAGGCTTTACAGGCAAAAATATACTGGCAAGCTACTCCAAAAGCACTCTGAGGGAAGGCAGAGATCTACATCAAATACGTACATTTGCACCTGCTCGGTCTATGATCGCTGTTGCAGTGGTGTAAATCAGGAGCAATGTTCCTGGAGTCAATGCACCAGACACTCCACTAATACAAATCAGTGCAGTTCACTGACTTTGTATAAAAACCCTACAGACATGATACAGGCAAGAGAGCGCAATTAGGCCCTGTCCGAGATCGCCCCGTGTCCATATGCTGTTATTCATTACAAAGTATGATCTCAGTGCCTAGGGGCTCCTAGGAAGGCCAGAGTCCCCACTCCACTACATTCTGCACTGATCAGTAATGACATACAGCACCTGCTTCAACAATTTGCAACGAAAGGAGACTGAAACCAAGTATATTCTGGGTACACTCTCAGATGATGAAAAAACTGCCAAGTCTCTTAATTATATGGTGAGCCCATACAAGCCCACATTTTTCTGCAAGCCTCAGCTCCCATTCTAGCAAGCTGAGGAGATCTTGAAGAGAAAGGCTTCTCTTTTACCTAAAGAATCCTCACAACTCAAACCTCCATGCTGGTCTTCCTGCCCATTTCTGGCTTCTGACTGCATCTTCAGTGCACGGCACATTAGCCACTGGCTGGGTTGGCTCTCAATCCTATTTGTGCTAAATCAGTCTAGAAGGAACTAGAATCCCAAAGAGCAAAACAGTCGGAAACAAAGACTAGGTAACAAAATGCCGCTACAACCCTCCTGAGTCAAAATTGACACAGACTTTCCAGACCGAATTTTCTATGTGCCTGAACTTGAGTCAGAATTACCAACTCGACGTGCGCATTTATTTCACTTACTTATTATTCAGATCTAAAGAAACCATTTATCTCTGTCAGGGAAAAAAGTGAAATACCAACACACACTAGGAAAGAAAATAAACACCCCACTGCTCTGAGACAGCGGTGTGGGAGCTGTGCAGAGCTGGCAGCCCGAACCCTCGTGAGAAACAGTGAGGTTCCTCCCTGCTCTGGTGTGTTCTTGGCTGTTACTTAACTGTGTTATTTTAGTTAAAGGGAGTAACCTAAGTCTCCCAAAGAGCAGCTTCTGCTATTACCCATACATATAGTCACTAACCAGAAAAGCACCACAGGCTGAGAGTCTCTGCTGGCCCTCCAGACAGCATGGCACCCGCAGTCGAGGTGGGAGTAGAGCCATAGCTCTTCGCAGCCAGCCTAAAGGCCTCTCTCAAGTACAGCATCCTTCACAGACCGTGCTATAGGTCCTTGAGGTACCTACGACTCTGCAGCACAGCACTGCCAAGTTCCCTGCATCAAAGACTTCCAGGAGGTCATTGGGAGACAGTGTCAGGGCCATGCCCCACAATGCCTGTGCTAGGACCATCCAGGATCTCTCTGCACCTCTGTGACTCTCCTGCTCCACAACAATCACAGAATGGATGAGGTGGGAAAGGACCTCTGGAGATTGTCTAGTCCAACCACCCTGTTCAAACCACAGTCAAAAAGAGGAGGTTGCTAAAGGCTGTGTCCAGTCAGGTTCTGAATACCTCCAAAGATGGAGACTCCGTAACCTCTCTGGGAAACCTGTTCCAGTGTTTGACCACCCTGTAAAAACCCTTGGTGCATGGCTCACACAAGGAGCCACATTCAGCCACCTCCTAACTAGATTTGTCAGCCGTGTGTCAGAAATGAAATGGAATAACTCCACTGTCCCTAGTCAGCACGTTACCAGAGCACTGTAACAAACCTACTGCAATAGTATTTGGCGCCCAGCTGGAGCTCGGGGTCCCATATGCTACATCTGTCACATCATGAACAGACAAGACATTAAGAATGAGGAGACAGGATAGAGGTGGCATGGTTCAGTCTAGCTCACAGAACAGGCAGGACTAAAACCAGGGTCTCCGAATCCTCTGTTCCCTTCACAGCATCGGGAGAACCATGCTAAAACATCCACCACAAAGCAGCTTTCTGTGTTCTGCTTTGCCACCAGTGCTGCTGATATTTTTCATAGTAAGTACAAGCTGTTACAAGTTTAGCCTTTACCTTTTCCTGTTCACAGATCTGAAAAGGAAGGGCTTTCTACAATACAGTTCCTTGTTTGAGTATTCCTTCCACAAGGAACGTGCTCAGGTCCCTACTGCAGTGATTCACCTTCAGAACTTTCATTCCTATAAGACACCTGAGGTCACTAAAGTTACCTGCTCCTACTACTGCAGCATGGATTAGCCATGGAAATAGCAAATAGACACAGAACAGGAATTTTCAAATGGACCAAGAGCCCACATGTGCCTACAGGACTCTTAGAGGGCCATAGGCCTCCTTCTCATGGCAACTGCCAGGTGCAAATGCACTCCCTGTGCTACGGTCTGTGATCTCGTTCATAGGGCTGTGTAACTCCTCCAGCCAGGGCAGGGATGCCCTTGCCCTGGGAGCAACCCCTTTTCCCATTTGTTACCTTCTGCCAGCACTTTTCTGGTTAAAGGAAAAGCAGAGGGAAAGTTAAAGAGCAGCAACAGCTGCTCCGGTGTCTTCCCCAGATGTTCAGCTATGTTCAGGCCGTTAACGGTTTGAGAAATCATTCGTCAGCAAAGGTTTTGCTGCCTTGCAGGCTTATCTCTGAAACAACATGGTACTTACAGAAGAACTTGCTCTCACCCCGCCACACTTAGCATCTAGAAACCCCTTGTCATTTCTTAACCCATCATACTCTGTATTCTCTCTGGGTTACAGAAACCATTCAGTGCCATGATGGACAGAGATGTGAAGACGCACCCACCCAGTTAGGACTGCCTGCACGCACTCACAAAAGGCAATCTAAATGTTCCATGAATAAAAGAAGTTAACCCAGTCTTTCTGGGTCCCCTACTCCACCATATCTCCCTGCTAAAGAGCGGTCCTCTGCTGATTACCATTCAATTACCGTTATGATTCTCTGTTACAGGGATTGATTGCAGAGGTCAGTAACAGGGAGAATTACAACAAGTGAGTGTTAATGTTGAGATCAGGGCGGAGCAGAGTGGCTCATGTCCAAAGTTACAGCAGGTCAAATTACAAACAGCAAAGGGCAGTTTAAGCAGGCCAATGTTAGGACCTCTTAACACCAGGTATCAAGGACTCAGAACTGAACCACAGTGACAAAAGCTAATTGCCAGAAGGATACAGTCAGGACCAATTACAAGTGTTAACTGCCAATTAAAATGACAGGGCCAATATCAGGGCCACTACAAAGATCAATTATGGGATTACGGCAAAGGCCCTCAAGTAGATAAGAACAAAGCCCACCTGCAGCCACACAGAGAAACTCAGATGAGGAGCTTCCAAAAGTGGCAGAAGACTTTTTTTCCTTTGAGGCAGCTGGAAGAAGAGGCTCAGTCTCCTACAGCTGGCACAATGGAGGTTCAGTGACGTCCAGGAAACAGGACTGATTTACTCCATCCAGGGTTTCAGCCTGAAGGCCTTCAGTGTTGGTAGGAGTGAGGTAAGACTTGACTTACCTTCTCCATGGTGTTAACAGTCTCATGGTTGTAAAGAACTACCAAGAGGAGCAAGAGACAGCTGCATTTACAAAGGGCTCAGTGAAAAGGAGCACAGAGCACAGCTCTATCAGCCTGAGGAACCAGCCAGGTGTGAAATCGAGACCTCCTGTACCACTTCTTTGCGAGTGTTAACACCAGTGAAACCTGGATCAGAGGTTTTAAGCTCAGCCTTGCTCTCTCCATGCTTAATTACCTGCCCATCCATAAACACATTATGGAGTGTGTGAAAGGGCTTCTCAGACCCCTCTGCTAAGCACCCCAGCTGTTTCAGAGCAACCAACAGAGCTTTTACGAATAACCTTCGGGGTTTTCCCCTCCATTTGCAGAGCTCACACATTGTTCTCAGGACCTGACCCACCTTCTCAGCTCAGACAGACCTTCTCATCCACTTTGAAGTCATCTAGCCACAACTATAGCACAATCCTGACGGTGGTACAAAAATATCATCTCTCCTTTGCCCTATAAAGCCAGCTGGGTGAGGAGTGAGGTCGGGACATAAAGGTGGGCAGGCAGAGCAGCTACACCTGTAGATTTCCCTGGGGCCTGAACTTCGCTTTGTTCCAAGGAAGATAGCAGGGATCGGGCGTATTTCTTCCAACTGCAAAAGTCTGCCCAGGTTTGCTCTCCCCTAGTATCAACCTATCAATACCTAAATGATCCCAGCTTGGAAGAAAACTGCTAGGCACTGATCAAATCCCCTTTTGGGGCAAGACACATGCCACTCCAGAATCTTTCACACAGGGAGCAGATGGTGATCCTCTGCATGCCAATCCTAGAAAGATCATATTACACACAGTCCTGAATACCACAGAGACTGCCCAGATTTCTCTGGAGCTGCAGGACCCACAACGATGAAATTAGCCACAACCTCACAGCACACCTGTCCCTGCAGCATAACCAAGACTCACTGAAACCCCAACCCAAAAAGCCTGGCTTTCTCATCCCAGCACCCACCCTTACACTGCCCAGCTCCCAAGGTACGCTGGAGCGCCATTTGCCCATGGAAAACTATGTCCCTTTTACCAGCTGGACAAGATTCCCCGAATCTTGTGCGTGCAGAGGCAGCCACTCAGAACTGCGCTACGTTCACAGCTCACCTCTGAGATGTTGCTGTAAATCCAAAGAGACATTATCTTACCTGCCACAGTGTTACCTCCTTGACTGCCAGCAACGGCAAAGGGACTGGTGAAAAATGCTGTAAATTAATTAACATCAGACCTCTTGTAGCTGTTTGTTACTGTAAACAAACATTTTAATATGCAGTAATTAATTAAATCTGCCATGCTGTCCCCCTCCTCCCATTGATCTTTCTTCAGCTTTTCTTTTGCTCTGCCTCATCTTTTTCGCTTGGTGAAACAGATCACCTGCAAACAGAGACACCACTTTCCCAGTGGTCCAACAGCAGCGACCCAATTCAAAGAGATTACTTTCCTCTTCTTAATCAAATGCTTGTTCCTTTTTCTGCCCACACATACTGTTTTGGGGTTTTTTTCCTCCTCCTGTGCACATGTTTTTCTCCCTCTGACACCTTTCTTCCCATATATCAAATGTAAATATAAAACTAATTTTTTTGGTAAAGATTTAAACAACACCCCAACACTTACCAGTTGCTCCCCAGACAAAAAAAAAAATAACGTTATCAGATAATATATCTTGTCACTACCCACTTTCCTTCATCAGAATGCTACGGCTCAGCTTTTTTACTCTCTCAACTTTAAGCTGAGCCCTAAGTTTTCTCTTAAGCTGTCAGCTACCTGTACCAGGCACTGCTCAGACAAAACACATCTCTCCTGGTAGCTCCAGCCTATATTTGATAGCCCATTAACACTCCCACAGTAATACTGCCTTATGGTTTACCTTTCTCCCATCCCTAACACTACCAGAAGCCAAGAGTAACTCTAAGATTTCTGCAAAGCTGTAGACAGAGCCACTGTCCAGACAGATCTGGTCACTTTGAACCTGAAATGTTTGGGCTGAGGTTTGGGTCTGGACTAAGGGTAAGAGAAGGAGAAAGCACAGGATGGCAATTGGAGGAGGGCTGAAAACACATGACAAAAGGAAAGTGGGAACTATCAGGAGACTTGGGATGGGAGAAATGGACCTACTGAACGGGGGCTAGGGGGATCTCTTCTTTGACTAACCAAGAAAAGGACAGTTTAAATACAAAAATCATAGCTACAACTGGTAGAAAGAGCAAGCCCCGCACTCCAGTCAGAACAGGCTGAAAGGCATTAAAGAGCAGGAAGAGCAGGGCTGCTCCATGACAGAGGATATAAGCCAAGGAACAAAGGCAACCCCAGCAGAGGCAACACTCACCAGCCAGAGGGCAGTTTCGCAGTATCTTAGGCAGGCTCCCAGAACAGGGTCCATCAGCATCCCTGGATGAGACAAGGTGTTAAGTTCAGGGTCCTTCCAGGGAGACCAGTCAGGAGCAGCATGAGATGGTGCTGTCAACAGGACTGAAGACTAAGCTAAATCTTGGTCTGAGATCCTTCCACAAGACAAAACTGAAAACGAGCATGCCTAAAACATAGGTTAAGCAAGGAGTAAAAGGCCAGATGAAATGAAAACTCACGGACCAATGGGCAGAGAGTGTGTGGGTCCCAGGAGAGGCTTGTCAAGCCAATTAAGTGCACTGATACCTCTCAGGGCTGTGACTACAGCTTCCCTCACCATCAAGGAGCATCTTCACACCTCACAAAGATCTGGGTACTAGCTGTGAAACAATCTGGTTGCTATAGGTTGACATGAGGCTACTTCTGGGGGGACATGGAGAGCGAAGGCAGGAACATGGTGTGGGGGACTTGGAGCTAGGTCACAACTGGAACAAGGATGTGACATGGTGGACCTCAAGCACATTTAGACCAGTTCCCTTTCCCAGTTTCACAGCAAATACCTATTTGAACTGTGCACAGACCCATCTAGGTTTCATTTGGCATGTGCACCTTCTCATTTCCTTCTACCCAATGGTAATATTTGAATGGCAGGAGTGCATGGATGTGTTGGATGAGGACAAGGATTTTGGGGCGTCTCTATGTGTGCATAAAGATGGAGGTGGGTATACATGAATGAATTTACATAATAAATTTGCATAATAAATGCTATGGCAATGCATGCTGTTTGCAGAATGCCCTCATTGATTGGTTGTACCATCTTCACCTTTCTGCAGCAACTCCAAAGATACCCAGCAAAATTTGACTCCCACCGAAAAAAGCCTATTAGTGTGGGTGGAGCTAAGCCAGCACCGTGTGAAGCAGGCAGCAGCTGGAGCAGAAATGAGTTAGTTCCTCCCCTGTACTGGCTTATACTGCAGCAGGGAGAAGTTGCCTTTCCTGGCAGCCGGAACAACCACCCAAAGAACCATTCCAGAATCAGACCCCAGGAGCTGTGAGCCTCTTTCTGCTATCCTGATCACTTGATGTGATCCTTATTCCTTCCAGAGAACAGAATTTCCGCAGAACAGGCAGGTCTGACAATGGCACTTCACCCAGGGACCACCGTGTCTGTTCCACCGCTGAGGGAGAGCTCCCTAACCTCCACGAGGCTGCCAGGGTATTCTAAGGTTGCCTCATACCTTTCAAATTCTGGGCTTCACCATGAAAGCTGGCTTCAGTGAAGCCAATCAGAGCCGTGAGTACCCAGCACCTCTCAGGAACAGGCCCTGCATTTGCAGTTTTATTATCCATTTTTCTTTTAATGTCCTGCACACTTGAGAAACCCTGTGTGTAAGTCAGAATGAGAGAGGGAGAAAGGGAAAGAGAGAGAGAGAGAGAGAGAGCTCATCATGCCCATAAAAGGGACAGATTCTGATTAGCTGAAGTTATAAAAATGATTTATACTTGCAAACATTATTTCTACTTGTATTGTTTGCCTGCAAGCGTTAACATCACGTCATGGACACTGTAGCCAGACTCAGTCATCCCTTGAGACAGGACAGATGGCTAACGTCCCCTTCCCATCAAAGAAACCCCCCAATGCAGAATTGGGGTGATCAGAAGAAAGACTTTGCTCTGGCTCTTGGCACTTCCGAGCCTCATGGGAACATTCATCCTCATGCAGCCAAAACAAAATCCCAGGCACCAAGAAGAGCGATCCTGATGTCGGCTTCTTCCCCTCTCTGCTTGGCATTTCCCGAGCAGGAGAAGCACGCCGAGTCCTGCCTATATTGTGCGCTTTCCCCGCCTCCTGCCAGCCCAGATCTGGGTTTATTTCCTCATCCGTGATTATTGTAAAGAGGAGCAGAATGAAATGCAGATGCAAAACATGCTCGTAAGAATTTCCTCTCTCTCTCTCCCCCATCTGCCAGAGAATAGATTTTAATCTTTAATCCATGAGCAATCAGCGAACACTAGCGAATTGCAAATTACAGATGTTTTACTGTCTTTGGCATTTTTAGCTTCCTCGCTTCCCCACTGCCACTCAGTGTCTTTCTCACATCCTCCCCTCTTCTGCATTCATCGAATGCCACGCGCCATCACCAAAACCATATGACACTGTCATCATTTGGTAATTAAACCTTTACTCACTTTAAATACGCAAAGCTGGCTGGGGTAAGCAGCACTTAACCCTTTCCTGACAAGCTCTGTGCGTATCTGGAATGAAAGGAAAGGGGGGGGGGATGGTGGACAGAATAGTAGGTGAGGGGAAGCCCAAAGTTTGAAACCACGTCCAAGTGTTGATGGCTTTCCTTGAAAGCATCCCCGCTCTCAGAAGGGCTAAAAGAGATGGTAAACGTCTCTGCTTGTTTCCATTTACCTTGTTGTCTGGGCTGTGGTACCACTGGCAGAGAAGAGCATAGCCTCCTCTGTTAAACAAACCCCAGGGGCTGCTGGAAGACCCTAGGGCCCTGATAATCTCCAGGAAAGCTCACTGCAACTTTAACCCTGCACCACACTTTTGTACTAAGCGATTACAGACTCAGCCCTGGACGCTTCAGGTTGTTTATTAGCACAAGCTGGCCCGGTCTGGGGTCCATGGTTTGACTCTTTGCTACCCAGATGGAGACCTCCAAAGAAAATCAAGTGCAGGGGCAACAGACATCAGATGCAAGAGCACGGGCAACCCCTCAAGAGGGGTGGAAAGTAGGTTTGCAACCACCCTTCCTTTCTCCTTAAAGCCTAGTGAGGTCAGTACAGCTGAGCCCCCATGCGTACGTCATCTGACTTAGTTCCTGGGAGTATATTTCAGCTGTGAAGGACAGGGATGAACTTTTACACTGCCTCAGTTGCAAGTTTATAGAGAAGAGACAAAGCATGGCACTACGTGCCTTCAGCAAGAGGTGCTGTAGTGGCAGGGGTCTCTTAGGGTGGCTTCCAGCAGGGGTGACAGCAGGGTCCAAAGCACCAGAGAGCACCCATTCCCACCAGCCTGTGAGCGATCCGAATTCCCAGTGGAGGCTACATCGCAGTTCTTTATTGAAAGAGTCCAAGGTAAATCAAAGATGGAGAGAGCGAGCCATGGCAAGAAAGAGAGAGGGGGAGAGGGAGGGAGAGAGAAAGGTGGCTGCAATTATTTTGCCATAGATTGGCAGGGCCTGCTTTCCCTGTAAGAAGACTGCAACATTTGGGGAAACATAAATAACAGTTGACAAGAGACGGCACCGCAGAGACAGGCAGTAATTGTTTCACCTCCCTCTGTGCCCTGTCCACTGTAGGCTCCCAAGGAACTACCTTTGTATCTTAGCTCGAGGCAGCAGCTCAGGGCCCCTCCGGACCAGGAACAGCGAGAGCCTTAATCATTTTCTACAAGTTTGTCAATTTAACAAGTGTTTGCCCAAGGGGCACCTGTCTTCCTGCCTTCTTTTATTCTTCTCTCTGCTTGTTTGTTTGCGAGCTGGTGCATTCTGGCTGCTATCACCAGCACAGCAGCTTCACACAAGCCTGGCTCTAAGCAGGATGCAGCCATCACTGGAAGCAGCCTGGTTAACCCCAGTTTCAGAGGTTACTAACTGGTATCCTCTTCACTTTCTGCCTTCATCTCTTTTTTAATTCCACCTCTCCTTCGAGTATGTGCAGGCTGCTGAGAGAAACACTGATCCTTCCCTCCATCCCTGCCTGACTCCCAGCACCCTGCACTGGAGACTGAGCTACCCCACGGCAGCTGGAGCTGAATTCATCAAAAGGCTGCGCACTGGCTGTCCTTGAAAACGCTGCCTTTCAAGCGAGTCCCCACAGGACCTGGGGCAGCACCAGGGAGTTCTGGTTCATCAAGACATTTTGGAGAGGCATCCTGCTGCTGGGTATCTCAGCTGAAAGCACATGTGTGTCAGGCCAGAAGGAGAAGAAAGGCAAGAGAGAAGATGGAATGGGAAGGGGCCACGCTCCTCTCGCTGTGGCAGGGCCCGGGACCCCTCAGAGAGCAACAGGTTGAAACACCGAACTTGGGAGTTTCCACAGTACTTCAGACCTCTAAAAAGCAGGTCCTGAATCTGCTTTTCATTCTATTTTTCCCTTGAATGCAGTAATAATAAAAAGTTTTTATAAGAGACGATTAAGTGCCTGATGTTAAATGTATTCTTTTGTTTCAGATTTCTCAGGGTAGGGTTATTTTCACAGATGCTGTTCCAATTAGCCATAACCCTCAATATCATTGCAACATGGCATTAGAACAACTCAGCATTATTTCAAGAAAATTATTTACTCCCTTTCACATTACTCTGAGCTTCACTTCTCATAAAACATTGGACTTGAGTGCCCATGATTCCCCAGTCCTGCTCTTAACCCTAGCCCAAAGCCCTGGCTTGAGAGCCAAATCACCTATCTCTACTGTAAAGTAGAATGTAGGACCCACAAGCTGAGAGGCACCAGATCTCTTCCTTACTGTAACGGCCCAGCAGATTCTGGTAAAAAACAAGACTGTTCAGTCTTTATATTGTGACACAAAACCAAGTGACAGCCAGAACTGCCATCCCTGTAGCAAGAGAGAACAGAAGCATCCACCCTGGTGAGAACCAGGCATCTCTCTAAGGACGATGACCCTGCAGAATACATTGATTTTGGCTCCCTCAGCCCAAAACTTCACTTGAATTATTATGGACAGCCCATCCTTACAGTAAAGAGAAATTTAAGACTCAGCAGCTGCGAGAACTCTGTGGTATCCAACAAACTTGGTTCTCATCATTTGGGTTTAGATGGTTCTCCAGCCTGCATTTGGGGCTGCGATAAGGTTTTTATTCTAGTTTGGTTGTGGGATTACAAAGACTGACGTTTCTAGTTCAACGCCCCATAATGCTGGGCCCTCTCTCTTCAGGAGAAGGCTGTATTTGATTGGTAGCATTACAATAATTTTTCCTGAATTATTTGTACAGATTTTATTGTTGTTGTATTTCAGCACCTTTTTGGAGGTCCCTTCAAAACATCTTCAGGTCAGTTATTGCTGTCTTCAAGACAAGGTATTAGCACAGAGTAAATTCAGCTGGTATCTCCTACAACGAGCTGCACATTCCTAGCCTAGATTTGGTTTAGGCCTAAATATTAAATGTGTGACAAAATGACTGAAGTGATAAAGAAGTCATTGAAGATGGGAGAAGGAGGACAGTGCTGGCATTTACCCTTCTGTGAGATGGGGCAGGGAAGAAAGGATTGACTGCAAAATACACCTCTGTTCCAGGCATGGCTTTTATTAAGGAGCTGGATGGAAAGAACTCAAGCAACAGGACACTACTGCAGGCAGGCAGTAGCAATAATCCCAAGAAACCTCCTCGCCACTCTCAGCTATTTTTTTTACAGTGAGGCTGGCCTTGAGCTTTGCACTTAGGTCAGACTGTCATTGATTACTAGGGAAGACTTGCCTGGACCATGATACAGCTGAGAAAGGCGAGCAAAAGAGCATCCACTTAGCCACTTGTGTTCACATGGGGCAGGTTACATCTCACAGAAACCACATGAGAGACAAAAAGTCTCAAGTCCGATGGAAAATCTTCCAGGATGCTCACTTACTGTTCTTGATCTTTGAGGCAGTGAAGAAATACTCTGCAAGAGCCAGAAGCACCACAACAGCTACTGTTGGGATTGCCACCCCTGAGAAGGTATCAGTGTGAATAACAATGAACCACAGATCCCAGTGTTTCACTTCAGCTGCAGGAAACCTACAGCTGACAGCAGAATTTGTCTCTGTACGCTGCCCTGTGCTCTCTCCATGCTTGGAACCGCATCACAGCCTCTCCAAGACTTGCTGCCCTCCGGCCCTTCACATGCCAGCAGTGGTCTATAATCTCACTCTCCTCACCACTGGCAGGCAAGTCTTTAAGAAAAATGGGTGCAAAACCCAGGAAATGTGTGTCCTTATTAATCACTGTTAGGGCTGACAGGGAGCAAGTGAGTCCTGGACCATATCCGGATGCAGCAAGGATGGAGGGAGAACTGGAAAGACAACTTCCCAAACAGTAAACAAGGCCCCAGAGCAGAGCCCAGAGTGACCTGGGTGCAGTCAGAGAGGCTGGAATGTGTTTACAGGTTCCCTTCAACCTGTACCTGTACCAACAAAGATGGACAGGACCAAAGCAGACATACTGGGGCATTTTCCACCTGCCACTCTGATCAAGAAAAGCATCTTCTGCCTTCCTCACCCACTCCTTGGTAACGAACATCTCCCTGGGTCATTTATAATGAAGGTAAAGAATTTAAGAAGAGATGAGCAAACCACAGTAGAAGGAGCATTTGCCAAGTCCTGGTAAGAGGACAGGGAGGCAGACATGCAGCTGCCCTTCACATCAATCTCATCTCCTTCTCCAGCGGCTACAGCCACAGTCTGCTGGGTGCCAGAGTCAGAGCAATGTTTTTCTCTGTGGCATTCCTCTCCATGTGTCCCTGCTGCTAGAGACCCCAGGCGGGAGAGAGCAGGGATGGGGTATGCCCTTGCTCAGCACTGAACATAAAACACTCACCACTGTGGAACTAACAGAGAGACCAGATCTGTTTCCTAAAAACTCCTCACTGATTACCTCTGCTCAGTCCTTCCCGTCTCCCTTCTACAGCTTTGCTGGACATTTTGCCGGGATGGGGGAAAGAGCTGAGGTTGGGCAGGCCAAACAAAAAGGAGGAGTGGGAGTGGGTGCTGCAGAACAAAAAGGCACTGTACTTAGGGGGGACAGAGGATGATGCAGGAGGAGAGCTGAAAGCAAAATAAAACCAACAATCTTTCTAGTCAGTACTTGACACCAGACACACTGCTGAGGTTTCATCACTGGTTTTCCCCAAGCTTAACCAGAAAACATATGGCACATCCCATTTGATCCTGGGAGGTAACTGGAGTATTTCAGTGCAGGCCACTGTGCGTCTATATGCTCTCCTCTGGCAGACTAAAAGATTGTGTAGAATAATGCAGCTGCCTCTTAGCACACTGCCCAATAACACCACAGAGCAGTCCGCACTATGAACTGCAAGGGGAGATGGAGACATTACGATATAGCACGGACACACAGCCCAGATGACTGCCATGGAAACAACTTGGCCAGCCTGGCTCCATCAGGGAGGAATACCTGCCCTAGGCCAGCAACCCAGCAGGGAGACCATGCTGCTGAAGAGAATAGGAGCCCATTTCCAGACCGCTTCTTCCATTCCTCCTGCCAGCCTCAGCTGTTACCCTGTTGTCAGGCTTTGGCCAGGTGCTTACCACAAAAAGCATTCTCAGGATCTGCTTTCCATTCTTCCCAGGCTTAAGTAGCTGAGGTTACATGGGAAGATTCCAGAGTAAGCAATATATTGCCTCAGAGCTTCAGACAGCAATGGAGTCTTTGCTCCTGGAGCTCTTGGTTGAGGAAAGCAAAGTAAGAAAATATCTGGAAGTATTTAACCTGGACTTCTAGTAAATGGAGATAAGGAACTCTTCATTGGGGTGTGCTAGGGGAAGCAATACTGGCCACTTGCCCCCTCAGTGCCTCTTTTGCTCCTCTCAGACTCCCCACCCACACACCTCACCCCAGCGTCTTTAGCCTGTATGTGCTCTGTCTGTCTGTGCAGCGCCTTGCACCCAGCTACACGAGTCTCTGCTGGGCTACCTGGGCTCACAGCAATAACAGTAATAAACTCCATTGGCAGACAGTCCACTGGGAGAGCTGGAAAACGTCTAGAACACAAATGAGCTTGTATCAGTAGGGCAGGGGGTGGTGGGAAGTCCAGCAGTACTGTAGTAGCCTTGAGAAAAGGGCCTGGCAAAACCCTAGTAGGAAAGCAACACCAGATGGGCTTGCACAGAGGCCCATCACGTGTACTGAAACCTGGCTGATGGCCCGTAAAACAAAGGTAAGGTAACACGATAATGATCAGCACAGGGGAGGGAATAGCTGAATCTGGTGTCAAGCCAATTCACGGGTTTATTAATGATATAGAGAGAAACATATGAAACACTAGAGCAGATAATTCCAAATTCTCTCATTTGTCAGCTCAGCAACTAAGACAGGGCCAAGCGAAGACTCTCCACTCGTTTTATGCCTTTGGTCTAATACACTATAGTAAGGTCTTCTACCACAGCAATAGCCACAGCACCCATGATTTGTTATTTCATTTTTGAAAGGGAAGTGATCAAACCTCAGCCTGCTTAGCATCCAAAAGGATAAGAGATCAATCTGCCCGGCAAAGCTGAAGGCAAGCTCATGTGCTGGTAGTTACCCAAGTGCTTGATGGTTGAATCACACTATACTTAATCATGATAACATCCCAAAATGAAAGCAGACAGGGCATGAACACCAGCTACACCATAACAACTGCCCATGGGTGCTTTCCAATACCTAGGAAAATCATGGTAGCTTAACCCTAATCTTCTAATCCTCCTCTTTTTTTTTTTTTTTGGAGGGGTTGGGGGGAATGGAGAAATGGGAGGTGTTTGCCCCTGATGACTTTGCCCTCAGTATGGAGTGCTGGAGGACAAGGGCATGCACAGAAACTGCCAAAATAGCCAACACTCAAGGCATTCCCAAGCTCATTTCACCCCATGGTAACTTGTTTGGTTAAATCCCAAGCAGTCACAGATGAGAATTTGCTGTTTCCCGTTACTCTCTGTGGACATTTGTACAATAGGACACCATGCCAGTCGCTCCCAGAAAGTGACTATCAGGCTGGTTGCCAGGATCTGTGCAATCAGCACTTTAATTAGTTTGGCTGTAGGTCTGCGATAAACACATGCCAGTCACAGAGCAGGCAAGTCCCCTCCCACACTGCTCTGGTGGCATCAGAGAAACCAGCCAGAAGAAAAACAAGGAGGAAGGTGGCTTTTCAGCAAGCAGACGGGAAAGTCAGGTTAGAAAAGACAGTGAGCTGGCCCTCAGCTGTGATATACAAGTCCCATGAGCAAAGAGGGATTTAGTTCATGAATGAGGGAAGGAAGAAAAAGCATCTCTACAGGGCACCAGAGGCAGAGGAAAGTCTCACTGGATGTAATTGGAATGAAGCAAGCAAGAGTCAACTTGCAGGTTATGTGGAAGTGCCTCAAGAAAGAGATGGAAGACTTAGAATTAAGTCACTTGAAACTTGCCTGGATCACACACAGTGAAGACTAAGCCTCTGCTGACCGGCTGGGGAGGGACAGCCAAAGGACCAACGCATATTCCCTGTGCGGGAATTGTTCCCACCAGGACACACCTGATGAAGCACTCGGCTATCAGAGAGCACAGCACGGTGGGTAGCAGTGCAGCCAAATGCAGGCAGAGCAACACTGAGGCTCCTTGCAGGCTCCCGAATCAGTGTTGGGAAGTTTGGCTCATCATCAGCCCCTGATGTGAGTTCCTTCCTTTGCCCAAGCAGACTGCTGATTAACTAGGAATTAAGCTGGCATGAGACAAGAGCTTGTTGATGTCTCTATAATGCTTCAGCTGATAGACAAAAATAACTTTCATGTTGTCTATTCTGCTTCATCTTCTGCAAACATGCCTGGTGCTGCCAGACTGTCAGCCAAGGTCCTCCCAATACTGCAGTTCTATGCTTGTACTCAACAGGAGGAGACGTGCAGCTCGCTCACACTCCCCTGCCCACACATACACGTTCAGCCACGTGCAGACTCATGCACGCACACATGCCCTGACAAATTCACACTCAGGACAGACACCCACACATATCCTTATGTACAAGAGTTCCCAGGCTTCCTGCGTGAGGGCATCCACCAAGTGCTCAGGGATACACAGGTGTGTCTACACGCTGATGTACAGAAAAACGCTTTCTCACCTCCCTCTCAGGCACAATCATGCCAATACAAAGGTATGTGCATGTTTGAAGATGCCTTCACTTAAAGGGATACATTTCTTCTCATACACATTCACCACCCAAGCACTCACACACACCTCAGCACAGATACCGTACGCAAATCCCATACCCTTTAGACATGCTAAGGCATAAATATTTACTTACATAAAAGACACATGCACACAATATGGATATTTGAACATGCCTGCAAAAGAGTGCCAATACACTGCAAACCTACAAAAAGAAATACTTTGAAATCATGTCCATATATATGTACGTGTGAACCAGCCTCACTGAGAAATTGACTGCTGACAGTTCTGTAAGAAGGGGAAGAGTTGCTCTTTACTAAAGATCAGATTCTTCACAGTTCATTATTGTGACAGAAACATGGAGCAGCTTTAAACTGCAGGTATTTGTTACCCTAATTAACATTAAAATTTCCTCACAAACCATTTTAAGAGAGAAAAAAACTCTGCCCTGTTCCCGGCGTACAGTTATCTCTGACGCCACCACTGCTGCTTGTACTGCAGCAGCACCAGGTTCCAGGCAAGGGCTCAGGAGCCCACAGTGCTAGGAGCTGTACACAGTGGTCCTGACTTTAAAGAGTTTATAGCCAGCACCTGCAATCCTCCCTGCCCCGTGCAGCTCGAGAGCTGGTTACAGCAGGAGGGCCTGCGTCGCCCAGATGAGCCGTGCCTGCTCGCACTCTCTCCCCTTTCGTACCCTGCGCTCACTTTCCCAGCCACACACACTTGCGCCGCCAGTTTCCCGGCGAACACACACGGCTTTCCTCTCTGGACTCACCAGCGGGCACCCAGTTCTCACCAGCCTCCACAGAGACCGACGGCGCAGTGCGGACCGACCCGTGCGAGCGCCAAAACCGGCAGCAGCGCAGTGATGAGTGACACTGCAAAGCCCAGCACGAGCTGTGAAACCCTCCCAAGAAGTGAAGCAGATATTAAGCACAGAATCCAGTTTGGAATAATTATGGACTACAAGCAATACCCAAACTAGCAAGTTTAAAGCCGCACTAGGTTTGTCCATGTGACATAACGCTGACACACATCTACTTCACCAACACAATCTCTGACGTGGATATGATATTTCATCTGCTTAGAAGAATATTTTCTCACTCCAAAGTTGCTAGTTTAGCAGTTCTGACCTTTCCAGTGGGAATTTTTCATACCTTTTTTGAAAACGAGTTTTCTTCAGAAGACAGCAATATGCTAGCGATGGAAAAACTACACATATGAATTCTCTGTTTCAGAGTTATGGCTTTTCTTCTCCTTTCCCTAAGCCTGTCCCTGAGAAGTGCGAGACACAAAGTCAGTGCAAAACTGCTGGCCCTTGCACAGAAAACGCTTTACCAGATCTGCCTCAAAATCGCCTCAGCAGTCACGGACTAGCTTCAAACTGATCATGAAAGCTTTCAGAACAGAAGCAGTGAGTTTAGGAAAAAAAATAATTAAATGGAAAAACTCCTCACTGTGGTTCTGTTGTTAAAATGAAGGTATTCAAGTTACCTTTGCACTGCACGCCAATAGGAAACGCAGACTAAAAGAACAGCAAATTTAGAGACAAGGCAGACACATTTTCATGCAGAGTTGCAGGCATGAGGGCTCATAAGGAAGCAAGCGTGGCCATATAAGAAAAGCATCTAGCAATGCATTCTCAGAGTATTCTCTCAGGCTCCAGGGATAAATGGTACTGGCACTAGGAGATCCACACTTACATGTTAAATGGGAGAGGAGACAGTAAGAAGAAATTTAAGGCCCCTATAAGGAATACACACAGACTGCAAAGGTTTTGACCACATATACTAGCTGAAGAGGGAAGGAGAGGTGAAAGGGACTGTTCTGAATCTCTCCATCAGGTTTTATCTGACCTAGAAGCCTCCACTGATCCTAGAAGATGGTTTTGAAATATTTATTTCACAGACAGCAGAAGTTAAGAGGGACAGATGCCCACCACCACCTCACAAAACATTAAACTCTTACCTTGTGAGTATTTATTGAACGCTGTTGGTGAGCAAACACTGCAGAATATGGGCTTCTGGCTAATCCTTTGACTTCTTGACTGCAACCAAAGCATGAAACAGCAGCAGGACCGCAAATAATTCCTTAACCGAGCCTTCAGCCTCTATTTGCAAATCAGCTTTCAAAAACAAGTGTAAACCTCCATGGGAAGTGCAAAAAGCTGCAGCAGCTCTGTGGGACGAGGAGAAGCATCTGTCAGGGAGGAACAAGGCCAGCTGCCCCCTCAGGGAGGGCAAGCTGGGGGCCGAGGGCAGCCCCAGCACAGGCACGCAGTGGTGGGGCAGGGTCCCCCAGCACTCGAGCACAGCAGGCAGAGCCGGGAGCCAGCAGCAGGCTCCGTCGCCAGACCCAAGCAAAGCAAAAAATGAGCCAGCACCAGGGGCCACCCCATGGAGTCCAGACAGCAGCAGAAGGAGACAGGGTCAGACAGGTCTGAAGAAAATAACCTGGGTCCAGCGACCATAAAAAAGTCATGGCTGAAAGATGGGACTGGAGACAAACTGCAACATATGTTCAACGCAGACATGCAGGAGACAAGCTACCTATCAACGCAAGCCCAAAGTTCACTCCAAGAGCCAAAATAAGAAGCACACCTACAGCAGAGCCAAAGGAAAGCCCGGGTCTGAGCTTATATGGAGCTCCTGGGCCCCAGCCCGTGGAGCCAGAAGGTGTGAGGCACGTGGAGGCTCCAGGTGAGGCTCGTCCAGGTCATTAAGGCCTATTGGGGCATCCAGGGCCCCTTCCTCAGGAGAAGAAAGATTTGTCCAAAAAGTATGTGACCAGCATGCCATGCAAGCCCTGCTCAGAGCAGCATGCTGCATAGACCGTGCCGCTGCAGAGACATCCCGAGAAAGGGTACCCAGAGGCCACCTGAAGGCTTCTGCAAAGAGGAGCTGAAGAAGAGTCTGGGTGGGATTCAGGAGGTCTGGTGCAATCTGCTGGTCTCTGGACAAGAAGATCAAACTTGCTCTTGGTTTTGTCCAGGCCTGAGAGGACAGCTTAAACATTTTGTTTAATAGTCCTTCACTAAATTAGCAGTGAGCTGATTCCCAGCTCTGCTGCTGTTTTCCTTTGTGTCTTCCATCTCCTTTTGCCTTTGTTGCTCACTAGTAAAATGGAAATGCTATTATCCACTTTTCCTACTTAACTGTTCTGTACTAACTATGAAAAGCATTTCTGAAAAGCATCCCATGAGAGTCTCAGGTGGGTGCTTTGAAGAATAATAATTCTTTCCTAAATCAAGATTTCAGAGCAAAGACTAGTTTGTATTATGTCTTTGCCTTACAAGCTGACACCAGAGTATTAACTAGTTAAATAATAACATTTCTGTTAAAATAATCTAACCCCCCTGCACTATTTCATTTTTTTTTTACTGAAACTTGCACCTTAAAAAAAACCCAAAATGCTAACACCACATGAAAAAGCAATATCAATGAGGTTATAATACTTGTTTAAATAGTATAACTAAAAATTTTAAAAGTAGTTGCTGCGTGTATGTGTGTTTTGGTTTCAGGTTACTCTTTAACCCTGGACCATATGAATTAATGTGATTGCCCAGTTGCAGACTTCTAAGAGAGGAAAATGATCTTTATACTCTGAAATGACCGGAAAGCTTGTTGTGTGTTTTTAAAGGAAGCTGGTTTGATTTTAAAATATACAGCAGTCCCGTTGTCATCCCCAAAATCGTAACAATCCTGAATCAGTTACACTTTGAGATATGAGCAAATTAACGATAAACTTTACATCCTTCTCATATGATGGGTGAGATTTGAGCTGAGCTTTTCCTTGCAACTATATTAAGCTAAAAAGACACTTTTTTAAGTACATGAAAGCTGAGAGGTGCATATAATCACTTGACTCCAGGAGTGGGGACTGAGAGCAATTGCCGCTAGGATAATTTCGGGGACAATATCCCAAGAGCTGTCCGGGCAGCTTCTGGGAGGTAGCTGGTAGATGAGGTTGAGAGGCAGCCCTTGCCCGTGCCCTGCAATGAATACACAAACCCTCCGATATTTCATTCACGCAGCACTCAGGCTGAGCCTGAGAACAAAGTTCTTAAATGCTAACAACGACCAAGGGAAATAACAACATCCAATCCATGTTCAAAATGCACTCCCTGGCTAAAGGGCACTCGGTTCATTACTGCTGTATGATTCCTTTTGCTGCTGGGTGTTGATCATTTGCGCTTGCAAGTCTTAACTCATTTGTAAGGGCATCTAGAGGTTGGGGAGTTTGGCGAGGGGGAGTGATTTCCAGCCTTATTTACATCTACAAGGATATATTTTATGAAAAGTCCATCTGAGTGCATCTCCTACATGTGTACCTCTTTGAGATCCACCTCAGACCACCTAACAAAACAAACAGGTAGGACTTCGGCACCTCCAGCCCAGGTCAACAGAAACGAGAGAGCGAGCCGAGCTGGGCTGAATGAGGCCGGCAGGTCTAGCTGTAAGGGTGCTGCTCTGTGGCGCATCTCAGGCAATCCACAACCAGAACTAGAGCAGAAAGAGGAGGAAAATAAGCACCTAACTTTCTCTTCTTGGTGGGCAGCTCCGAGAAGGCTGCCAGCCCGCGCCTGCAGCACAGCCAGCTTCCAGGCTGCCAGCAGACAGCAGCAGCGAAGGCTGGGTGGTCAGAGGGACTGGGGGGTCAGGCGGTGGCCCCCATGCCCAGCGGAGTGACCAGGGCTGGGCAAGCACCGTCCCTGGCCCATCTCTGGCTCTGCCAGAGGCACAGCCCAGGGGTGCAGCACGGGGCAGGGGCTGGAGACTCCTGAGGCGTCACCCCCTCCCTGAAAAGGGAAGCTGAAATAAAAGGCAGAGAGAGCCTTGTGTGTGTTTTTATTATTATTATTTCTGATTAAAGAGGAATTCATTTCATCTTTGCCTCCTGCCAGGGGCTGAGGTGCCGCCATTGAGGTTAACGGTGCGGAAGAATACAAAAAAATTTCATTGAGGAGGATTATAAAAGTTACTAGCTGGAACATTAACAGAAGAGTAACTTGTAAAAAATGCAATATTACAATATTCACAAGGACGGTAGAGCGTGGTAAAGCTATAAAATTCAACATTAAAATCTTCTACAGCCTAGATAACCTAGTTAACAAACATTGTATTGGAACTACTTTTTTCCGCGGTGCTGAGGGTGCCGGGGCCGGGGGGCGGGGGGGGGCCAGAGCCCCTCTCGGCTGGTGGTCCCCTCCCGAGAGAAGCGCCATCTGAGGAGGGGAT
>VXBO01010503.1:2594594-2672555 GCA_013400135.1 Rhinoptilus africanus
GCCGCAAGGTCTGGGGGCTGTTCGGGCCGCCGGGGTGACGGGGCGGCGGAGCCGGGTTTTCCCCCTGTCCCTCCAACACCCCTCCCGGGGTGTAAATGACCAGCCTCGCCAGGGTATTGGGGCTCTGAGCCGAAAAGCTGCCGTTATCCGCTGCCAAGCCGGGCTCAGGCTTCCCTCGCCCCCGCCGCCCCGGCCCACGGCCAGCCCCAGGGAGCGGCTGCCCCCGCTTCCCCCGGCTGGGGTGCGCCGCTCCCCGCGGCCCCCGAGCCCTGCCCCGGCAGGAGGCTGGGAAGCAGCGGGGTGGATTCAGCACTAACGAGCAGCTTCCCCCCCTCCATCTCCTGCCCCATCTGCTAGGGTGCGACTTCTCTTGGTGCAGGGACTCGGATTTGGTCTCGGGTTTGAGGTGACAAAAATAGCCATATGACAGGCAAAGAAAAAAAAAAAGGATCGATGCATGAGAAAACGGCCGGTGATAGATGTAATCAAGTACTAACACACTGCAGAGCGCTCAGGCTGCTCACACGCCTGCACATTCAAACGCGACATACATCAGGTTTCCACACTTTGGCAACACACCACGCTCTTACCCACGCAGCAAAAGTAATTACGCGGTTCTAGGTACAGGTACCTTGACTGTGCCCCCAGAAATACAACCTCCAGAAACAGAGTAACAGGGATATTTTCAAAGGGGACATATGTAGGCACAAAAGACCTCACCGACAGAGTAAGAATACATGGAATTTTGCACGGAATCCCAAATATACTGTGCTTCCCACTCAAATAAATGTATATAGGGCATAGGTAAATGTGCACGCAGGCTTTTGTAGTGTCTGCATAGATAAAAGTGCTCAAGTCAGTATATTGGCCCTTTTGATATATAACAAGTTTAGCCAGATTTTTTTTTTTAAATCTAGTATATCTATAGCAAGGGAAGCAAAAAATAAATAGCAGGGAAACCGCAGTGGTATTTTTTGTCTTGCGCTTTTCACGGCAGATTTATCAAAATATGTCTAATAACTCAGGCTGTGTATTTCTAAATCTGGCATCCTATATAAATGGGTTTTAATATTTTGCAAATGATATGGAATTATCCCAAATCATCTTGAAAACAGCAGGTAGAATTAGCTAGTGGAATGTACCTTGGCTAAGAAAGATTCCCTCAGACACACTGTCTCTGTAATATACTGCTAGGCTACCCTAGGAAATTATCCCTGTGTGTGCCATCTGTATTAAAATGGTTATTAAGTTATGAACAGGGTAACATAATACTGATCGGCTAATTATACACCCTCCTAAAAAACCTCCAGGTCTCTGTTACTCTCTCAGTCAGGTATTGAAATAATAACAGTTTGACATTCAGACACCTTACAAAGGCAGCTGCGGAAGGACAGCCAGCTGTCCCTGGGAGGAACTGAGCTGGTGGTACAGGAGTCCAGAGGAACGGCTGTGGGCTCTTCGGAGGAACAGCGCAGAGGGACCCGACACACATGTATACTCAAGGGACGTTAGCATCCAAATGTCACTGAAGTCTTACGCCCGCCGGACCCGACACCTTGTGTCTGAGTTGCGATGTCCCGGGCAGAAGGCTGAGCATCAGGTTCTGCTCCCGCCTTTGCTCCCAGTTTGCGGCAGGGCTTTGGGGGTTTTGTACCTCAGTTTCCCCACCGTGGAAAATAAGACTGATCCTTCGCAGAAGGAGGTGGGAACAGATGTCAGTTAGAATGTGCTTATAAAATGCTTTGAGAAGGACAAGTGCTGTGTAGCTGCTGAGTACTATTCCATGAAGGAGGCTCAGCTGTGACCCACCATGTTTGATTCATACTGCGCTGGCATTTGTGTGTGTGGTCACCAAGGCACAAGAGCATTTTCGCTTCATATCATTAACTCTTTCTCCATCGCTTGTAAAAATTCAGGCCCAACTTCCCACTGTTCACCTTTGTATGGGGCTCCCCAAAATTTACATCCATAAGGAAGTGAGCCCATCATATCACAGGTCATAACGTTTGCAAGTCTGTGCTGGGCAAAACCAGGACAGCAAACTGGGAAAAAATGGCAATGGAATAGGAAATGGCGAGTATATGAGGGCCCAATCCTGGTGCCGTGGAGACTAGCGCAAGCTTCATCACTGCGGTGACTTTTGTGACTCCAGCTCACAAAACTCACAAAACACAACGAGAGGACTATGTTCACAATTTAAATATACATTTTTCTCTGTCCCATTGTAAAAAAAAACCCACACAGAATCAGGTCGATCTTTTCTAACAGCACATCCCTTACCTGCGGTACGGTCATGAACTGTAGTTAGTGGAACACTCTGACTCTCTGAGCAGCTTCAGATAGACGACAATTTTTAAACCCAACCTAGACATATCGGTCTTTGTATTTTTGCAAAATGTGGTGTTTCCGAATCAAAAACTGCATTGGCTCAATGTCCAGAACTGTTAGAGCTACATCCATGGGCAGTTTAACATCTTGAGACTATAAGCGAGGCATTTACAGAAATAGGAGTTGTCCGTGTCCCTGGATAGACTGTGAATACTGCACTTCAAAAGGGAGATCTCCTTGTAATGAAAAAAAGCTACTTTTGGTTATTATAATATTTTCTGAAAATGTATTAATTACATTTTCTTTCTTTCTGGGGATTAGTTTAACATTAACAAAGGCTTTCGGGTGAGAGACTACAAAACAACGCAGTTTCAATTCCATTTTTAAAGTCTCCCTAAAACATTTTAAAAATCTATTTCTCATTAATTATTTTTTTGTGATACATGAATTATGTGCCTACATTGCACTGCTCTGTCAGTACTGCACTGAGGATATGAGGACACGTTTGGGGTAACGTGTAATTCAGTATTGAGATTTATCAGAAAATTGTTCATATCAAGCTCATGCAGATAAAGGCTAGATACAAACTCTGGTGAAAAACATGACTTAACTACCCTGTCAAGTTTCAGGAAAAGAATTAAGTCTTCTGCTATGCAGTAGTTTTGCTTTAATTATGTCCAAAAAAGTCAAGAGAGTATACTAGTTAATAAGCAAAGTGCAGCAGAGCTGACAGGATCAAGACAGAGCAGTTATCTCTGCACTGGGAGCTTTCCTGTTCCTGCTTCATACATTAGGTACTCTATAGTAGAAACCTACTCTGTATGTGGAGGTATACACATGCATATATATACATGCATATATGTAAACACATATATCTAGTGCATGTAACTGAGAAGCAGGCAAGTGACAGAAGCTCTTAATTCTTCGGTAAGCAATTCCTGCTTACTTTAAATCACTTGAGCACCCTGCTTCTTGAGCACCCTGCCAGCCCAAACTTCTCCATCTATCATGTAACTGTAAACGAATTATCTTGGGTCACTTTGGGTTAGAATATTTCAATTGGATCCAGGCACTGCTGTAAGCCTTGCGGCGGTGTTTGCCTAAGTATGAACTTGGCGGCAGATGTTAATGGGAATTTTTGCTTTGTTTTGCGGTACGTACAGTTAGCCCAAGAACTCAGGTTTCCTGAGATAATAATCACCCCAGAAAAATCTTTTGAATCAGACAGTGTACTTTAGTAGGAACAGGACGGAGCACATCACGGACGCACATTCATGGTTATGCAAGTGATGCAATGGACATCATAGTTTAATCATTATTTCCTGCTTCTCTTAAATTCATTAATTCCTCACGGGTCCAGAAGGGCAAAGCAAAACACTCCTCCTCCTCCAGTTTGTCCCTCTATCCTGGCTCACTTGTGGCTGGGTTCAGTACTAGGGACTCACAGTTAGTCTTTCTCGAAGGAATGCCAAAGCCAAAGCATTATGGAGTTCAGCCAGACTTCTGGATACACTTTGGCCCCTGGGTTTCTGAGGGTAGACCTAACTCATACCCGATAGCAGAGAATAGGGTTTAAAGCCGTTAAATGTTTTTTTCAGTCTTCTCTTAGGTACTGCATAGACATTAATTTCTAGTGTTAAGCACTTGGTTTGGGGAGATGTTTCCTGTTTCATTATATAACAATTGGCTAATGGTTCCTAGTTAAAGTCTTCAACAATGATGCGCTTTTTAAAAATACATATAGAAAGACATAAACATTGACTCAGGTTATAACGATCAGGGAAATATATTTGTACATTGAAATACTATTGAGCATGCGCCCAATTTCAGTGGCTGTGGGCAGGCCTGTAGTTTAGAGCAAGGAATGGCATATTAGGAGATCAGATTTGTCTTACCAGTTTTGCCATTAACTTTCTGGATGATCTTGGGCAGGTCACACGGACTCCTTATGAGGCTGCTTTGCCATCTGTAAAATGAAAATAACAGTGTTTAGCTACCTTTGTAAAACTCTGTGTGATCCTTCAATAAAAATGCCCGTGGAGTTCGACACATTAACGAGAAAAGGTTCAAAACTGGAGGGAGGTTGTTTTACATCAGCCGAGGCTTTAGCCCATGCGAGGGAGATAGAATTGAACAGAATCTTGACTGAGGTAAATGTAACGTCTCAAGACAAACAATCGAGTCTGGCAAAGGCAGACGTATTAGGGCAGGGGCTGTGTCATATGCGGAAGAAATCCATGTTATGCAAACAGGGCTTTGAGTCACTCTCGCTAGATTCGCTTGGGAATTCCCGCAAAGGATACCGACTCCAAAGTCACTGCCGAATCTCTCCCTGTCTTTCCCAATGAACAAATCTGGAATTCTTGGAGGGCAGGTAATAAATTGAGGGAGAATCTGTAAGAATATGGAGTATCCCTAACGGCAGCTTGTTTGTAGTGACCAAAGGTAGTGCCAGCTGCATGGCCTGCAGTGAACACGGGGTGAACCGCACACTTTCAACTGGCAAGTGCGTGTGTCGCACAAACCCATCACCAGCATCAGTATTTAGTAGCCACATGTCAGTTTTCTCAACAGAGAGGCCAAGGATTCAACTGGCCTTGTAGCCTGGATTAGCTTCTGACTGACAATGGGCTGGTGCAAAGCAGGGGTGAAGAAAACTTGTCCGACAGTACCCAACAGAGTCGACCAGGTCTCGTAGCCTGGCACTTCTTAGCGGGCACAGAAGAAACTCGGGATCCTAGCAGGGATCCTCTCACTTAGTTGATGCTGAACCTAAGGTTCCCATTCAATTTCCTGCATCAGGCCTTGCTCTCAAGGTAGGAGACTTCTACTGGCAGTTGCTTTCAGGTGAGCAAAGAATGCAGTCGGGTCACACAGGGCTTCATTACAAGGAATATACTCCTTTAAATTCAGATTCTTTTCCATCAGACACAAACCTGGTATTATCTTCTTTTTATCATTGCAAATAAAGGACAGGCTCATAAAGCAGAGGTTACAGACAATGTTACTGCAGCTGAAAGAGTAAATGAACGCTCACAGCATTTCTCTTTGTCTTATTCCTCATATCTGGTCACTGGAAGGTTGTATGGTGGGAACGACAATGAGCTAGCTGCATTTTTTCTAATTTTCATATTGCAAGGATATTAGCTCAACAGAGGCAGTTAGCAAGTAAAATTGGTTGTGCCTGGGAAGTTTTGAGCTCACTGTTCTGTGAACCTCGACGTTCGGAACCACATTGGTCTCTTTATCGCCTAAAAATCCCTGCCCTTCCTTTTTGTATAGGTGTACAGAAAACTTGATTTTTGTTGGAAGTTAAACATTTTCAGGCTTTTGCATCTAGTGAATGATTGCTGCGTTCTGCCATGGAGGTAGCTGCATTTCAGCGCTGGGTGAATGAGTCTTACGGAGCTAAACCTCATTTACCAGAATCACTATTATGTGAAAAAACTCATTTGACTTTGGGAGAAAAAAAGGAGAAAATATAAGTGGCTTGGCCAAGCAGTGATGAAGTGGTGAGAACAATACAGTGATCTGAAGGGCACGGTCCCTCCAACAGGAAAGGAATTATTCACGTTTAAACAAAGCAGTATAGCCAGGAATGAAGGGAGGCAAATAAGAAAGGAAACATTTAAATGGCAGCAGAAGGTATCTCCTGATAGGGAGGTCCATTAAGTTGTGGAATTGTATCCCATAGGAATTCCTGATTTCTTGGAATATATATAACTAGATGGCATTAATAACAAGCAAGCATACAGTAAGAAATAATCTTGCATTGGCTAAAGAGATAGATAATGCTCTAGCAGGGCAGCTGGACCCTTTATGACACGATGACAGGACGCATACAAAACAAAGTCATCTTCTCAGCAGTATATCAAATATCCCCCCAAATCCATCTCTGTTCCTAAAGCTCATTCAAACAAAAGATTTCCATACTACTTGAATAAAAATCTATAACTTCAAAATGGTCGAAAAAGGCTGAGCTTCACTTAGATTAACTTGCCATAGCCTTCAATTAAGGCATGTTGAAATTCAAATGGAGTCTAGGCTCACTAGTTACAATCAGCAAAATGTTTAGGGATCCAACTTTTGGGGAAGGTCTCTATAAATGGAGAGGTAGAGATTTTTGAAAGCATTTGTCATTGGCCTGACACCCGTGCAGTTAACAAGGGCTTTAGGAAATCCCATCTGTGTGCAGACGGCTCTGATGATGATTACTGCTCCTGAAAGTGTCAGAAAGGTTTGAGTTTTTCTCCCAAAGAATCTCATTCTTTAAACTGAGAGCTAACAGGAATGAGGATTTTTCCACTGTAATCCCAATTAATCTATTGGAGTCTACACACGCATGGCCATATTTACCAGTCCCAACTGTTTAAAAATACCAAGGTAGAGCCTAAATCATGCAATTGGCATAAAAATCATGAGTACTTGTAATACCATGTGGGTTTGTTTTTACTTGTTTTCTCTTTTCTATCCTATTTTTTTTAAAGGGATTTGGATATCTGACTCCCATTAAGCGACTTTAAAAACACCTTAACAATGCAGTCCTTTAAATCTTCAGAGAGCCGACAGGCCCCTTTTCAAGCCCCCAGAAGCACTGGAAACATACTTTATTAAATGAGAACTGAAATTCTCATGCTATCACTTGACTGGAGGAGCTGGAAAACCCACAACAAACACCGTTAGGCTCATGATGAAATACTAGACAGTACGATATTCAGCGCTAGCCTCCAATTTTCTCTAGTGCCAGTAACCGAGAGCTGATTTTGTAGCGCTTACATGGCTATCTACCCAGCTGAAAATCACAAATCTAATCACTTGGTTTCCAAACTCCTCAGAGTGCACTTACAAATATTCATTTCCAATCAATTTGCACCTGCTAATATTTCTGAACGCTCACATGTGATGACAGAGTCAGAAGCGATGCTGGTGCTTACTATTTCTATAGCAATAGCATAAAGAGGCTCTGTGCATAGATCACAGCCCATTGTCCAAAACAGGCACAGCGTAAATAGGAATTTCTTTTGAGAGGTCCTTTGAGAAAATCAGCATATACACGCGTCTTTCTTTACGCCATCCCCTTAGCTTCTACTAGATTCATAATTCAGACAGTCCTCAAGGTGCCAGGGATCCTGAAACAAACATCTTGGTCCGTTAAAGGAAATGAGATTATCTGGCCAAGGTTCACCCACCAAGCCCAAGTCTAGGTAAAGGGCAGAGCAGAACTGGAGAGCCCTCTTCCTCGGGCTCATGTCTGACAAGACGGAGGCTGAACACTGGCTGGGCTGCGACAGCCTCCCCCCTCTTCCCGATAAGTAGGCATATAAATAAATAAATAAACGGCATCCTAACTGCACTGAGAACTCAATAAAACAATCACATCAAATATGAGGAGGTATAAATCTCATGTCTGCACAGGTAACCCACTCAATTGCTTTTATTATGGCTCAGCCTGACTCCATTTATTACCATCCGTGGCCTGGGTGAAGGATGTTTGCATGGAGGGTGGTCTCCTGGTGAAATCCTATCCCCGGAGCAGTGACAATCAGCCCATACAGAGGTGGATTTTGGTGGGGAGACCAAAGGCAGATCCATCTGTCTGCATGAAAACCAATCAATAACCCTGTAACTAGACCCCTTGTCGCTGGGAAATGGACAACACAATAGTTCAGTCCTGGAGCCATAGGAGAGGAATGGCTGTGGCTGGGGTGTGAAGAATGACAGGATGCATGCATGAAGTGTTTGAGACACGGGGCCAGAATATGTCTGTCCATACAGATATTGAGGAGGAGTGATGGGAGAGGAGGAGAGTAGAAGGTACATTTATGTATATATATAGTAGGCAAATTTGAAAGGTTGGGTGTTCAGAGGTGGGTATGGGGAAGGAAAAGCAGAGTTATACAGCGTTTTTTAGTAGGCCATTTATATGGGGACTGTGAGTGCAATGCAGGTAGGGACCTTTGGGGAAATGCTCTGGTTGGGTACTATGTATATCGGTATATGGCAGGGACCATGTATCTCTGGGCAGGCACGTAGACGGTGACACAGAACGCTGGTATGCTAAAGGCAGCATGTGCGGGAGTTCGATGTGGTTGGGGAAGGATATTCCTTTGTCCTCTGTCTGGCTTGGGATTTGTGTGTGTACCAGTTTTGACAGAGAGGAGAAAGAGTGATGTGCCAAAAGCCTGAGCTAACGGACTGTGAGTTCACAGATACGCTTTCTAGAAAATGCTGTGTATGAAACATTTACCCACACCTCACCTTTAAATCAGGAAGGGGGATTCTGGTGGCTTGTTTCTGCCTGTATGAAAAACAGAAGTAGGACATGTCTTGCCGCTGTCATTCCCTAGCTCTGCAGTTCCTGTAGCGTTTCTAAAATCTGTACGGCATATTGTTCCCCAGGCTTCTAGCAACTCCCCCAACGCATGCACACATGCATGTACACACAGATATGCTGGAGTTTGCCCTATTAATTGTTCTCTCCTGGGGGCCAATTTAGTTTTCATTCTTTTGGCTTCATTTTTGAACGGTTCCTCTTCCTTCCAAGGTCAGCACCCTCCCCTTTTTGCAGGGTCCAAGGCACAGGGTTAAACTTCCCTCTCTGGTTGGGAGGCAAATTGCTTCAGGAATAGCTATCAGCCATCGCTGTCCTTCAGTTGAGAGAGGGGTTATCCATGTTTTGCAAGGCAGATTGATGTCTGTTCATCAGTTTATAAAAGAAATAGCGGGGACTGTGACCAGATGACAAAGTCACAAAACCCTCACAGATCTCTCAGACACCGTGCCCTGCACCACGTCTAGTTTCTGGGTAGTTTGGATGGTTCTGGCAACAATATCAGTACCAATTTCTTTGGTCAGGGATGGTTAATATCCCAGCCCTTTGATTCCTGGATCTAGTCCTTATTTTCTTCAAGCTGGGAGGAAATATGAGGGCAACCTCATTACCCCACGGCCCATTTCCACACTCTCCCTTTAAAATTGCGATAGAGTCTTTGGGCACTAACATTTGGTTGCTTCTTAAAGGCACTATTGCCTTTCAACACACTCATGTTTCTCTAAAAATTCTTTTAAGAACAATTTTTATTCATTTGATTTTAAAAAGAAAGACCACAGCACAATGTAGCTATCTAATAGGGCCTGCTGGTAATACTTGCCTGAATTTAGGTTTCTTGGTTGTTTAAATTTAGACTTTCAAACTTGAAAAATTATACATTGATACATAAATTATACATATACAAAAATATGTATGTTCTTATTTATAAAAACAGTAGGGAAGGGAGGAGATGTAGAAGAGAAGGGGAAAGGACGGAATAATATTTCTGAAGAAAAGGAGATTGTGTTTGCATACTGAGTGCATAGGGGAAGTGCATTCCTGGGATGTGCTACGTGCGAATGGGCCAAGGCTGTGTAAGCAGAGACAGAGTGGAAAATGAACAATGTCACAAATTCCCTCTCCCTATGGAACAAACACCAAATTTAAAGTTTTAAAGAGACAATGTTTGTGGTGCTGGCTCTGGCAGCCAGCCAGCCACAACACGAAGCTTCCCCAGACTGTGGAGAGCACGGCTGGGTGGAGTTGGGGGAGGAAAGGGCAAGAGATAAGGAAGGAGTGAAAGGCTAAGGCAGATTTGACTTGGATAGTGTCAAAACCAGACCTGCTGTGGTTTCACAGAAGGCAGTCTTGGCCACTGTGCCAAACAAGATGCAGAGAGTCATCCAGTATTGACATCCAGCTCTCTTACGTGGCTTTAACAATTTCAGGCTACACGTGTGCCTGAGCTGGGGGTCTGTGCACGCAGGCAGCAAGGATGGGGACAAAGGAAGGGTATCTGTGCACGGATTCTTGTGAGGTGCACAAGCTAGAGAGCAGGGAGGAACGGCATGAGTGAGTTTGCCTGCTTACACAAGAGAGAGGATGTGTACATTTGTAAAAAGATGAGTGCCGTGATTCTAACCCCCTTTTGCGGATTACCTGAACGTTTTTCTGACCTGCAAATATTCAAAGAAAAATACATGCCTATGAGTGAGCCTGCTATGGGCAAAACTGGCAGAGCTGGTGGCACAGGGAGACGTGAAATGGCAGGGAGTGTGGCCTGTTTCAGGTGGATGCGCATACAAGGAAATGCCCCTGGAACAGTGAAAGGCAGGGGATAAAGTGATCCTGGGGAATACAGTCTTCAGAAGAGTGCAAGAGGAAGGTGCCATCCCTCTAAACAAAGCCTTTATACTGCTTAGAGCACCACCCTTCCAAAGTGAAAGCACCTTCCGCACCATTTGAATGGGCTCCTGGATCATTCTGTGCACAGTGAAGTAATTTGAGCATGGAAACCTGGGTGCATTTGTGCAGATAGACTGCTGAGTCTCTATTGTTCCACCAGACAATCTTCTCTGTAATAGATATTTGGGCGAGACATGCCCTATACCCCATGACATGTGTACGAGGAGGAGCGTGGGCATATCACTAGGGCAACATGTCCAGCTGGGAGTATAGACTTATAGCAAGTAGGTATTACTGGTCTGTGTAAGAACTAACAATGGTATTATCCATGGAGACAACATTGTAGCTCTGCAGTTACATGCAGGGAGACATAGGGGCGAGCAAAGGCACGGCAACGCACGTCTTGGGAAGCCTGTCTAGATTTGTGGGGCTCTGCACAGGACTCTGCATGACTGCTTTCCAATGGCAAGGCAGTCGTGAACTGTGTGAACAGATGCATGGGGGACCTAGCAGTGCTCCACGTCTTCGTCAGCAGTTCTTCTGGGTGGACGTGGGTATATGGTGATATGGCGGCCATACCACTAACGTTCGAGGAGAATGCAGCTGGTGAGACGGGCAGCGTCAGTAACACAAAGGTGCGTGGGTGTGCATACTGCAGAGTGGCATCTGCTGAGATGTGTGAACACAGAAGGTGTATGGCAGGTCTCCATACATATACATGGAGATGCCATGGACAAACGCGGGGACGTGCCTGTTGGGGGTACTCGGGAGTGAGGGGTGTATATGGCATGGTATATCTGTCAGGGAGCAGATGTGTGCTAATTCATCTGCTACGTGATGCAAGAAGGGGATACTTGGAGACAGTGGGGGCAGAGGGGGTTACACTAACGGAGATATTTCTAATGATAGCTATAGTTTAATGCACTGGACTCTGCCCTTCTCTCCCCTCCCCTCCCCTCCCACTCTTCTCCTCATTACCCAGGTTATCTTGTTTGGGTTAAGAGGCCAATTTCAACAGACTATAATTGAAGAGTGAAGAGAATCTGATAAGATAAGGAAGGGACATCATTCCTCAAGGGATCAATAGAGGTTTCATGTTCCTCCTTCCCCTGCTGTGTCCCTAACACGCTAACACTCTCTGTCCATGGGCCTGGTTTATTTGCTCCGCTTGTCTGCCAGCCCGGAAAGGAAGCGTGGGAATAGGGGGAGGTTGTAGCCCCCATCTGCCACCACAGCCAGAGCAGAGGAGGGGGCATAAGGAAGGGACAATAGGGACACCAGCAGCGATACAGTCCCCTCTGGGAGCAAGGAGGAGGCAGGGAGGTGACAAGCCTGATGCCCTCCTGGCTCTGGCAGGGGCACGGGCTCACAGGGGAGGTGTTCACCTTTGGCCTTTTATCTCAGCATTGCGCTCTGCAAGGGAAGGATATTGATAATTTGTCTAGATTTAGACTTGCCTTTCCTAGTGTCCCCGTGCAGACAAGCTCAAGGCTTTTTATAAGGACTCATGGGGAGACCTCCCAGGGCCCCTCGGGGTGAGGGAGGTATAATTACCCCTACCACAAGGAGGGCTGGTAGCCACTCCTGATGAGGTTTGTGTTAGGATCTGAGGTTCAGGTTTGATGGCCCCAGTATGTCACAAGCCATTCTTAGGTTTTTTTGGACCAAACCAGCCTGAGAGGATCCCCCTTAAGATACATGGAGCTGCCTCAGCAGTGAATACAGGTTCCTTCATGGCAGTGCTGCCAGGGCTCCCAGGCAGCACAGGTTTGTCCCACTCCTGCCTCGTGCCCCTTGGCAGGAAGCTGTGTATCTCCCACAAGCAATGTTAGATCCATGCAAACCCACGGAGCAGGGATCAGCGCTGCCTGGTGTGTGCCGGCAGCTGGGGCAGTGTAAAGAAGTCCCTCCTGGAGGCCCAGCCTCTCACATCGAGCGAGAGTTGTGGGTGCTTCTCTGTCCCTGTGGCTGGCGTAGGGATGCTCTGGCATGGGGAGACGAGCTGGGAGGTCAGCACAGTGCAGGATCCAATCCAGCTCCTGTACAACAGGGCTGGGCAAGTTTCTGGAGGGCCTGAGACACAGAGGAGTCTGGGGCCGAGATATCTTCTTCCAGCTGATTTCTCTTTTATTTTTAACACCCAGAGAAACAGATGCTGAGAGCAAGTCAGTCATGCAGTGAGCATGTGGCAGAGTTGGGAATACAACCCAGATCCCCTGACTCCCAACCTCAGGCTTTAACCACTAGACCATGCTTCCCTCTAAGCCACCTTGAACTTTCCTCAGTGAGGATGGGGGCTACTAAGCCTCTATGGGCTGCAGTTTACCAAGCTGTCAGGAGTGTGCTCACTGGACCGCCTCACCAGAGACAGCCTTCCTCACGCACGCTAAAAAAGTTGAAAAGAAATTCATTTCATGGCCGGTGGTTGCTTAAAAAAGGCGATTCCAGCATATGTATGTGATAAATGTTAACTGTGCATTAATCGCATTAAAGAGGACCCTATAAACTTTTCATTTCTAATTAAATTCTGGCCGGTGATTCTGGCGAAGCCAGCACACTCCGGGCCTTTGTTTATGTGGAAAATTAAAATGCAAATACAATGGAATTTATTTCCATTACTAGAGTGATATGCTGGGCTCCTCTGTTTAACAGCCTCCAATTATTTTCAAACAGGTCTCTCTCTCTCCCTTCCTCACTCCCTCATTTTTTTCCTCCCCCTATTACCCTGCTGCTGCTGCCCCAGTGTGAGGGGTGGGAGCTGCTAAAGCAGTGGGTGGGCTAAGGTTGGTGTCATCTGTTCAAGGTCAAATGCAGGCAGGAATACAGAGGAGGAAGGGGGGAAAAAGAGTGGGAGAGCACAAACAAGGAGGCAGGGGAAGTAACAAAGCTTGAGCTAATTCAAGGAGGAGTAAGGAGTTACCTGTTAGCAGCCTCACTGAAAAATATAAGCTAAATTCAGTGGCTTGCTAAATCCCAGCCATACGGGTGACCTGACTGAGAGCGGTCACGGGTCTTTCCCTGATGGGATATTTTGGTGAGAGGGGAGTTGAGAACTCTCTGGAAGTTTTCCGAATCTTTCCCAGCCTTTTTCATAGACTTTGTCTGGATGTGACTGCTGCTGGGCTAAATCCTGATGGCTGAGGAATCGCAGAACAGGCCCAATGTCAGACACATTGCCTGCGCAGAGCAAATAAATCCGTGCGGCAATGACACATAATCATCAGCTGAAAAATAACTGAACTCTCTTGTTCATTTCCAAGGGACCAAATGTGGCTACACTGTCTTAGGGCATTAGCGCACAATATCCACACAAGTCAGAAGCCATTGCACAAACCCAGAGATTCATTGTACATTTAAAATTTCTTAACACATGTATTTACTGATAAATGCTGCTGACACAGAATCCCATTCTTCTTACATACATGAGCCACCCAGGTCAGTTCAGACATGGGGATGTCGTCAGGCAGTCACACACACATCCGAGGCATCTGCTAGCTGACAGGGCTGCCCTTCTCTGCGTTAATACAGAAAGTCACACAAGATGACCCTTGCAAAGGCAAGTGTGCACTTCACTGTAGACGTATGTAGTCATTTAGAGATCCCTTCACAGACTCAGTCAGATCTATTTGAAACTGCACACTGTAGTCTTGCACATATTTGTGAAGAAACCTAGGATATGGAGACTTATCCAAAACCGTAACTGAACAGTCTTAGCAAAACCCCTCAGTGCATCAGAAGATGCACACCCACGTAAACATACTCACACAGCCTCGGAAATACGCTGGCACACATGTGTTATTCACAAGTTAGTGGCCCCAGACCTTGAAGCACATGCTGAGAACCGGGCAGACGTGCCACCCTGTGTGTCCCACACACGTGAGCGGCGTTCCCTTGGCACACCCTGCTGGCAGGGAGAGCTCGGGAGCCAAAGGGATATTCTTTTAGTGCATGTGAGCATCTTAAGGAATCACCTAGTGTAAATGATCCTGCCCCAGCTGAGACAGGGAAACAGGAGAAGGACACATTCACTTACAACACTGAAAAGAGGCCATTACCCAGTCAAACAACCCAATCCTTGACATCATTATTCAATACACAGGAGCCCTGAAATGCACACTAACTCAATCACAGAGACACACGATTACAAAATAATACTGATGGAATCAATGAGACGGACATGCGGTCATACAAAGCGCACCCACCCCGGTGTTAATACACAATAACAGCCGCCCAACAAGGGAATACAAAACAGCCATTCACGACCACAATGGCAAAACACGGGCCGTGTTCTCAAAGGAGAACTGAAAACTCTGGCAACAAAAACCCCACCCTCGCCAGAGGGGGCTCAGAGCAAAACTTAGGGTGTGGGCAAAATCTGGCTGTTGTCAGCCCAGCGAGTAACAGATAGTAAAAGTCTTGGCGAGGAGCGCACCCAGGGAGCTGATGTGCTAGTGAGGCTGGTGGACCCCCAGGGCACTCAGGACCATGCAGGATCGCACCCACAGCCATCGAAATAGACTGGCCCAGTGAAGTGACACCTTTGCTCAATGACCAAAAGCATCATGCGGTCACACAGGCAGGGGTGCATGACATTCAAGACTCACCATAACACTAGCCAACATAAGGGAAGCAAAACCTGCTGAATATCAGAAAGGCAACACATCCACGCTATGAACAGATGCAAATGCTGTTCAGCACCCAAAGCCACATAACCATCTCACAGACGTGCCTCTGCGAAACAGCCCAAATCCTCTTCCCAGACCACAGCAGCACACCCAAGTCTATCACAGCACCAGTGTCTTTGCCCTTCAGAGAGGAAAAAATCAAAGTGGCCACATAAAAGATACTCATAACGCCACAAATGATTGACCTTCCTCGCGCCTCACAGACTGTGCCAGAGCATGCTAACCCAAGCGCTTAGCACAGCGCCAGCTTTTGCAAATCCTGCATGATCTTCTTGGGAGGGAGACAGGGGAATCGTACTCCAAGTCCTTTCCCTGGCACAGCAGGCATCGGCTCATACCAGGTTGTGTGCAGAGGAATATGCCGTTATTGAAAACGCCAGCCAGGCTGGGGGAAGGCTGCTGTTGGCTGTGTGTGCCTGCGTGCGCTGTGTGTACAGGAATTCCCCTTCCTCTACAGAGTGCCGCTGCTTGTAGCCATTAAAAAGCCCAGGTCCTCATGCTGGGTGTTCAGTGAGTATTGATTCAGTCTGCAAGCAATTTTAATATTTCTTCAGGGACTTTCCAGCAACAGCACAAGTCATTAATTCACCCTCCCAAATTGCTTATTCAATAGCAGGAACATGGCTCCTGAATAAAGTCCCAGAATTTATGTGACTCACATGAGTCAGGAGGTCAAACAACTGTTATGGAGCGAAGTTAAAAATCCAAATAAAATATTGACACTTTTTTGGGGAGTGGGAGGAGGGGGAAGGGGGAAGGGAAAGAAAAGGTATTTAAAATAGGGTTTTGTTGCAATGCCCCCAGGATAAAGAACGGAAAGAGATTGAAGACAAGTTGGAGTTTGTAAAATCAATGGGATTTATTGCATATCCGCTTGGCATTTAATAACTCCTTCCTTTCCACCTCCCCCTGCTCTGTATGTACATGGGGGAGATAAACTCTTCCACAAAACTACAGATAGCCAGCTACAGAGCGCACAGATGGACAGCCAAACACCAACACCCGAAGGCAGGCACGTGCAGGGATGAATGTTACTGCAAGGCAGTGGCAGAGCATCAGGAGACCCTCTCAGGACCCAGGGTCTTGACTGAGCTAGACAGAACCCATCACATACGGCACTACGTATGCCCATGGAGTAGCAGACAGTCTATGTCCACAGTCCTTGTGAAAAAAAGATGGGAGGGGAAACTGAGGCATAGAGTGAATTAAAAGAGCCTGCTCGGCCGCAGAGTCATCCAACTGGGTGGCTGGATCAGGATCCACGTCTCCTGATGCCCAGTTAGTGGTTTTGCTGCAGAAGGACACTGCCTTTTACGGGAACGAAAGCACATGCAGTGACCGAGATCAGACCGCAAGAAGGCATCCATCTGACAGGAGGGACACACAAACCACACAAGAAGAAACGGATCCGCAGACGCCAGGCAAGCCCATCCGTATGCAGATAGATGCACACAGAGATACAAACACATCCGTGCTTTTACTGAGCTCATTGCTATTCAGAAGGCACTGCAGCCAGATTACACAGAGAAGTAGACACATACCTGCAGACAGACAGACATGCAAATGACTGTGTGTACAAATGCACGAGCACATCCAGGCACACACTGCTACATCACTGCAGTCCCGTACAGCTGTGTATCCACACCAAAAAAGTAACGTAATCTGAGTTTTGCTACAAACCTAGCTTTTACTTACAGTAGCATCTTTTTAGCTAGCTGCACGTAAATGGATGCCCACACACACTCAATTGCATTCTGCACAAGCATATTAATATATAGGATGTCTCATTATGTGATACTGTTTCAGTAAAACTGTGCTAATTTTCTACCAGTCAAAGATCTGAAACTGTAGTAGCCATCAAACAATGTTTATTCATTAGCACTAACTCCATAAAATTTCTTTGCTTTATTTGTTTTTTTGTTTGTCTGGTTGACTTTTTAGCAAAGATTTAGGGCAGGTCCCTTCTCTGAGTTGAGGGTTTCCAAAAGGTAATTTTTCAAGGGCTTTTTTGCATTGTGATATAAATAACTTTTCATAATATTTTCCTCCTAAGATGTCTTTTGACCAAATACACAGTGTGGGTTTAAAATTAAGCAATTTCAACATTTGAAATTTCCATAATGATGCTTAAAAAAGATTAATATTTTTGCATTAAAAATATGCTTTTGTGCTATTTCTAAGATTGTTTTGTTCATGACTGATTTTGCAACTGCCCTTTAACAATGGCAAGATAGAATCTTTGGGCCACCTTATGCTACCTCCTGTCTTTGTAGACTACAGTATGTTTAAGAAAAAAAGTACAAGTAGTACAGTTTTTTAAATACCATTGCCTGTGTTCCTCTGTACTCCTCTACCTATGAATCCTGATTGCATCTGATCTCGTCCAATCTAAATTAGATCAAAAAATTAAATACATGCTAATTTGCAGCTGGAGATATTCCGATTCATTAGGGGAACAAGTACTTAGTTCAGATTAAGGGGATCATATTTTGAAAAAACAGAACTAGATGAAAGTCCCTAAAATTCTCTAGAATATCATGATATTACAAGATATGTAATTTGCAATACAGTGTTCCACTGCAAAAACCTAAACTGTAAAATGTATATAATTATATACTTATAACTCAGGTCTTCAGACAGCATTAATCGATTGCTCCTCTTCTGGGCTTACCCCAGCTAGTGCCAGCGTGTCAAGCTCTAGACAAATCAGTCTCAGAGATCACAACAGCTCACAGGGAGGGAAGTTGCCTGCGCAGGGATGCAGGGACGAAGAAGCAGTTGTGTGTGTAGGAGGATCATTTAAACTGCTGCTCTTGGGAGGTTGTTTGTCAATTTGGAGTTGTTGAAGGAGTCTCAGCTGAGATGGTTTCACTGACAGGGAATAGGCAACAGCCTTGTTTACACAGGGGCAAATGAGAAAATTAATCTGAATTAACTTTGCAAGTGCATTGGTTAAAAGCATTAAAACATTGTTCAGATGCTCATTCAAAATTTGAGTGTCCTAAATTGAATTTAGTTTACTTAATTTCCAAAGTGAATTAAGCTAAACTAAATTAAAGCTACCTTAATTCTAAACAAGGGAGTCAGAGGTGTAATGTACTTTAACTAGACCACTTTAATTTCACACATTCAGTTAATTCAAATTAGTTATTTTGCATAGCCGTATGTAGGTAAGCCCTTGCTAACTCCAATGGACAGAGACTGTATTTACATAGGGGCTGGGAAAAGGGGACACAAGAGTCTGGTGTTCTCTCTATCGGCAGTCGTGATTGTAACAGAATGGGATAGGAACAGCGTGTTGCTGAAGGCCCAGGGAAACCGGTAGCTCTGCTGTTAATCGGATGGACACCAGGTAAAGTGATATAGAAACAGAGCAGATCTGCACTCACAGAGTTACACAACTGTGCAAATGCTCGCACTGGTATGGGCCTTAGAATCCAGCACGGTTCCACGTTAATTATCTATCAGCGTTCAGATATGTTAGATATTACATAATGGATATTGCAGCCTTGTTACGGATCAGTTCTAGCTGGTTATGACTTACATTTGTAATAACTGTGCTTGGTGCTGTACAAACCCATCCGTATAGCTGGCTGGTGATGGTTCCAAGCCACAGATCTGAACAGCCTATTTGCCCATTAAACTCTGTTAAAAACTGTAATGGTTGAATAAGTGTTTATTATTCTTCATGGGGTCAGAATATATAATATGCGACCCAAATGTCTACCTCCATATCGCCACAGTTATAAATGCAGAGCTATAGGCAAAGATAAATAAGTACACGCATTGTGTGGTAAATTAAAACACACTAAAAGACAAATGCTAGTGCATTTGCAAACACAATATAGATACATAAACAAACATATAGCTCATATTCTCTGAACATTAGACCTGACAGTGACTTACATGAGCCAAGCAGACTGGCTACAGATTTGTCTTTTCATTCTAAAGAGATGGCTTTGCCCTCTAAATCTGAAAACTAGACTATCTTCTGCAGAGATGGGCACCAACTTTATGCTGGGAGCCTATGTAGCACCCACACTCCCAAGTGCCTGCCTGGCCTGGCTGCTTTGGGCAGCACGATAAAGCAAGGAATAAATAATACCAAGAGCAGTGAGGACTAGAAAAGGAAGGGAAAGGTTCAGGTTCTCTGTGGAAATTTTCAACGTTTCAATGTGGTTTTCATTTTAAATCAAAACTTTAATAAAATTCTACAGCTACATTTCAGTGTAGTTGGAACCTGCTGTTTCAATAAAATCTAAATATATTCTATTTTTTTTTAGCTCTGATTCGCCCTAAAAATGTCATTTTAGAGAGAACCTCCCCCAATTTTTCCTTTCTGAGAAAGCTGAAATTCTTCTCGCATTTTTGTTAATTTCTTTAAAACCCGAGGTAAAAATAACATTAGATCTAAACTGACATATTCCCAGCACTGTTTTTATTTTGATTTTGGGCAAACCCTTCTACTGGTAAGAGCTCCACTATCAAATTTTCACCAGTTCTGACAAACGGAAGGGAGACACACACAATGACACCCCTTGTAAAGGGAATAATTTACTTCCCCAGCGCAGGCAAGCACACACTGCAGAGGAGCACTCTACAGGATACAGAGATAATACACAGCTCATACACAATACTGCCAAGCCCCAAAGTTAAAAAGTCCTGAGTTACACCCTCCAAACCCAAGAAACGGGCATAAAATTCACAAGGCTGAAAATAAGAATGTATTTGGGTTTTTTTTTCCTTTGCTTCCAGTGCTGGCCCCTTGGGAGGCAGCCAGGTCCCACTTCCACCTGGTCTTTGCAGCCATGAAAGCTAGAAATACCTTGGTATTAAATGAAAGCTGAAATAATTGCATATCTTCAAGATCTGAGGTTTTACACAAAATAGCAGGTATGGCATAACTTGCAAGAGAGTTGGGAATGTTATCTCCATTTATCTGATTCCTCCCAGTTTAAGGCTCCTTTCCTAATACACACGTGTCTTCTGTTAATCAAAATGAATGTCCACAAGGAATTCAGCACAGACTCCTGAATTTTAATAACTGGAAACGGGCTCAAAGCAAAGCTTTCAATTAAAAGTTCCCATGCTCCAGATTAAGATATTTAACCTTGGCAAGCTCATGTGTTTCTGTAGGTCTTCTTAACTCACGGGCTGGCAGAGCCGCTGCTCTGACAGCTCCGGCCCGTGCTGCGTGGCAGTCCCCGGTGCGCTGGCAGCTCGTGGGGCTGTACCCTGCGCCAGCTCCGCGCTGCTGCAGCAGCGCTGCCAGCAGGACCCCAGCCCTCTGCTTTCAACTGCAGTCACCGCAATGTAGGTGCGCTCTTGGAAAATCATTAATTCCTAGGAGCTCCAAAAGTTCCGGGCATTTTCAGGGCAGAGATCTTTTGCTAGTGAAGAGGACCTAGTTGCTGGCTTCTCTCCTGCTCTCTTCCTGTGGCTTGCTGTTTTTGAAGGTTTTGGTCTTTTGCTGCAGAGATGTATGAGTTTGTTGAGGGGGATTGGTGGGTTTGTAGCTGCTGGGATGGATACTGTCATGGGTGCTGTGAGTTGAATATCTGCTCCGTGGTTGCCTGTGATAATAGAATTTGGATTTGATGACCCAGGTGGTTCCCTCCAGGCCTGTGTTTCTATGTCCAAGACCAGCAGAAACCTTCTTGGCCTTTAATATTTCCCTAATTCACCTTAAACCTGGGATGTCGAACATCTACACCCAGGATCAAGTTTGCTTCCAATATTTTGTTAACTGTATGACATCTTCTAGATGTTTGGATTTTAATGAATTTCTAGCTTTCCTGACTGCAAAGGAAGCCTTCCAAATGTGAACTGAGTGCAATAAAAGTAGAAGCACCTGCCTGAGGACATTTCCATGCTGCAGTCGCTGCTTGACTGCAGCTCATGTAGATGTACTTCAGCCAGCTTTAAGCCAGCCAGCCTGAGCCCTGATGGCTCTGTAGCCACAAGCTTTGCAGAACACAGCAACTATTCAAGCACACCTTCTCTCTCCCAGGTGGGTTTTGCGCCCTCACACAAATCCACTTGGAGGAATGGGAAGATGTTGCTCAAAGCCTAATGCAGCGATTCATTCTGGGAGGTCAGGCTGGGCAGCTTATACGTGTGGGGCTGACCACTGTCAAGCCCATCGGTACCAGTGGCATGATGCTGTGTGTTCCAGCAGGATGAGTTGGGAGGCCAACCCCCTCCCTGGCAGATCCCCCTCTCCCAGAAGGCAGGCACCGTCACCTTTTCTTTCCTTCCACCCCTCTTCCTTACATCTGGACTTGTACCGTGTAGCACAGGAGAACTGGAATGGGCAGAGATCTGCTAGAAGCTGAACGTTAATGCTCTGCTCAAATTAAATGAAATAAAACCATATGGTGTCATCACGGGTCACTGATTTAAAACAACAAAAAAAATCCTAGCTCCTCTCTAAGCCCTTCAGATAGTAAAACTGCTGCTGTGAATTCTGCCTCTGCTCAGAGTGCAGCCAAGAGATGCAGTGAGAGGAAAGGGCAGGATTGGGCTTTCTCCTGTGTGTGGAGGGAGCAGGATAACCTGGAACAAAGCGGCACTTTTTCCCCCGTGTCTGCAGGCGTGATGTCGCTGTAGCTCCAGTGAAGTTGATGGACCCACACATGTTAACAGCAGATAAAAGAGTCAAATCTTCTCAGGGAGGGCTGGGATTGTGTTTTGAGATATGTAAAGCATCTCCATTTTGACCTCTCATCTATTTGGAAGCTTCAGGAAAATAGATAATCCCTCTTCAGACACCTTTTAGGACTATCGGTCTATCTATCTAATCAATCTAATTAATCTGTCATACTTGTGCTTATATACTAATGTGGTACATGATCACCCTTCTCTCTCCCTTTCCAAAAGGTAGGGAGAAGGAAATGTAATTTTCACGACAGGAGAGAGTTTGAATGTGTGAATATTGCTTGTGGCCCCTGAATATGGCAGGGTTTGAAGGCATTCTGCTGCCTTGGCAGGGAGCGCCAGAGCCTCGGGCCAGCTAGCAAGGGAGCCGAGGCTGCTGCTCCTGCCAACGTCAGCTGTTGTTCTGAGGGCTGCAAGTGTTGCGGTAGATTTTGAGAGCAGTAGGAGAAGCTACTGCCTGTTCCCAAACCACCCTCCCCCACTTCCTAATGCAAAGGATGTTGTGGCTTTTGGGGGGCAACTGCAGCTCTGATCTTCCCAACTACATCTGCTGCTGCAAATTCAGACTCGACCACCAAAGCCAGTGCAGCTGAAATACAGCTCCTGTTGCCTTTGCCTACCTCCCTTCCCTTCACGGACAGCCACTGTCAGCAGGGTACGTGTCACTTCTGCTTCAAGCAGGGGAACGATGCCAATACTGTGCTACAGCTCGCTGAAGCACTTACTTGGCCCCTGTTATTAGAGAGTCTGAGCCCTTCACTCCTCCTTCCAGCTGTCCTCACTGTGCCCCAGGTGGCACGGCAATGCTCCTATCTTCACACTTCAGGCAGGAAACGGAGCACAGAGAGAAATGCCATTTGTCCAAAGTCTTGATGAGAGGTCCATGACAGAGCAAGGAACTGAAGCTCTTTCCCTAAGTCGGATTAGGCTCTAACTATCAGACTTTCTATTTCCCTTCCTTCAGCCCCACATCCCTTGGTTGTTTTTCCTCACCGGGCTGCAAGGCTTGCTTTCCATTTTGGACTTTGTGCAACAGAGACTTTTTTCCCCCCTTTCTTTTGCTCAGCTGTGAAATCAGCTGTGTCTCGGCCCATGCACAGAAACACAAGACTCTCTCCTATTTGAACCAAAGCCACGTGCAGAGCTCTTTGTGCCTGCGCAGCACCAACCTGCAGGTGGGATGTTATTGGCTCCATGGGGGCTGTCACCAAGGAGCCCAAAGCTGCCTCTTCCCATTCCCACGTTCTCCCTCTTTTCCTCAGGCATGCTTGGATGTCACCATCACTAGGATGGTCACGGGCCTTTTTGTAGGAAGCAATCTATGCAGAGAAGGCATCGCTGTCTCACTTAGCCCTGCACCGAGTCCCCTGCAGGCTGCCTTGTCGCTGCCGCCGGCAGAGCCCGTGGCTCAGCAGTCGGGCCCTGCGCTAATTAAGCAGCGCGGCACAGCGGGGTGTGTGTTCCTTGGCCATCACAGCCTCCCTTGGACACACTGCAGAGAAAAGGCTGAAGCTTCGCAATGTTAGCCTTCCAAGAACCGCTTTAATTGCCCAGTAATGCACACCCTGGGGTCTTGTAATGTGCTTCTAATATGGAGCATTTAAAATATGAATACTCCAAAACAATTACAAGGAGTTTGGTGCTCTGCTGAGTGTATCCTTCCACTCTGAAAAATAATCCACGACAAAGGAATATGATGAAAGGGAGGACACCAGTGCTTTCTGAAATCTGCCAGGGTCTCCTTGAGGCAGCAGCACACACCACTCCTTCCCTTAGTGCAACTTCACCTTGCTCTTCCAGGATTAAAAGAATTGCTAGACCAGGATTCCGCATGATTCAAACCTACCTCATCTCCCTCTGACTGGCCCTACTATGATTTTTTTATTTGAGATACTGTCTAAAGACTCTACCAGCAATAGTCAGAGAGGAGAGACTGCAGAGTACGTCAGGCAGTAAGAGAGTTCGGATAGAACCGTCAGGGAAGCGAGGGACGTTTCCTATGATCTGTCATTCTTTTAGCAAATAATTTCTGGACAGGTTTAGAAGTCATTTTTTACTTGCTTATATACAAGGAGTGAAATAAAGCTCTGCTTCTCAGAAAGGACTAATGCTCAGCTAATTTTAACTTTAATATTTCTTCCTACATTCCTGGCCAAATTTGATTAGAGCTTGTTACAATTGTCATACTAGGAGACATAATTTTTGCCTGTCCATCTGTATTCAGAATCAGCAAAAGGAATTGCATTAGAACTGCTGAAAATAACGAAATAGAAATCAAACATTGGAAATTCATTATCTAATGCTGAACATTTAAGAAAGCCAAAGGCATTTGGAAACAGGCAGTTGGTTTCAGCTGGAGCTGTACGCAGTATTAACTCTAGAAAGAGTTACTACAAGCCAGCTGTGGTAACTCATGAATTCCAGGAATGGATGTATAATTCAGAGTATGATACTATATACTGTAATGACATTATATGCCATTACTTAAGATAATATCGCATATTAAATTCAGATTGTGAAATGAAGTTCAGTTGCTTTACTGCAATCAAAGATCTATAAATGTCCTGTTGCTGAAACTTCAGAAGGTTATGTATTAAATCTGTGTGTATTCTCTGAAACCCTAAGTAGACGATTTGTGCAAAAACCTCCCACTGGAAAATGAAAAATGGGAATTTACAGTAAGTACCAGTTTATGCCCCTAATTAAACGCAAATGCTGTTACTGGAGTCACTGACTGTGATGGAATTAGAGCAGGGATGAATTTAGTCCAAAGTGACAATTTCTTTTGGAGAAAAGACAGACGTTTGAAAACAATCAGCATTTACTTCAAGAAACCAGCACAGCTGACTGATGTGCCAGGATTTGTGTCCCTTCTGCTTTTGGGAAGGGCTGAGGAAGCGTTCTGCAAAAAGGCTTGTCTTTCTCCAGTGTCTAGAGGCAAGAATACGCCATCAAAGGCAGCAAGAGGTGATCAAGGTTTTGCTCCCTCTTACACAGCGGTAATCCAGAAATCCTAGGTTTGAGGCAGCAGAGCTGGCTTAGTGCGTATTTCAGTCTCCGGTGAGGGTGGGATGCTCTCAGCAATCCCAAAGTTTAAAGCAAGCATTATTATGCCGCATCTGTTGCTACAGGACCAGGTCAGCTGTGTTCATCTTTCATCTGCTGTTTCATTAGGTGGTCTCATGTAGGACAGACTCACTCGAAGCCTCTTAAAGCAGCAGCAGTGATGCCCAGCTATCCTGCTGTCCCAAAATGAATCAACCCAGGGGTATTCTGTACCGTACTCTGTACTGAGTGTCAGGGTCCTGAAATTTCTTCTCTTTCCTTACAACACTAGAGACCAGTTGTGACTGTAGGGCGAAGGAGCACTGCTGGGCCGAGCCTCTTCATGACCTGTCTCTTCTTTTAGACACCTTTTACCCGAGACCTCACTAGATTCACTGTGCATGAATGCCAAGAATTATTTGACCCAAGCCACTGGCAGTTGCACAACCAGAACTACTGCCTTTTGCTCACTGCTTCCAAACACTTTCTCTTGACATAAAACCGGTTTCATCTTAGGAGGGAGCGCTTTTGAACAGAGCCTTTCACCTCTGGGTCACTAGCTGAAATCTGGCCCTGGTTGGCAGTGACCGAAAATCATTACCAGCTGACGGCTACTTGGTGAAATGAGCTGGTGAGTCTCATTCCAGCTCCTAATGGACACATCTCAGTAAACACAGTCACAACTGGCACTAACTGGCATTCCCAGCCGAGAGACCATGAACTGAATGGGGAAGGAAACTGAACCTTCCTCTGCGTCCCCTGCCTGGGTTTTTGAAGCATTATGGACTGGCATTTTATACCACCATCGTTTCACAGGCTGTTTTCACTCTAAATGGCTTTTCCAAACTTTGCAATTTTCCTGCAGGATGATTCAGCACAGCCTGAGCGGCCATCTCAGTATAATTAGGCTCATCTTATGGTTCTCCTCAATGGAAGCTGGGCTGTCTGATGCCACCTCCCAGTACGAATGGCAAATCTGATGTCATATCTCAGTATGAACGGAATAGTCTGATGTCACCGCAGTGCTAACAGGACATTTTATAATATGTCATCTAAGGCTGCAAGGGAAATCTAATCCATTCACTATGCTACACTACAGTAGAACATAACACAGTATAATGTGTAGGTTAACTTAGACACCCTCAGGCAGATTTTGGATAGACGGATGGATGGATGGATGGATGGATAGATACATTTATACAAAGTATACATACATTATATCACTCTATTGATTTTTAAAAAGTTCCAGGTCTGCCTGGCTATAATGAGATTTTTGAACTTTGTGTTGCGATCAATGAGGGGAATATTATTGGCCTGGAGAATTGATATACCCTCTCTCTGTGGCTTGTTCTGCTCCTGGACTGCCCCTGCCCCCAAGGTGTACGATTCCATCAGACACTTAACCTCTTTTACAGTGTCATCAGGCTAAAAGGAATCTAATAGTGACACGGGACTTGTGCTCAGCACTCTGGCACTATTGCTTTCCTGTCACAAATAATTTATAGCTTTCTATTTCCATCCCTTTGCCTGCACCCCATCCCCTCTTTCTGTTTCTCTGGGCTGGGGGAAATCAATAAACTCACACAACCAGAGTGGCACTTCAGGGGATTTTAGGGGGAATGTGAGAGAAGAGAAAAGAAAAGAAAAAACCAGAAAAGAAGAAAAAAAGTTATATTATTTGCCCTAGCACAGACTTCTCAGATCAGCTCCTCAGCTAGTACAAATCAGCATGACAGAATCTGGCCACCTTCTGCATAGGTCCTCATCAGCTACAGATTAGGGCCCCTGGTACCACTGACCAATACGGGTCGAGGACCTGGATCTCAGTCCCCAGCTAGACCCTTGACATTCCCTGTCTCCAGCTACGTCCCGGGCAGCCTCTCTGCCACTCCAGCTGCTGCCCAGGCTTCACCATGTGTGTATCAAAGTTTCCTAACATGCTGAGGTGATATGCTCTGAAATACCTTTCTTTTCCTGAGAAGGTTTCACTCTCAGGAGTAGTGCTTTTTCAAAACTGCCCTTTCAATGTCTCTGCCTATCTCTGTCGGTGCCGTGACACCCACTAGTCACACATTTGCTCTTTGAAGTTTTGCTAACATTCTTTAGAATGAATCTTTGAGGGAAGCTCTTAGGTGGGCAGGGAGAATGTGTTATTTGCTTTCCCTTTCTGGAGAGATTTTTGGGGAGAAGTTAAAGCAGGGCTGAGAGTTCCACAAACTCAGGCTGAAGAGCATCTGCAGCCTTCACCCAAACTGGAGAGGCTCATTTTAATCTCAAACAGGAATTTGGTCTCCGTAGCCTCCATAGGTCGTGGCTTATTTGCCAAGTTCCTTGGTGAGACAGTTGTTCCTGAGCCACAGATACCCAGCATCTGCCAGTAGGCAGGGACCCTGCCAGCCGAGTCCTAGGTGCTAGTGATTTTCTTTCACCACTGACCTCAGCTGGATTTAAGCCAGTGACCTAGAGGTAAAAGATTTCATGTAGCAAGAAATGGAGCGCTCACAATTACAGTTCAGTTTATTTTCATTCTGAGCTGCATTATGAGCTTTGTAGCATTCACTGAGACATCTCTTTGGGCTTCCATGCTGTGTTTATTCACCACTTGATAAACACCAATTTTTGCTCTTTTTGCTGGAGCTTCTTTTTCCCTGTGATCTATATCCCATCAGCACTTCCTACAGATGCCCTCTGCTCCCACCTTCTTCTCTACGAAGGGCACAGGCTTTGGGAAAACCTTCCATCAGTTCAAAGCATACAGTTTTATGTCAGAAAGGTACTTTTTAGGTACACAACAAAATTAAATCTACACCATTTGTAAATCGAGGAGTGGCTCTATCAGCTGCAAAGACTGCCTTGTGATCATGCTGGCAGGTCAGATCATAAATGATAATGCAATTGCTAACACCCAGGAGATCCTAACGCGTTCAGTGAGCACCATAGTTACGCAGCGAATACCCAAATTTGGGGAGAAGATGACAGAGCAGAGCAGGGGCAATTCTCTGGGAACTGGACCATTAAAGCAGTAGAATCAGGATGATGAGAAGGCAAATGAAGCCGCTCTGCTGCACTCGGAGCTCAGATCAGGCTTCAGGTTCTGACAGCTGGGATCGCGGGTATGCAAAGGCACAGAAAAGTTGCAGTTGAGTTCTGAACATGTTTTGCTCTTTTCCAGGATCATCAGAACCAAAGTTCAGCAACCTTTTCACCCAACACCAGACGGGAGCGGGACAGGTGTGACTGCACCAGGACATACTATCGGTAAGGAGACTGGCATGAGGGGTGATGGCAGGAAAAGTGGAAATGAGGATGAAGCTCAGTTGAGGGAAAAAAGCCTGACAAGCAGATGCTAAACAGAGCAAAAGGGAGGAGGAGGTGGGGGAAAAGAAACCTCAGTGGAAATCAGAGGTTCTTGTCCTTCGTTTCCCTCACTGCACTGCAGACAAGGGAATCATAGCAGAGAAACCAGCCCAAGGCAGGGGTTTGCCCAAAGTGATTCTGCCTTAACATCCATTTCACGTTCATGCTCTCTCCTTCGCCTCCCTAGAGAGAAGCATTTACCGCTATCCTGTCTAAGCACCAGTCTTCACCTTTTGTCTCCTTACGCTGCCTCGCTTTTCCCCTCTCTCTCCCAGTTTCTCTTCTCTCTCTTTGCTGGAACTGGTCCATTTCTTAGAGCTAGTAATACCCAGAGCAGGGTAAGATATTCCTAATGCCTCACAACTGAGTTCTTTATTGTTCTAGCTCTGCAGTCAGGTATCCCATGGGTGTATTTCACTGAGAAAATGCGTTTTCTGATGGGGGAGATGGGTTTATTGAGGTGAGCAGAAGATGGAGGCTGTAATAAAGTGACCAAATATCTCCTAGTCTGTTACGTTTAAAGGTACTGTGCTAGGTGTGTGATGAAGTACTTTTCACTGATGTCTCTGCTGTTGCTAGCATAGCTTTATCCAGGAACAGTTCAGAGCAGGAAAAACATACTGTATTCTGGGACACTGTGAAATACAGTAGCTAATTCGTGGCCTAAGATAGTGTTGGTTACTGAGAACCAGCTGTTATACGAGGGTTTACTGGAAAGTGTTGGTCTACATGGGACAGAGCTGGCAGATACAATCCCGTACACAAACTGCGTTCAGGAGCACAATGAAATGAATAGGCCACTATGGAAGAGCGTTTCTGGATGCCCTTTTAGTCTGGACTTGCTCACTGGACTGGGAACCACTGACCACAACAGATGGAGGTGGCAGATATTATTCCTTCTTGGGAAAGTAGTGCAATGTCTAGGGAAGGCATAGGCTGAGCTGGAATAGTGGTTGTGAGTGCTGCTACTGGAGTCTCTTATTGCTCTGGGATGTACTGGGAAGTGTGGGTCTACATTGGATGGTGTTGACATCTTGGAGGGCTTGTATTGGAGGTATTGATTGCTTCCTGTCAGTGCTGTATGAGCTGAATGATGGGTCGTGGCCTATAAGAGAACTGGGATATTCTCCCCATTACTGGGACATGCTGGGACATATTGGGCATGCCTACTGGATGCATAGCTCTGCTTGTTCTGTAGTCTAGAGCCTTGATTATCATGAAGTGATCATTTCTAATCTGGATGACGTGTCATTTCTGGTTGGGGAACTCATGAGCAATCTTGGAGAGCCCTGGGTGGCAGCAGGAGTGTGCCTGTTGACACTGGTCAGTGTAAAAGGAAGACATTGGATTTTTATTAACCTGGGCTGGAATGTGTATCACCGACTCATCATTTGTTCTAGTGGGGAGCTGAATTTATTGTCCCAACGCTAAAGTGCCTCTAACCTATGCTAAGAAGGTAATCTTTCAGTGAATGTTTTCGGTGGACATGTGCATTCCTGGTGGAAAAATGCTGAGAGAGGATATGATCTGACAAAATACAGACAGACCAGGAAGTCACTATAAAATGGGACCTGTGCAGCATTGCACTCAGTTACCATGGCATACACTGGGAAGCCTGCTCTCAACTGGGATATAACAACAAGGTTTTGCTTCTTGATGGAATACCCTTGCTTGTTATTGATAGCCCTGTACTGGAAGGCTGTGGAGCTATGGTATAGGAACAGACTGGCAAAGCTGGGATGCAGCAACATTAGCAGTAGAGCGAGTATGAGTCCTTCAGTCTGAGGGACTGAGAGTCTGATTAGGGTCCAGGCTTTCCTATGAGACTGGCGGCATGCGTGGCTTTCAGCTGGAGGAACCCTGAGTGCTGTGCTGCTCTCCTCATGGCCCTTTTTCCCTTTTCCTTTTGTCCAGTGCCCAGCACAGCATCCCCTCCCGTCTCCAGTGCCTCCAATGATCCAGTGGGCTCTTACTCCATTAACGGGATCCTGGGGATTCCTCGGTCGAATGGCGAGAAGAGGAAACGTGATGAAGGTAGGGGGAGGGGAGAAGCTCATCCTCCCTTTTATATTCTTTGTCCCCATGTACAGGCTCCAATTTCAGGCCAAGGTTTGCAGCTGCTCCAGGGGCTAGATCAGTTTTAGCAACAGAGACCAGTTCCCCGCCACTGCCCTGCTGGCTTGGAATGCTCTTCTTCCGAGGCCCTTTCATGACAGGCTGCGTCTCCAGACATCTGCTCGGCAGGCAGAGAGCCGTCTCCATTGCTGGAGCTGATCCCAAGTTCATTCACTGCTGGAAACGGCTGGAACTGAACTCCCCAGGTACCAGCAGGTGCCCGGACTTTGAACTGTGGGCAAACATGCTTTCCCCGACTCACTTGTTTTCAAACAAAATGCCATCTCGGAGAAGCACCAGCAATGTGGGGGTTTCTTTCATTCCCCTTGCAAACGAGTTCCTGCCCTGTGACGTGCCCTGAGCTACATTAGCTGGTGATCATAAGGGCCCAGTTTCCAATGGGTGGCATTTACCACAGCAGAACTGCCATGCTTGCAACAGTCTGAAAGCAGAACAGGTCTTCTGAGTACTGTGGCCCTAAAGTTGTTATCTAAGGCTTTTGCTAGAGCTCTAAGGAATTAGGATTAAGCTATCTCCTTTTCCTTCCTACCTGCTAGGAAGGATTTAGGGCAAAATGAATCCTGAAATGAGCCAAAAGCTGGAACCTCAGGTCTAGATAGACTTGAGTCAGGAGGGGTGGGTAAGGTCTCCGTGCTTTTATGGTGGTTTTGTAAACTTTTCTTCTTTAATCTTGCTCTTTTAATTTGATGCATTCAAGAATGGAGGGCCAGAAGGTGAACTTTTCTAAGAGTAGTGCCTGACCAGTTTGTTCAGTTCAGCCCTGCCTTCAGTATGTTGTTTTCCAGTGTTGCTGTTGCGTGGGGGGACCTTTTAGCAGTACAGGTGGCTCAGTGTGCTGTAACCCCAAGGCTGCGCGGTGCAAGAGAATACCAGGTTTGTCTGTGGTACGTGGTGAGAAGAGAAAGTTCTCCAGAGAGAGATGCTGCGTTTGGGGTTTTGCTAGTCATTTTCTCAGCATTGGTTCTGGTGAGGTTCACATCTGTAAGGTTTTGATCCAAATAAACACAATAATCCCAAGAAAGAAAAGCAGTCATTGTGACCCCTTTCTCCCTAATGCAAAGTAAAACTAGAGGCAAGGACCCAATCCAACTCCTGTTAAAGCAAATGGGAAGATTTTTGCTGATGTCATTGGAAATTGGATCAGGCCCCAGAGGAAGATCCATTTCCCAGCTAGATGGCAGTAGGGCCCAGCTAAGAGAAAAGTGTAGCAATGGAAGGGCTGAGTCAATGCCTCAAAGTCAAAAAATGTCAGGAATAAGAGACTGCAAATGTTGCAAACCCCTCCAGCATTTCCCATCATTACATATACAGGAAATAGCGACATTTCAGACTGCGTGACAAGTTTCTCTAATGGTTGTGCAAATCCCTTGGCAGTTATGTGGGGTTTTTGCGAACCCCTGTTCTCATACAGTCCAGCATGGTGATCACCAGCTCTCAACATGGTGCCTCCATAGCTCATTTTGAAATGAAGCAGTTCAATCTGGCCTTAGCAGCTACTCTTTCTAAATACCTAGAAAGATCATCCTGCTTTAGCTGGAGCCGTGCAGTCACTTCCAGCCCCAGAACCTGAGCATTTTTTGAGCAGTACGGTTAAACACAGAAACAACCAAGCAGCCATCTAAGACTGTGACACTTCGCAATGATATACTGACAGTAAGAACAACTCTCTGTGTCTGTCCTTAACTCATCTCAGATTTGATTTATGAAGGGCAAGCAACACTCTGCAACTCCCTGCTGTTGGCCAAGAGCCCACATATCCCACTAGGAATCAAAAAGGTACTAGGCAATCCTGGACATGTTCCTTGACTTTAGGTCTCATGACACAGCTGCCACTGCCTTAGAGAACAGCCTTCATCTTGCCATCCCAGATATCTGCCGCAGGGAGATGTCACATCCCTGTCCCAGAGCAACCTCACATGGGACACCCTGCCAGCTGCTGAACACCCCTAGTCAAGAGTTGAGTCATCTGGGCTAACACTGGCCTTAAGAAATGCTGAAAGACATCACCACTTTGCAGGGTTGGGTCCTAAGGCTAGAAGGGTCCAAGGGGAGGTTTTGCACAGCCGGTGACCTGCACTTATTCCTGGACAACCTCCCCTGTAGCTCTGAGGGCTCTGATTATTCCTAGCCAGGCAAGAAGTCTGGTGCAGGTATTTCTTTCATGCTCGCGTTGGATGTGTACACCTTCTCAGTATTCCCCAGAGCTTCTCAGCACTGTTGCAGTTTCTTAACTGCAGGGTTTACTTTCATGTTGAAACGCCCTTTTTGAGCTCCCAATGCACATCTACTTTCCCAGCGTTTTGGGGGTGGCTCTTCTCTAAAGGAGGCAGAAGAAGCAGCACTGTTCTCTCCTTTTTCCGCTCTGCTGGACCAGCTCTGCTTCAAGGATTCCTCTGTGAGGAATGCAGTTCCGCAGAAAGGGGGGAAAGTACCAAGTTGCTCCTGAATCCCTGGTTCTGCAAACCTTGTTAGCAACCTCTGTGATGGCTGGGGGGGAACAGGGTGGGAGGAAGACAGAGGAGCCTCTATGTGAGCACACCCCCTCCCCCAGGTCCTCCTTGCTGCAGCTGGTGCCTGCATTAGACAGTAGCACAGATGATTAAGAAGAGGAGAGATAATTACGTGTCAAGATGATGTAGCAGAACTCCCGAGTTGGACAGAAGGAGCCAGACGGATGCACGAGGTGGGCTCAGCGATGGACGCTGACAGCCAGGTGTGTCCCTCACAGGGAGTCAGAGGGAAGAGGGGAAATCCCAACCTACCAAATGTGCTGGTTGCAACTGCAAGGGTGGCCTGGGAAGACTATGGCACTGAGGGAGAGCTAGCAAGGCGGTACCTCTGAGTGTCCACTAGTTACAACAAGGAACTGCCACAGCACAAGTCTCTCCTCAGAACTCACTGTGTCCTCAGGTGAGTGCCTAGGAAGGGTGGTCAGGATTTGCCCTGTTAAGACCGTATATTCCTCTTGTTTCGATTTTCCACCAGTGATTATAAACCCTCTGACTTAGCTGGTCTCCTACAGTTTTTTAAATAATTTGGCTAAAAAAGTTCACCACCACTTGTGCAGCGCAGTGTGGCATTTCTTGCAGTCTGTGGGCACAGTCAATGTTGCTGTAATTTCCCTCTGACTTTCCCCACCACTTAGACCCACCATTTTCCAGAGGCAGAAGTGGCCCTGCAGCACGTAATGACTTTCCCAAGACCACTGAGGGTCTTTCAGTACCAAGCTACAGCTGTAAGCAGGAATTCCTGTCTCTCCATGATCCTAATGTTGTACTGTGCTGTGATGGCAGCCCAAGCTCAGCAGGGTCATTGTCAGACTAAAGAGCAGCAGTAAGAAGCCCAGAAGGATAAAGGTGGAAAATAATATGCAAATATTTCTGTTGTTCCATAACCCCCTCATTGATAGCTAAAAGGATGAGGATTGGGGTGGCCCAGAGGCACTAACAAAAAATTAGTATCACTCATACTGTAGTCTTGAGCACTGTATAAAGAGAAAAAGGGAGAGAGGGGAAGAAAGGGAAGGATGGATAGATAGATGGACGGATAGATGTAGGCACAATGTAGATTAGAGAACAGATTTCAGACTGTTCCCTGCATACCACAGCATCTCCAGGTGAAACTTTTGTAATCTCTACAAGACCACTCCTGTTAGAGACAGCTCTTTCTCTCCATAGCAGGCCACAAACACGCTTCCTTTATAGACCCAAATTCTCATTTGGGATTTGTGTTCCAGTGAGGCTGGTGCTGTAACAGTCTCAGCATTATTAATCTTGGTCACTGACAATATCTGTAGTATTTGACAGCATTACTGGCAATAATATCTGCAGTGCCGACAATGGCAGAGATAATATCCCCCAGTATTATCGGCATTAGCAGGGATCATATCTGCAACCTGTTATTGGCGGGAGCAGACGTAATGTGTCCAGTATTATTAGTATCAGTAGTAATAAAACCCACAGGCTTGTTAGTACGATCAGTGCTAATATCAGCAGTAGGTTTGTGGGAGAGGAGGGGATGGAGTGATTGCTACTGTAAATGGCAATAATACTCGGGCTGTTTGCAGTAAAGGAAACCCCAGCGGAGATGAGGGAGCAAACCTGAGAAGGCAGAAGTTCCTCCTTTCCTTTCTTTGCCTGTCATTTTGATGATTAGAGTAATTTACATTGAAGTAAGCGATGCAGGGCTGTGTCAGTGCAGGGGGGCAGTAAAGGGTCACCAACATTTTGGCAGGTCTGGGGGTGTTTTCTGAAGAGCTGTATCAGTACAGGTGGTTCACCGTACTCTTCAAAATGGAGTTGAGCTGTGTAGAGCAGGGTGCTGCCTACTAGCAGTAGGAGCTCTTGCACTCAGTCCTGTAGCTGCAGGATGGGCAGCGTCACTGCACTTCTCTTTGGTGCTGCCCACATCATTTTCTGACTGTTACTACTGTGACACCCTCTGCTGAGAACCACTGCTTTAGTTACAGGTGGTTTCCTCTTCCCCCACTCCACATGGGAGGACTCTTGACTGCAGGGCAGGGGTTTGACAGTGTTCAGCTTGGGGATTTTCCTACCTGGCCATAATTTCATTTTCCTACTGGGAAAATGGAAATGTCTCCTTCAGGTGGAGCGTGAGGCAGGCAGGTCTGCAACAGTCCCAGTCCTAAAAGCTGGTTTTTTAGATACTGTCCCAGGACATAGACTGTCCTGAAGAAAATTCTGAACTCAATTGCTGAAGTAGAAAGTAGTACAGAGAGATGTATAAAGTGTTTAAGAAGGTCTGCATTTTTGAGCAGATAAGCATGCCATTGAAAGTATGATCCCATTTGTGTTCTTCAGAGTGGCAATGATAATATAATTGGGGAGATGTGGCTGTGACATTTCAGGTGACTGTATGTCGTTGTCAGTGGCATCAGTATGTGTTTGCAGGCAGTGTGGCTGTGGTTATCATGTTGTTGTAACTGTATCACTATAGGTTGTGGGTTTGCAACACTCCTGATGAGATTAACCGTGTCACTGCTTGCTATGCTGCCCCATTACACTCAAGGCCATTACACTCTTCACGGAGGCGGCTGTGAATTATTTCTGGGGGTTTGTCACCATCACTGCAGGTGGTAAGGTTGTTTCAGTGTGATAGGTGTTGGTACACCGGTGCGGGCTGGCCTGCACTGTCGCTGCAATTCATACAGTTGTTACTGCAGCCGATGTCATGTGGTGACTGACAACAGACTGTTGCCTGGCCACGAGAGTGGAGTTGTTATGCCTCTGTCACTGCCGCCCTGTGTTGAGATTTTTTTTTTTCCCGCAAAGTATGACCATATTGTTCCAGAGCATACTGGGGTTGTTTCAGGACATACAGTGTGCTTACGCTGTCATCTGCAGTATGATGATGCTTTACCAGTGCTGTGGTTGTACTAGCGCAGAGAGGTCCAGCCCTTAACTGTCCCGTAGGGAAATACATTAGTTTTCCTATGCTGCTGCATCCATTTGCAAAGAGGATGAGTGAGTCACTCCGCTTGCCTGTATCATGGCATCTGATGTATGTTCATCTCTGGGCATATTAGGTGTTTTCCTGTTCTCCCAAACCAGTTGTGTTGTTGAAGACAACAGAGTGTGTTTGGACCCCTGCAGGTGACACAACAGCACTGCTGTCTGCGGTGTGGCCGCACTGTTTCACGCTGTGATTTCTTGTCACCACAGCTGACGTGTTTGCGTTATTCTCTATGATTGCTTTATTGCATGTCAGCAATAGTCTTAATGACACTGGAGACACACGCAGTTACATTGCCTCAGGTGCTAACCCCATGTTCCAACCATCACACACAGTTGTGGGGTGTGCAGCCAGCAGTTTACAGCTGTGCACATGGAGCGAGCAGTTTTTGGAGTGTTTCACACTCTTGTGGTGTCCTTCTCCTCCTTCCCCTGGGACTGTGTTGTTTCATGCAATGTGGCTGAGTTTCCAGTGGCTATCAGCTAGCAGCGATGGTCACGGGGGACATCCAGGCTCTTTGTGCCACTACACACAGGTGTAGGTCACACTCCCTTCCATTCACGATGAAAATGTAAATTGAAGAGGGAGTTTATTCTCAGCAGCCACCCACTTCTCCCTCCTGAGGGTCTTTGGCTGGTGAGACTCCTAGGAGGACATAAGAAAAGTGCCTGCTGCTCATCCTGCACCGCTGTAAATAAACTGCAGGAGGACAGTCGGAAAAGGGAGAGTATGTGTGGAAAAAGAGAGGAGGGGGAGACTGAAGGAGGTGACAGTGCATAAGCAGCACAGCACCGTCAGAAATGTGGGCTGTTGCACCACGAAGCTGGAAGCCTGTAAGCAAGAGAGACAGTATTTGTGTGTGCACACCCCTCCCCTGAGGGTCTGGGGGCAGGCATTGCTCAGAAGGACTTCAGGTAAGGGAGAGTTAACAGCTTACATCACAGAGAGCAGTTTGGACAGAATGCTCTGCTTCCGAAGCTGGGAGTGCTGCTTAGTTTGGCAGGGTTTGGTACTACCTGCAGACAAGCTGGTCTGGCTTCAGCTGTTATTCGTGTGTGTCTCTGCTTGTGTATTTGTGTCTAGGAATGCACGCCTGTTCGGTTTTTGTATTTCTGTGTTAGGATCACTGGTTTCCACTTATCTGTGCTTATGTACTGGGGTGAGTGGCAGGTTGGACCCGTATTTTTGTGCATGCCTATGGAGACCTGGAAAATGTGTATGTTAAGCAGTGTATAGCATTGCCTAGTAGGAGTATGCATACTGTGGATCATATGGATGTCTGGGCATGTACGGCTCAGCATTAGCCCTATGTATTTCTATGAATGCCAGGTATTTGTATTCACATTTTGAGCACATATGTGAATGTTGTATATTTGTATGTATATTCTGTGTGTATGTGTTGTTACATACTTGGAGTATCACTGTATCTTTGTGGTTGCTGGATATGAATATGTAGCCTGTTAGTGCTGTGCACTTCTGTATAGAGTTTATACAGACGTGTATTTGCATTGGGGTTATATATTTGTGTGTATGTTGTGTATATATATCGGTTGTTCTTGCCTGTGTGAAGGTTGTTTATATATGTAAATAGTTTGTATTTGTTTACATGATTTAATTTTGTATATGTGAATTTAAGGAAATTCTCTTGAGTTCCAGGTTTTCGTTTAGTTAGCGTATGTACATTTTTGTAAGTTACTTGTTTATACAGAAATTACATTTAATTGACATGCACCTGCATTAGTACTTCCTTGTGTCCCAGTTTGCGTTCTTGTGTCTTTAAATGTTTTGTGAGTCTTACTTATGCGTAGAGCTTTTCTTTAAGTTGATTTGTGTGAGTGCTGTGAATGTGTGCTTGTCTGATTGTTTATTTATGGGTATTTAGTTTGTGGTTAGACCTTCTCCTTCCACTTTCTGACTCACTCCTGGGAGGGGCTGCTGCAGCTAATGCCTCAGCAGGAGTCAGACAGCTACAGCTCCTCCCAGCCTCTCCGCCCGCTCCCTGCCTCCACCTGTGCAGAGCCTGCTCCATCGCTTTGCTGGTGCCTGTCTCTCTCAGGATCTTCTTGCTCACTCCAGATGAGTTGTAGGCTCATCTGCCCACATTCAGGAAGGTGACTGCTCTATTTTTTCATGGATGTGGAGTATGGGAGTCAGAGGGAGCATGGTGCCTGGATCCATGAGGATCTCAGGTTAACGCACAGTGGATGACAGAATAAACTGCAAAAGGGATCAGGAGTAGCTGGTCATGTGCAGGCAGATGCTGTTTTAGAGGGTTGTTGGTGACTTGGCAGTGCGACATGAGACCGGTGGATCAGGGTGCCATGGCAGTAGGAGACAGGGATGACACAGTTTTGGGGTCAAGTGACATGGCAATGAGACTTAAGGGCAAGACTGCTATGGAATCCAGGTGGCATGGCACTGAGGCACAGCAGGGATCAAGGTGACATGCCGATGACCCAGGCTGATCTATCAGAACAGGGAGGGCTGGGAAACCTCCACCAAGAATCAGTGGAATAAGGCAAAGGAGAACTGGAGGAGCGGGGTGAAGAAGACCTGAGGCAACTCAACGGATCTGTAGAGTGGCTGCAGAAGCCAGATCACAGCAGCGCGGGACATGCAGTGTCTCCACGAGGAGATCAGCTGCATCCTGGTGTGAGGGGCTGGGGCAGTCTCTTAGCAGCGTCTGTTTGCATCACAGTGATGGAGAGCAGGGATAACACAGTGATGACATCAGGTGATGGACATCGCCGGTGACGGTAGCCATGGACCGTAGGGACTGTGTGGGCAGGGGCACTATTCCCAGTTGCTGGAAAAACAAAGAACCTAACGGGCAGTAAAACAAAAACAAAGGAGACTTGGAAGCACCTGACAGCCCTAATTCATCACAGCCCAAGATTTTTTTTTCCCCCTCATGTTCCCATTATATTTGTTTGTAAAAGTGGAAATCAATTTTGAAGGTAATTTTCTGGAAAGAATGGAAGGGAGGTGGGAGGGCCGGATAAGGCAGAGATGGCAAGACGAAAAAAAATTTAGGCCAGGCACAGCCCAGGGGCAGCTCTTGGCAAGGTGAAAGAAAATTGCATATTCAATCTCCATCCATGAATCTCCCTTGCTGCTGCCCGCCTCCTGCTCGAAAACAATGAAGGCTTTCTCCCCTACGCTGCACAACGCCTGAGTATCAGCGCTCACTTTAACTTCAGGGTCATTAATTCACCTGATTATTGCAGGAGAGGAGAGGGTTGCAAAGGCATCCGTTCTAGAGAGCCCTCCCTTAGCTCATCCTTTGATTAGTTTGGGGTGGGGGGAGTTGAGATAATGTGTTGTCTTGGACTCAGTTTAAAATGGGAGGGGTTGAAGAGGGGGTGGAAGGAGGTAGAGGTGGAAAGGGAAAGATGTGGCCCGGCTTGTTGTGGAAGGGAGGGTCGGAAAGCAGTCATTCTTGCATCCCTCTGCTGTGGTGTTACTGCAAATTAAAAGTAGCATGTTCCACTCCATAGCTATCTTTCAGGGAGGGGAGGGGCATGGGTATATGTCGGCATGGGGATGGGGGGGGATCTTATCATTGCTTCTTCAGCAGCCCAGCATAGTGTCACCCTGTGAGGTGACATTTGAATTTACAATTCCGCTGAGAAAAGCCATTAATTCACAAATTAACATTTCTCCCTCTCTCTCTCTAGCTCTCTCTCTCTTCCTCGCTCTCTCTCTCTCTATCTCACATGGATGTGCAAGCAATTGAAAAGACAAAGGAAATAGCCTTAAGGAAGAGACTTTACTGCTACTCTGTCTGTGCAGAGATTGCTACTACTGCTTCTAGATAGATAAACCAATTACCTGAGCTGCTCTGTTCATGGCAGCCTGCTATTACCCCCTTTTGTAGAGCTGACTCCATTGCTGGATTACACTGCGTGTATCTCATTAATGTAAACCAGCACGGTACTGGGCACTGTCCCTGACCCTTCTTGCCAGAGTCCATTGCTCTGCAGTGGAAGAGGGAACTGGGAGAGGAGTCAAGAGCAGAGGTGATGGTAGGCACAATGTACTTCCTAATGCATAGGGACCTGGCCACACAGAGAACCTGCTCAGAATACCTGTGCCGAGCTTACAGGAGACGGGGGCTTCCCTTTTACAGAGGAGACTGCGTGATGTTAACCCTGATCTCTTCCATGTCTTGGTGAGCACTGAGAGTGCTGTGCAAGAGGCCTGGGTAAGGGCACCAGGTACGGGCAGCGCCTCGCAGCTCCATTCTCAGCATTACTCTGAGTTTCCTCCAGCTGTAAAAATGTGCATGGTAGGCAGATGCAGAGGAGTGAGTACAAAAGCTACATACATAGCTGTGGGCAGATGTAGCTGACTGTACCCAGGAGGTAACTGACTCACAGAGGTACATGACAAACCTCAGAATAAGAAGCAAAAATAAGCACTCTAGCTTATGGACTGAGAGGGCCAGATTTCTCTGTAGCGCTGCTCCACTGAAAGCCAGTCAATGATGCCTGTGGAGATGTTCTTGTCAAAGACAAACACTGGACACTACTTCCACACAGCCCCCAGTTCTCTTCTCATTCCCTTTTGTTGCTCTCTCCTGCCATGCTCTTTCTCACATGCTGACTTCTGCTGTCACTGGCGCTATGGATGCTTGGCCAGCACATGTGTATGGTATACACACACACATACAGACGCAGGCACTCAGCCGCAGGCTGATGCCACCCCAGGCACACGTCTGTGACAGTAGCAGCCTGCCTGTGCGTACCCACACCCCTGCAGACACGGCGTCTCCCCACCTGCTCCAATGAGGTCCCTTTCAGTGTCTCCAGTCCTGCCTGCTGGGCTACACGCTGGCAGGCAGCTTTCTGAGCACCTTGAGGAGCTCTCTATAGACAGCCTTGTAGGAACAGGCCTGACCACCCCTGCCCTTCAGCCTGGTCACACAGCTGTGTGTGTTTGGGGAGAAAATGTCCTTCATGTTTTTCATCCCAGGAGGGTTTGATAAGCCCTGTTCAAGCCATTCTCCTAACTTTCATGAAAGGCAGAAGCTTGCAGGTAAAGGCAGTTCTCCAGGTAAAAGAAAATGGATTTGAACTGCTGTTTCTTGAAGGCTGTTCTCCACATGCTCAGTGCATGGAGTATGTGCCTTTCTTCAGCTTTGCTTTGCCTCCTTAAATCTTCCTAAAAACTTATCCTCTTAACAAGAGCATCTGCCTCTCTGACATTCCCTGTGCCCCACACCGAGCGCAGCGCATGGCTGGGGAGCAGCATCCCGCAGCCGGGGCTGGAAGACGGATCACGATGAGCGGAGGAATCGGCAGGCAGTGCCAGTAATTCAAACCATCCTGACCGTTCAGTGAACCCGAACCTGCTGACCTTGACAGCACTAGACAGCAGCGGCCTCAGGAATCCCAACCTTTAGAGAGGCGTCGGCAGAGGATGGCTCCTGCTCTCTCCCTTTCTTTCTCTCTCTCTTTCCGATCACATCCTGGCAGCCAAGGGAGCCCAACAGTCAATCCCCAGTGTGCCAATTAGCTCCTAATTTGGCTATCTCTGCACTCCCAAGTCTACGTCAATGTAATGTTAAGCATCGCTTGTCGTTCATAGATGGAAATCATTCCTATAGAGGGGTGTCTTCTTGTGCTAAAGGAAAACACTGAGCACCTTGTTCTCAGTCAGGGCCAGAGAGAACCCCCTCCTCCTCCCAAAATGGGGGCTGCTGCTGTTTGGAAGGAAAGCAGGAGCTCTGCTTCCTCAAGTGATAGGATCAGATCCTCCAGCCTTGTTTCACTGGATCCCAGGGGGAAGCAACAAGATCTCACCAAGTGATTAGTTTGTGAGAATCCTGGCTGGATAGGTGAGGGGCAAGGAGATGACTAGAGTGGAGGGGAGAGAGACAGAAAAAACAGTGTTCTTAATTTTGCCACAAGAACTTGCATTAAAGAAAAGTGCTGTTTGTGAACATTTTAAGACCCTTTCAGGGAACACTGGATTTCCTCCAGCTACCCCTGTGGCTGCCAAGCAAGACGTGAAATGAACAGCATTTTGTGTTGGCCTGCTGAGGCTAGGTTAAGCGCTAAGACCTGGCGTATGGGGACAACTCTGTTAACAGTAGATGGCCTGAAAGAAGGAGTTACAGATACCTGTCTGTTGAGACACAGCAGACATGTCTGTCTGTCTGCTGTCTGTCTCCACTGATAATTCTTTGAAGGTGATTTTTTCATGCATCAATCAGATAAAATAAAGGGCACTTCGACTAGGTGTTCAATGCAATTAATGAACATTTTAAGACCTGTTAAAATATCAGAGTTTTGTGAAGGAGCATAAAATAATGCCTAGGTCCACGTTTCTCCTTTGCTTTTCCTTCATCCATTTAAGCATCCTACCAATTACATCCCATCAGGTTCAAGGTACAAAGTCCTCTTCCCACACAGGTCAACAGCTACAGGAAAATACACAGGAGCACAGTGCCAGAACGGGAGTTAGGTCATGGATATAGCTGTTTCCATTTGGATGTGGAGTAGGATTTCTTTCACTGGCTCTGCTTTTTTTGGGAGCTTAGAGGCATTATTCTGCTTTTAAGCTAGGGGATCTGCATTGCGACAGGTTTGTAGGCATGTAGACATCTATGTATGTAATGTCCATCAAGTCTTGAGTGCTTTCTAGTCCTCTCTTAGATGCTTTAGAAAAGGCTGTTACAAAGGACAGGTACACTTCCGTGCTTGGCTTCCCAAAGGTGTTGCTTTTTTGCTTTGGCTTTTGGCATCTGTGTGGGAAGAAGTAGGCCTTGAACAGAAGAGTTGACCTTGCAAGCAGATCAGAACTATTGTAGAGTTTGGGACAACTTCACTAAATCCCAGTGAATTAAAAACCACCCCACTAGCTAATCCTCAAAGACACTTACAGCTCTTGTCTGCACAGTTGTGAAATTGATTGCTACCCATGACTGCACCCCCTCTTGTTTTGGGACAACCCTCTTACAGTTTGGAACATACCTCCGACATATCTTATAGAGGTCATATCAGTATAGGATCCTTCATATACCAGTAAGGGCCTTTACATGAGTTCATGCAGAAAGAGTCCAAATTACTCTACTAATGCTTTACAGTTATAGGAATGAGCATTCAAAAGAAGAGTTTGCATGGTGACAGTCCAAGCCGACTGCAGCATATCGCAAGCCTGTAGCTCTTTCATCGCATGGCATTTTGCAATTACCCATCCTGTATAATACATTGTTTATTAACCTTCCCATTCTGAAGATCTCATTTAGTGCTGAAACGTGGCTGACTCTCGGGTGGACCATGGCAGATGTTGAACAATACAGAGCATTAACAGTGAAATTTTGCTGTGCCATGTCCAAACGAAACCACAGGAGAATTAAGATATGCTGTGGGTAATCACTCAGGCTGGATTTTGTTCAGGACAGCCAGGTTAATGTCTGCACTCTTGCAAAAAATGCCATGGGAATTTTAATGACTCTGAGTGATTGGAGCCTTTGTTTTATGGCACGTCAAAAATGGCAGCTCTAAAAACACTCTGCTTGAGCACTGGTTTAGTGCTGACTCAGAAGGGCTTCCAGTAACATGATTCACTAGCATCTGGCTCAGGGGCAGGCACAGCCTTCTTTGACTTGCGAGGTTAAGGTAAAAGTGTGTATGAGGGGAAAGTAAGGTGGAATGAAAGGAAGGGAGAGTCTAGAACAAGGGAAATGGAAGGAAAGGAGGTATTAAGAGGCACGTTAGTGGGGGACCAAGCCAATGGAACCCAGCGGGGTACAGAGGAATTTGTATTTTCTACACTGTGCATTAGGTGTCCATGGCCTGATCCAGATCTGCTGAGTCCTAGCACTGGTGGCCTCTCAGGTGCCAGTGTGCTCCACTGAATGTCAGGGATCTCCCAGAAACTGGGAGATGGGGCTGGATGGGGACAGCCCAGCTCCCTGGGCCCTCCCTTGTCTCTAGCAGTCCTGATAGCAGTGTTGATTTGCATGTCAGGCAAAGCACTGCTTGAGAAAAAAAACAACCCTCCGAGTGTGGCGGTGTCAGCGCTCGCTGTTGTTCGACAGTGTAAAATTAAATTAATAAAGCCCCCAACACAGGAAAACATAACAGGAAATTAATGGCCTTTACTGTCGCTCTGATGCAGTCATTTGCAACCCTGCTTTCCGCACCAAAGACTTCATAAATGCAAGCAGTTTCTCTAAACAAGCATAGTTAGGGCTGCATGCGATGTAATTTTTTGCGTTGCTTCTCTCCTTTGGAGCTAACAAAAGCCACCCTTTTTCATGTGCTTACCAAGGGGGGATCCTGCCAAGAAGTAGCTCCCCAACAAATGGGGCTTAGGAAGATGAGAGGAGGGAACTAAGTCATGCTAAGGATGTTAAAAACATCTTCTGCCCTGGCAGAGGGAACAGCATAGCTCCCGGCGCCTCGCTTTCCTGCGGCAGCAGCTCTCCCTGAGGGCTCTGCACTAAAGGCAACGTTGTGGACACCACAACAGCATAAATCAGGATAACCCTTCTGATAACTTTCAGGATGTGTAAATCAGTATAACCACTGAATGCAACAGACTTGCAGATTTACACTAACTAGAGGATCTGGCTGATTCCGTGATAGTGCTGCTTGCTACTCCGCCAGCACAAACAAAGCAAGCGTACCCGCTCCTGGAGGCAGCTGCGCTTCTGGCTGGTTAACAGTCAAGCCGAGTAGTGCTAGTAAGAGATACTGGACCTACACTCTGTCCCTCATTACAATGGTATAAATCCCCAGTGCCTCTTCTGAGGTAAGGGAGTTGTGGATTTGCAACAACCTGACCGAGAGCAGAATACGCCCACTGGCCTCCAGCATACCCAAAGGTCACAAGGCCGCAGTGACTGCTCGCACAGAAGCCACCAGCTTTGACTACCCAGGCTAACATGCCTCGTCTGCCCACACACACATGCTGTAGTACGCGTACACACATCTGAGGCAGCGGCTTGCAGCCCAGCACCTGAAAGCCCTTTACTGGTGTATTCAGGAGGGCTGGGTGTGCTGATTATTGGAATCTAACGCACAAACCTAAGTCTGAAAAGACTTAGTTTCCCAGATTCTCTGGTCTGAATTTGCAATCATACACTTAGATGCTGTAGTAAATACATACGATTTTCATACGCATACACACACTCACTTCCTTAAATGCACATTTGCATGCTCCCGTGATAATCCAAGACAGATCTGAGTACACAGTTCATTACACATTTGCACACACAATTCATTTCATTTACATTCTCATTGAGCATTGCCATTTTGCTCATGTAAGCCCTGCATTAAAGCTGCACTGCTCATCCCTGCTCCATCTGAGTTACTCTGTCACCCACAGCCCCTGTGTTGGAAGCACTGCAGCCCCCCAGCTGTCAGGCACCGGCACACATCTCACTCTTCCTCAGTCAGGCACGCTCACTTCCCTGCATGAGCAGCCTTCCTTGCTCTCCGATTCCTCATTTGAGCTGTACTCTCATTTCAAAACATAAAAATCCCTTTGTTTCTGACCCTTTCTGCTCTGAGCCTGAGCCTGTAAGCAACAAATACACACAGTTTATGTGTCACTGACACACTTAAATTACAGAGACGCATGGACCAGCACAAGTACCATCAATTAGCATACTTAGATTCAGGCTTGTGGATTCCCTTGAGGCAAAAGGAGACAGGGATCTGAACAACTGCAGAGTTCATAAAGGCTGATGCACTTCCTTGATGAGAGCTTGCCAGCGCTCATCTACCACTATCCCTGTTTTTACAGGATACTGTATATAACCTGAACTTGTACCATATCTTCTTTCACTATCACAGTGTAGATCCCCGATAACGTTCCTTCTCTATGCACTGCTGGACCTCGCCAGCCCCTTCCATGCTTGGTCATCTCTATCCTGCCCTCACTTGGGATCCTTTCCACCTGCATTTCAGGTTCATCTTTCTCCCTACCAGTTGTATTATGACAATCAAAGCCCCGACAATTCTTGCAGCACCACTACATGCTGAAATACAGAACTGACCCATCTAGAGATGACACCTTCTCTCACATTACTCGAAAGGCTGCAAAAATTCTCCTGGAAGGAAATGTAAACCAAATTTTATAGTCTCCATTTTTCAAACCCTACTGAGCAAGGCAAGAAAGTTACACAGGTGAAAAGATCGCCCTTGTCCCTACTGTGAGGAGTACAGTATTAGTTTAATACTCATCAAGGATGCAGAGTCTCTAGAAACATTACGATAGCCAGAGTGGATCACCTTGTGCAGAGCAGGACACCAGTACCAGACACTTCTAACCTAACCATGCGAAAATGTGTGATCCGCTCCCTCAGCCCAGGTCTTTGTCCCTGATCTCGCCCTTGGTTGGGGGTCAGCTCAGAGACAGATGCAGGAGGTCTGTTATTCCCAGCGGGAGCTCCCTGCCAGGGTTTGAAGCCCGGGTCTGATAGCGCTGGGCTCCTTCCCGGACCTGCGCCGAACGCAGCGTGAGGGTCTGCGCGGGGCTGGCTGCCGTGAATGACAAGCGCTGGCTATCGATCGCGTTCTGAACTCGGCCCAGCCGATAGAAGGTAATTAATGACTCCATTTGCCTCAGTACCGAGGAGAACAATTGAGTTTGAAACTGCAACAACTGGCAGTGCGGGGAAGGGCCCCCCGGGATGTCCAGGAAAGCTGCCTGACAGGCCCAGGCTGCGCGGGGACACAGGAACACATCAGAGGGCGAAAAAAGAGAAAGGAAATCGGATAAAGGGAAAGAGCAGTCTTAACACAAAGGGTGACTTGGGAAAGGGCTGCACACGTAGTCGCAAGTGCCCGGGGAGTGGGACAGGGCTGCTCTGGGCTAAGCACCCCAGCGGGGACAGTGACAAAGGCAGGCTGCCGGGGAGGACAGGGTCGCCTCGCTGGCGCAGAGGGATGGCATTTCAGCAGCCGGCTCAGCACCGCTGCGTTAGACAGATGCGTTTCCCTCGGAGGCTTTGGCAATTAGATGGGTTCTGCTGTGTCACCTGGCTGGCAGTTCTCATGCCAGTCACATTCGCGTTTATTATGACTGTGATCTTTACTGGTAGTGCTGCGAGACTGGGGCCCCACGAGGCAGTGGGCAGGCACGGCATGGGGCGGTAACAGCCCCTGCCCCAAAAGAGCACTGTATCTCCATGTTTGTGTGCCGGCTGCCCAGCTGCTCATGACCCTCCTATATGTTTCTGTGCCACAAAGATCTTCTATGTCAGCAATACTTCTGAATTATTTGTTGAGGTGGTCCCGTCCCACCTTGAGCAAGGGTGCTATCTGTCACCTGTAGCCAGGGAAGTAACTGTATGACGCTGCTTCGTGCTACTTGTACATGATGGTGTCCTTGTGGCTTCCAGACCTGTGAATGGGTATTTGTTTTGGAGCTATTTAATGGACATATTCCATGTCAGATGTAGTTAAGGTTGTTCCTGTGTCCTCTGGCACAGCATTTCCTTGTTATCTGTCAGGATACTTCTGTGACACCCGTGGAGCTTTTCCATGTCTTGTGTCGAAGGTCTGTGCTGAACATTGGCTGTGTGCGCTCCCCTGGCGGCCCCACGGGAGGAGAGATGTTTCCTGTCACACGTGCAAGGCCAGTCCTGATCACGCTGACAGCAACTCTGTGCTCTTCTGAGGGACACAGTGACCGAGGCCGTGGTTCACCAAGCTCTCAAGCTCTTGGTTAACATCCTTCTGATTTAAGAGGGAGGTGTCCCTGTGTCACAGTACCATAGAGTTACCCTCGCCAGGAAAAAGGGAACTGGGAGAGGCGATGATGCTTCCCAGTGGTGCAGCTAGTGCAGCTACATAGGTGGCATCCCCAGACTCATCCTGCAGCTGAAGCCTTGCTTCCCCACAGCACCCCTTCCAAGAGCTGCTTTCTTGGCAAATCCCCATCCCTTAAGCTTTTACTCCTACCACCGTTCTCCATCAGTTGAAGTGACTGTTGCCCACGACAGTGCCATTCCTCATGGGATCTGCTAGTCTTTCCCAAGCCAAATTTCCCCCATGAGCTCTCCCTTCATTTTCACCCACAGCCCTTTGATGGACCCTATCTTTTCCCCAGAGTCCTCTCTGCTCCTTACTGCCACCTTTGCTCATACCCATGCAGTTGTCAGCTCCCTTACTTGTGTATTACGGTATTTGAGGTTTCTCCTGATACCCAGCTCACAGAGCCATATGCTTAGATGAGAATTGCAACTTTGATCTAAACCCAGGTATATGTCTGTCCCTTGCAGTTTCAGAGACAAAATGAAAATGCATCCTCTATAGGTTTTGACACCAGGAAACAAACAGAGAGAATTTCCAGTCCTTTGGTTTTGAAGAAAATATAATGATCCATGACTGTGAATGTCTCAGTGTTAGCAACACAAGACACATAAATCTGTCTCTCAAGATTGTCTCTGTGAAACTTTCTCCGCTCCCCAAGTAAAATCCATCGGCACAGCTTGTGTTACTGCTCTGTGAAGTTTGGGGTTTCTGCGCCCTACCATTATTAAGTCCAGTACTACTGCCAGCTGTTTAGACAAGGTCCATCTTGAGGTAGCCTACAGGCCTCTGTCACAAGTTTATTTTCTTTTGCAAATTTTAAAGCCTCGGCCCTGGCAGAGCGCACCCACCCACGCCCATCCAGAACTCCCACCTAAACTAAAGCATTGCCTTTCTCCTTACAGCTTTTCCACTTCTCCCTATCTATTTGCTTTCTTTGATCATTCCAATTTCTTATCTAACTCCGTACCTTCCCTTCATGCTTTTCTGTCATTTCCCACTGACTATACAGGTCCTTTCTTATCAACTGGTCCTGAGTTTCCCAAATACAGATATGCACTTACGTGCGCGTACACACACACACGCTGACACAAATAAATAAATAAATAAAAAGGTCAGTGAGCAGAGCAGCAATAACCCCTAAAACAGTACTATCAGAGGGACATGATTGATCAATTGAATTCCATAGCGGCTGAAAAATGTGGGATTAAGTAGTGTATTATACGCACAATGAGTTGAGGCATGATGTTCATTTCAAGTTCATTTCGCCAGCCCTCTGCCACCAGATCAGGCAATCAATAGGGGCAGCAGATATCATATATCACCTCTCTCCGTGCTAGGGAGAGAGCACCATAATCTCTCGCAAATTTAGAGTGACAGATTTGTCAAGATCTGAAGGGCCCCTGAATAAATGAAGGAAAAGAGACTCCTACAGTGACTTGGGAAAGCTGGGGTTTCAGCTTCTCAACACAAAGGCATGGCCTGTGCACACGCAGGGGACACGCGTGCACAGGGCTCTGCAGCAGGCGGGAACTGTAAATACATGTGCACGTGTGCACTAATTTGTGTAACCACCCAGGGTACCTCACTAAGGGTAAAATCCAGTTTAATGACAACCAATGGAAGTTGTACCGTCTCCGTGAACCCCCGCCCACTCACACCAAACACCATGCCGAGTGTAGGGCTGCCAGCCTTGAAAATCAAACATATCCTAAACCAGCCGCCACAGACAAACAGCTGCTCAGGCATTTACGGTGATGCAGAATCTAAAGAATACCAGATTAATGATCTACTGCAAAAATACCGTGTGTATTAGCATCACGGTGTGCAGAGTCATGCACACTGACTGACACATGTGGAAAAATCCTCAAAGGCAAACAGCTTTATGGGCTGCAGACAGGTTGAGACAAGGGCTGATACAGAAACACACATTTTTTTTGCTGAGCCTGGACCCAGGATTTCTGTGCCAGCTTTTGCAGGGAGGACCAGAGAGAAGTGCCTACTGGAATTGAGAGCATAAGCCTCGAGCTCCCCTATTCCTCCTGAAAGCTACTCCCTGAGGTAACAGCCCAGTCCATCTAAAACACGAAGACTGCACTGGCACACAGAGTGTGCAGTCCACCAAGCCTGGTCTTTGCTTTGTTTTCTCTTAGTCAAATCTGCCATGAACTCCAGTTTTCAGGAACTTAAGAATTTTCCCTTGAGTGAAAAAGCCCAAGGAAGGGAGAAAATGCCATGGATCAGTGCCACTAAACAGCCTTGCTCTGGCTAGGGGTGGAAAAGAAAGAGAGAAGGTGCTGCTTGAGGGAAGGCTGCTGGCTGGGACAAATCAATATGTAATATTTTCTATGGTCTTGCGAGTGGTACTGTACTACGTTACTGTATATAATGTACTATTGATTATATCATATCATATAATCACCTATAAACGGATATATCTCATAGCCAGAAGGCAGCAGGCTCAGTTATAACTCTGGGCCACCAGTTGGGTATTAACTGTGCCAGGAAAATACCCATCTTGGCACCATCCATGAGCTAAAAGATGAAGCAGTGGAGTGGCAAGTTGCAGAGTTGCACAGTGAATGCCACTCCCGGCTCCTGGGAGCATCATCTGCCCATGAGCACACTTGCAATCACATGGAGGAGGGAAAAGGTCTATACAGATCCCCCAACCACTTTCTTGAGAGGCAGCAAGTTTCTGAGATTCACAGCCTGGAAGCCACTGAGAAAAGCTGAGGTATGAGGGGTAACAGTGAAAAAGCAGGAAGGTAATCGCAGCGTAAGAGGGAGAACCTGACTTTAGGTTAGACAGGGTGATCAGACAGTCAGACTTGCGTCTGATAAAGCACAGTAGGTAGAGATTTGGCATGAAGGGTATGGAGGTATATCAGCATGGATGAGACAGGGGATTATAGCCAGTCTCACCAAAGTTAGGCTGAGAGGTGACAGCAGAAAGATACTCAGCACAGTTGGAGAAGATTATAATGAGCAGACTTGCCTCAGATGAGATGAGGGATTATGACAAAGGAAGATTCACTTCAGCTGGGACAGGAGGTTATAACAGACAGACTCACCTTGGATGTGACAGATGCTAATAGCAGGAGACTCACTCACTTCAGATAAAAAGGGGTTATAACCGAGATAAATGCACCTCATTTGAGTTGGGGGATAACAGGGAAAAAAACCCCCACAACAGGTGGGTGATAAGATGGTTTATCACAGGGAAAGATTCACTTTGGATGGGGCAGAGCATTTATAATGGACTCGCCTCGGAGAGGGTGAGTGGGCTGTAAGAGACATTGGATGGCGCAACAGAGACAGAGATACCTGGAATGTGTCAGGAGGCACTGCAGTAGACTGGACTGTGTCAGGGGGCTGTTGCAGGTACAGAGATGCGCTTCTGGTGATGCTTCTACCAGGAAAAGGCTTTTTTCCTAGTCAGAACAAAGCAATACCATGAAGGACAATTCCCATTGAGCAGGGATAGGTTTTGTAATGTAATAATTAATTTTGGGTAGGAAGGGGGACCGACACAAAGATTCATCTCATTTTGGATTTTATAACACAGATACAGGTTGTGATAAATCACGAACTACATGTAGGAGAGTGGGACAGAGATCATAACAGAAACCAACAGACACTCCACAGGGAGAGACTTGTCTCTGGAGTCAGAAACAGGATCATTCCTATTATCTGAAGGGGATGAAAGACTCATCTGGTGTATGACAGGACAAGTTCATATGAGAAGGAAATTATAATAGAGATATAACTTCTATTGGGAGCGGGGAGCTACAACAGAGACCGACTCCCTTCCAAGCTGCAAGAGAGCCCTTTCTCCATTCCAGGCTTCCTCAGCCCTCTCCAGTACAGGTCCATCCTCAGCACTCTGGTTTCTCTGTGAGCTGCCTCTCCAGTAGCCTTCTAGCGATGCTAATCGCTGTGCTTTGCTCCCATTTTATGCTCAGCAATGGAGATTTGACAGTTTTTAACACCGCAAATCAGCAGAACTGAAACTCATCTTTGAGCCGAGCACCATTCTCCACGGCCTCGCTCACCCTTGGGCAGGAGAGTCCCAGTGGAGCCCGTGGAAGCAGCTCGGCCGCTCCAGCAGTCAGGAGGGGGCTTCCCTCGGGTCCCCGCAGTCCCCTTCCCGCAGGAGTGGCACAACTCCCTGGATGGAGGCAGAGGGCCCCACTCTTTCCCATTCTGTCCTTGTCCCACATCCCTTGCTGATTCGAGCCAGGGTGGTGCTAACTCCCTGTTTTCTCTGTCTGTGCCCTGCAGATGTATCCGAGGGCTCAGTTCCCAACGGAGATTCCCAGAGCAGCGTGGACAGTTTGCGGAAGCACCTTCGTGGCGACACTTTCACCCAGCAGCAGCTGGAAGCTTTAGATCGAGTTTTTGAGCGTCCTTCTTACCCTGACGTCTTTCAAACATCTGAGCACATCAAATCTGAGCAGGTGAGGGCCTGGCCTGGTAATGGAGACCCACAGGCACCCATAGGATGATGGCAGGAAGACTCCCTCACCGAAGTCACTCTCCCCCTCTTCACCCCTTGTTCTCACACTGACCTGTTACTGCACATACATCACATTTACATTTTACAGCACTTCCTAGTTGCAAATATATCACTGTGCTGATGCACGTGTATACAGGAGCTCTGCCTTGTCTCATGAATTTGCTGTATCCACACACGCTGCACTCTCCCTAAATCCCCATGTCTGCCTGTCCCTCTGCACGCACTCTGCAGGGATGCGGGCATGCTCTTGCTATGAACACACAGGCACTGCCGAGCATGTTCACCGCCACACAGCACTGCACGGGAACTCCTGCACTCTCACATCACGCCAGTGACCAGCGAGCCACAGCGTCGGGCTTTAACAGAGCGTTTTCCTTCACGGCCCAAAGCTGAGACTTGACTCCCATCTCCAACCTAGTTTTCCGCACTTCTGCAGCTCTGCCCCCCTTTCCCTTACTCCCCCGCTCCCCCGGCCTTTTATCCCAAAAGCTGTTTGTCTTAATAAAATGAAAATCAAAAGTCTTTTTAAACCGCCCCAAGCCATAAACCAACAAAGGAAGAGAAGGAGAGGCTGGCTGTGGACTCCCTTCATCCCAGAGTCCCTGGGTTTATTACAATGAATAACCTTTATTTACTTTCATTAGACTATTAAGCACCAGCACAGTCATTTTTCCCCCTGAAACTCTGAGCAGGGCCCATAAAGCAAATCCGAAGCCTAATTGAGTTCATTTTAATTTCTCTCCGATCACAGCGAATTACTCTGGTGATAAATCAGGGGGCAGGCTCACCCCCAGTAGAAGGCCTAATTTGCAGCTAATTACAAAACTGATTTCTACAGGAAGATCAATACGAGAAGGAATTGGAAATGACTAGGCAGTCCTAGCCAAGCAGGGACAGGGGCGGGGAGGGGGCAGCGTGCAGGGAGCCCGCTGGAGGAGGGGGAGACGTGGGGAGGGGGGTGGGGAAGCGCATGGAAAAAAACGGAGCAGAAAGAGCAGAAAATCAGTTTTAATTTAACGTAATATTAATCAGAGCAACTTTTCCTGCTGTTTTGTAGCCTTCCCGGTTTCTCCAGCTCCTGCGTCTGGTCCGGAGGCTGCCACAATAAAAAGGCAATTACCGGAGCCTTTCGGACAGGACACCCTTTCAGATTCAATGGCTCTCCCCCTCCCACCCTTCTGTTAGCCATGTGGCTCCCCCCTCCCCAATTTCATACCCCAATGCACAGAGTGACAGAGGCAGGGGATGAGGCTTCTTTGTTTGTTTTTAAAGAGCTAGGGCAGAGGTAACAGCGGAGGGGAGGCAGAGGACGCAGGAGAGGGCCAACACTGGCTGCTTCCTGCAGCCTGCCTGTCCCAGTCCCGCCATTGCAGTCCTCTGCCCCAGCTGTCCTTGTCACCAGGGCAAACACCTCCCGCCTCTGCTCAGCCAAGAGGAGGGGGCCTGGGTTTCCCCTTTCTTCTCCCCTGGGCTGGCACAGGCAGCCACCCCCGTCCCCACAGCACTGAACGAAGGCTCAGTCACACCACAGAAAACGGGCCAGATCCCTCACCCCTCTTGCACAGCGGCCCGCAGGCAGGGACGGTTCATCCTAGGACCACCCCCCCCAACCTTCTTGTCACTTCATCTTCTCCGTTTCCTCCTCCTCCTCCTCTTCCATCTGTGCAGGGGTTTGCAGCTCTCCTCTTCCTCCCCCCCATCTGTACACCCTTCCCTTTCTGCCGGCGCATCAATAGCGAGCTGTCTTTCTCCTCTCTTCCCCAGGGTAATGAGTACTCCCTCCCAGCTCTGACCCCTGGTCTCGATGAAGTCAAATCAAGTCTATCCACCTCTGCTAACCCAGACCTGGGGACAAATGTGTCAGGACCCCAGACGTACCCTGTGGTGACCGGTAAGCTGCCTGACCGAACAGCAGAACCAAGCTTTTTATTTATTTCCCTCATCACCATTAGCTTCTGCTTTTTCTGCTAATGCAAGATATCCCTCATGGAAAGAGACAGAAAGACTGTGGAGGACATAGGGGCTTGAAATTCAGAGTATGGGCAGCTTTGGGTACACCTAAAGGTGCCCAGGGGTGACGCAAAGACAGAGAAACCCAGGCATGAGTCAGGAACTTGTATGCCCAGATGGGGCTTAGGGATGGGTGCTGGTGGGGGACAGGTATGTCCAAATACGCACTGTGATTTGTCCTTTGTGTCGGAGAACAAGAGGGTCGTGGCTTACCCGCGTTCCGCACTGATTTTCTTGGGGAGAAATAAGAATTAAAACTTTATTTGGCTCTGGCATTTGGAAGGGGCATTTGCAAACTAAATACTGAGGTCTGCTGAACTGTGATTGCTAAACTCACTCTTCTTTAAGAGTCTCTCGCGGCAGCTGACAAAAGAAATTTGCTCGCAGCCTTTCCCCTTCCCTCACGTGCGGGCACGTTAAACTCAGGTGTGGCTGAGAGAGTAGGAAATAAGAGTAAGTGCAAGGCCGTAGGGAAATCAGGATGCACAGAAGTAGGAGGCAATTTCTGCAGCAGCTACTGCACAGAAACTTCCTCTTTGCTGGTGGCACGTGCAGGACCTGAGTGGCACAGGGCTGTCCTGATACCACTGTCAGACTGCCTGCCCTGTGTGTGTGTAGAGCCACAAGGACAGATTCTGGTGCCACAGCCCTTCTTCAGGCTTTAGTTGCCAGCTTTCCCTGCTCTCACAGCTACCCTAGATTTGCACATCTCCTGGGTAGCTAGAGCAGCTGGCAAGGCCCAAGTGATTGACCCCTATTTAGTATGTCCTCCCTTGCCCTACAACTACGGTGGCCCCTCTAGAAACCTTGCAGTGTAAGTTGAGAAATAACTCCCGACAAAGAGGTGCAAGTCCTGTTAGCAAGGGAAGGAGCTGTTGCTTCTTGGCCAAAAAGCTGTCCTCTGATGGCACAGAATCAAGAGCACTGGAGTTTGCATCTCAACATTTTCTTGCAGAAGCCCCAGCTAATAGCCCTTGAGGTCAAAGCAGCTCATGGCTGAGGCAGGCAGTCATTGCCTGTTCAGCAAATACAGAGCAAAGGCATAGTTGCATGCAGCTTTTGACTACCAGGAACTTTGGGACTGGGCAAGATCAGTAATAGTTACTCTAAATACAGAGGAGATCAGGAGATCCAGTGTGAGGTCTGCAAAATGTCATGGAGAACCATGGGGAGGTGAACTGCATATTCAGGGCGTGTCTAGAAAGCGTGCCATAAGCAGACTTTTTTCGTGGCGTTTACTGCTATCAGGCTTGATCTAGGGTCCTTGTAGCTGTGCAGTTTCTTAGCCAACCATAACAAAATGGCTCAGCTATGGCAAAACTGTTCCACCTTTCTTTGTATTTGCATATGCAAGACAAAACTCAGCTGCTGTCCATCTACCATTTAGCAAATCTACATCTCTTACAGGAAACACTTTCCTGTCTTTGGGGGGCAAAGCCAGTAGGAGAGCAGCACTGTTCTTCCTTCATGGAAGTCAGATCCCCATAGCAGGATTTAAAGGTGAGATGCCTAAAATCAGAGTTTAAGATTCAAAGGGGCCATTAAAATAATTCTTTTTAGTCCTTCTGCCTAAGTGAATATGGTTCATCCCAGCCCATTAATATGAGAGCAGAATTCCTGAAGGCTGGGTACGCTGCACAAGCTTTGGACATGACTCTCACAAGGGGACAGCAGGAGACAGATTTGGCCTCACAGAAGAGGCTGTGGGCTGGGGTAGAAAATCTTCATGTCCTCCCAACCCTGTGCCATTCCCATTCTGTTCTCTGCAACACTCCCCGCTCAGCTCGAGAACATCCCCATCTGATCCATCTGGATCCAAGAGTGAGAAAAGTTCATTTCAGACCCAGCTTGACATTCCCAGGTGGCAACTTAGCACTAACATCTCAATCTGTATGCGACATTTCAATCAGTGCAGAGTAACAAAAGCAGAACTATTAGCGTTGGGAGCTGTTCGTTGGTGGTAATGATGGGGAAACTCAGAAACTGGAAATGAGAAGGGAAAAAAACCCCCTCAACACCCTGAAAGGCAGCCGGGGTAGAGGGGCGGAGAATTTTTCCTCTACACTTAGGCCAGGATCCAATGTTTGGATTAATGGTGCCATTACCCAAGAAAGGACTTCAGATAATGCTCATTCTTAAAATGTTTTTGCTGGCAATTAAATGGTTGCAGTTATTGATCTTCATTGATCTGATGTCCTCAATTTGCATAATCTATTAAAGATGAATGATTCATTATATGTTTGCTGTGGGGCTGGGCAATGCTTTCAGGAAGGACCAGAGAAGTGAGGACTCAGTGCCGCTTCCTGATCTACCCTGGCCAGGAAATTAAGGAAGAGGTTGGGAGCAAGCATATTTCTTTGGTGTCACCCAGATCCTTCTCCCAAGAAGGGCTACTGGAGTAATAGCAAGTACAGAATTGCTATCTGCCTGTTTTGCTGCTGTGGTGTCACGTTTGAAATGCCTCTTTACTCTTGTCCCAGGGCAGTCTGTGAACCCAGGTGATATCTGAAACAAACGTGAAACAAATCCATCCATGCAGGGTGCAAATTCCGTGTGCAGTCACTTCAGGATGTAAGATTTAGCTTCAGTAGACAAGAAAGTCTCCCCAGCTCAGAAAAAAGTATCACTAGCTCTTTCCAAACCAAAGCTGTCTGGCATTGGATTCTTGACCTTTCTGAAAATGTCAGAGCAAGTCCTTCTTCTCTCTCTGGCTCATGATGAGCTTGTCTCAGCAAGCTCCCTCAGCTCACGTGGTTCTGAGAATACATACCTCCAAAAGCTACCTCAACAATGTGTAGCTACCTAAAATGCAGCGAGATAGTTAAGTACAGATGTTGCTGAAGTCTCTCTATCTGTCTATGAGCTTCCCAGAATGAAAGAGCAAAAAATGCTGCAAAACGGACAGCCACCTCCCCAACATGCAGGAAGGCCTTCCCCGAAGTCCTGGGCATCTATTCAAAGACACAGCTTAGCACCGCAGTTCCATACAGCACAGCCTTGCCTAGCACTGCCAATATCAAACACTGCCTTTCAGACCGTTATTCTGTCTAATGCTTCTTAGATGGTCCATTGATTACTCACATCTCCTAAAGCAAGTAAACAAAAACATTTGCTTAATATAGAGCAGACAGGTCACCCTTATTTCTCCCCCTTAAGTATCTTCAAGGAAGTTCCATGAGCGAGCTGACACTTAGGGACTGGCAGGGCACTAGTCTAGGAAAGATGCTCCTGCTGTCCTTCATATAGAACAGACAATGTAGAAATTTTCAACTTCTTGTGAAGTGTCAGAGAGAAAGCTCTTAAGAGCTGCCTGAGAACACCACCTCACCTCCTCTTCACACACAGGCCAGTGGGCCAGCTACATCTTGCCTCGATGTTGCATGGCCATCATAGCTAGATTGGCATAGATCCCTGACAGTACCTTTGGACATCAGTCACGTTTCCTAGAAGCAAAGATCTAAACTTGAACATAGCAAGATATGATGAGTACATGCAGTTGAACACCAAGACAAGAATTCTGTTGTTCAGAGATGTTCTACTTCAGTCATTGCTATTGAAAGCAAACCCAGGCAGATGAGTGTAAATCCATAGAGGGCTAAGGAAACAGAAAATCTCAATAGCTTTATTTTATTCAGTAGCTTCCACAGGTCTTTGATTTTGGAAGGTACTAACTAATTTTTGGTAGCTAACACCTGACAGGTGAGCAGAGAGAACCTCAAGATTTTGGCACTAGCAACAGGAGTACTTTAAAAGCACAAGGTTGTTCAAAGAAGGCTTGAGTCCTTTGAGAGCAAAGGTTAAGATCCTTCTTTAAGTGCCATCGGAAGTCACATCTTTTGGAACAGGCATCCATGAAAGAAGTGGTGTGTCTTCAAACCAGGTTCTGAGTTCTGGGGACTTAGATGAATAGTTTGGGAGCAGAATCCTTTCCAACTTAATTATCTAGCCCAGAAGTGAACCGACAGAGAGGCAGCACTATGGGAAATAAAACAATGGACTTTAATGTATGGCTTGAAACTTGCTTATTAACAGACTACTAAAGGTGAAGATTTACCTACTAGATGGATCATAAAATTACAGCAAAGGTAAAGAAAAACATCCCTTAATTGAACCTGGCACTTTTAAATAAATAGACCTTGTTTGCCAGCCCATAGCAATCAGTGAGATCTACAAAGAAGAGCAAAGGTAGAAGACAAGCCCAAGAAAAAAGGGGTAAAAAAAAGCACTTCAGCAACTTCTGCCATTGACTGAAATGGGAGTCTGTGTCTCCTTTTCCTGTGAGGAGGTTTCTGAGTGTTTCTGTGTTACGGTAGGCATCTATTAACAGAACAGGTAACTTCTAAAATCATCATCACCCACCAAAACAGCTACCAAGTCCTGTATAGAAAATGTTTCCTTCTTCCTGGGAAAAAAAAAAATGATTCCCCGAGGTAATAAGTATCACCCAGGGTGAGAAATCCTGACAACTCCCAATGTGTCAAACAAAGACACCAAAAAAGCACAGACTTCATCGATCTCTCTTTACTCCAGACCTCCCCTCTCCGGCATGGAGTCAGATTTTTTTTTCCAGTTTAAGTTAATTGCTTAAATTTAGACATGAATGTATGTCAAAAAATTATAACAAAATATCGAAAATAAATAATATGACTAAATATTTATTCTTTTAATTAATTAAAATATTAAAACCCCTTATAATTACTGACATTAAAGCTATGCCTGAAAGATATACAAAAGCAGTACTTAAACAGCATCTTATGAAAATTTTCAAGAAGGTTGTGATGCTAAGCACAGAGAAATCACTGGCTAGACACCTGGATCCAAAGTTTTTCTGAAATTATAAACAATCTTTTGAGACCTTTTCCCTCCTGCAAGGTGAAAAGATATTATTTCCTTCGTTTCAGCTTAGTGAGTGAACTGAGAATTTTGTTCAGTTCAATAACCAGGTCATTCAAAACTGAGAAACAAACTAGTATTTGAAAAAGCAGGAACATTTGTTTTCCTCTGTCAGTGAGTGAATTAAGTTTGGTATGAAAGGATGAGATCTATTAGTTCTAAAATCGGCTTCTAAAATCAGTTCAATTTCCTACATATATATGTCCTTTCCTTCATTTAGTAAGACATTTTTAATGCAAAACCTGCTTAGAGAAGCTTGCTTTTTCTGGTCTCGTATATTTGAGAAGTCGGGGAACTTGTGGTCATTTTATTTAATTAGCATGAATAATTACAAATACTGTTTTTAATTTAGTTTTAATTTCCATCCAAATATAACTTGACACAGATCACAAGTAAAAAGTTAATAATCTAATAAAATTATAATATGGACTCATCGCTCACTATTTTCTCATATAATAATATGTAAAGACAAATTATATTAAACAACATAATTGCTTAAATAAATGTGCACAGTTCACCTACTTAGCAAAAATTGAAATAACCACGTTTAGTGTAAATTTTGTATTTGTCAAAATACTTGTTACCACCCATAAAAGTCAACCATTTAGAAAACAACTTCGTAGTGCAAATGTAAACCAAGTCGATCCAGCTTGCTGGTTTAAATCATGATTAGAACTGACCATTACATGCAGTTGTACTGATGTCATTATGCTGAGAGGGGGAGCATTTCCTTCCCCGTTTCTTGCTTGTACTGGTGAAAATTTCCTATCTTGCTCCAATCTACTTTAGCCTCCGCCACCAGTGAGCAGTGGCCCTGCTCAGGGCTCGACTGAGCTGATTTAGGAAAACCTCTTTAACAAACTGCTGGGGACCCCGGACTGGCTTTGGTGGCACAAGTCCTGCAGATGCAGACCTGTGCTCTGGGGCACAGCAGCCACCAGCAGTACTGTGGGGCACATCTCTGGGTGCCCCAATGCCTTGAAAATCAAGTACGATCATCACTCATGTGGCTGCTACACGGTTGTTACTATCCTGCCCCATCAAAATTAAGGAGGTGTTTTCTGTAAGCAAGCCTCTCCTCTACTGAAGATGAGGAATCGGCAAAAGTAGAAGTCCACAGGACCTCCAAATTTCATCAACTCTTTCCCATCCCTAAGAAGAGATAATATCTTCTTATCTAGTCTAGGAATTTGGAAAGGCAAAAGGTGTTACTACTCTTCTCCAGGACCAAATGGCTGAGGGTGATAGATGGCCAGATGGATGATGCCTGCAACAGGCAGGAATAGCAGGGGGGAAGGGAATCACATAAGCCATTTCCATGCATCCAAGGGAAGTTTCACTGACCATAATTTTATGATGCTGAAGAAGGTGGTTCTTGGGCTTGAAAGGCACATTGAAGCTGAGAATCCAGAAATGGATGAGCCCGAAAGAAATAATGTTTTCACCTTCCTTAAATTAGCATTTAAGTGAACAATAGTAGCAAATGCAATAATGTCATGTAATGACAATAGCAGTGAATTGGCATTCCCAGTCCGATTTCCCTCAGCATTGCAGGCTGCCACACTCTATGCTGCCAGACAAAAAGGGACCTTTTTAGAGAAAATAATTATATTGTCTTCCCAACAATTCAGCTTTTGCCTTTTCTTTTGAGGCTAAATGAAGGATCCAATAAGTATGGCTACGATGAAAATTTTTGTGATGTAGATATTTGCCTGGTGACAGCAAAGACTGTGCTTTATATCTGAGTTAAGCAACACCTGTCAGCGGGTGTTCATAACTTTTGATCTCCATCAGCTGTACTGGATTTAACCAGGCCAGCTGCTTCTACAATTGAAATTGCCCACTGCAGTCAATCAGAGAAAAGGAGAACTTATGGAAATCTTTGGCCCTTCTTTGCAGGTGTAGGATTGCTGTGGGCTACCCAGGGAGATGTGTCCTGTTTTACCATCAGTAGAATATCATTGTGATGGAACCTTGGAGATACTTATAACGAGGACTGTGTGAAAAATTAACATGTTCTAATTACATTTCCCAGCCTATATTTCAAAAGCATCCTGTTTAAGAGAGAACATTCAAGTCCCAGCACACCAAGGAATAAGCATATGCTACACTTTAAGGCAGGAGGTAATTGCCCAACCTGATGGGCTGGGGCTCCGGAAAAGGCACAAGAATACGAACTGAACTCCTCTGTTTGCCAAGTGCACAAGTTGCATGGGGTTTTTTCCCCCCAAGACTTTAAAGCACACCTTCCTTCATCAGCTCCATCTGCAAACAAATGTACTTAGAGCCACATGAAGTTGACTTCAGTGGGGTTCTCGAGTGATTAACACTAACAGTACTCAACTAGCTCCAAAGAGTAAGTCCAGATTGCAGGTCTACTGGAAGCTCCATGTTTTACTCTGTACCAAAGACTATAAAACTTTTTCTTTCCAAAGTAACATGAAGAGTTATCAGATCAGTTTACTTTGAGAGCAGCAGTTAATTAGATCTGAGACAAAATCTAAATTTATAAAACTCAGTTTTATAAAAAAACAGGGCAAAAAGATTTCAAAACTTGACATCAGTGATGTCACAACAGTTTTGACTCTCAGGAGAAAGCAATCCAAGGTTGTTTCTATAAACATGTATTTCAACAATGCACAAGTAAAGTATTAGGCTAAGAACATGGATGGATCTGTGCAAAAACAGAAAATAAACCTGAACACGTAAGACTCACTCCCCAGTCAGCAGGAATTCAAAGAGAATACAAGAAAGGTGGAGTCTCCTTCTCTGGAGATACTCAAAACCTGTCTGGATGCAATCATATCCAGCCTGCTCTAAGTGAACCTGCTTTGGCAGGGGGATTGGACTAGTTGATGTCAGAAGGTTCCTTCCAACCCTTACAATTCTGTGATTCTGGGAAGGTACAACAAGAAGCAGATTAGTCTCGGCACACTTTTCGGTTGTCCTAGCAAACGTCTGTTATGATCACAGACCGGGGAAGAAAAATAGGAGGAACTTTATCTTCAGTGCAACTTGCATAATGCTCTTGCAAAAGAAAAGCTAGAAAGCTAAGAAATGAAAGAAAAAGTGGTTCTTCTGACATGACAGAAAGCAGAAGTGAAAGATACGCTGTGTCAGTCCAGTTTCGTCTTTTGCATGACTTCTAGAATTTCTGAGGCAGGATTCTCACATGCGATCAAGCAATGTGAGTGAAACCTTTCTAAGGAATGGAGAATGCAGGTACAGAAAAAGATGTTTCAATGGTGGGCACAAGCATAGGACTCAAAACACCTGAGAAAAGATTCAGCGTTGGCACAGGGTTCCTACATGAACTTGGGTACGTCTTCTTTGAGCACAACTCCTCACAGATGAAACAGTGATCCCTAAGGGATGCTGCAAGGATATGTGTTCTAAAGAATTAGGCACTGGGGTCATATAAATATTTGATAAAGACCTCAGGAAAAGATGAAGAACGCTAAACATTGTCAAGACGGTGAGCAGAGTTGTTAAGTGGGTGTGTACAAGCCATCCCTTACACAGGGATGTGCCATCTTGGTATTCTTTGTTTACTGAAAAGGAGCACTGGATGCAGGCAGCTTATCCTCCAGGAAGCCAGCAATGAAAAACAAGCAGCTTATCCTGCATCCCTTCCCTTCAGCAGCAGAGAGCACAATAAAAGCTGAGACGAGTCTCTGTAGGAACCCAAAGCTGTGAATCTTCCTCTCACCCTGTCTGGCCAAAATCCCTTCATTCGCAGGGGGAATTTAGGCCGGAGATCACCAGTTCTAGCTCTCCGCCAGAATAACAGAGGAGAGGGTTAGAAACGAAGAAAAACAGCCATAACTCAGCAAGAACAGTCAGAAAGAGAGGAGCAGGAGATGCAGAAAATATGTAGTCCTCTGCTGTGTTTCTAGCTATATCCCCACCCTGCTGACCCTTCCAAATTTCCCCCACCATGACATTGGGTGGTATTTTTTTTGTTGCTTATAAACAAGGATATTGTTTGCCATTTAGAAGAAAGGAGCCTGGAACAGGAGTCGATTGCTGCTGCTTTGGGGGGTTGCAAACTTAGTCCACCTGCCCTTTGATTACAGGGCAGTATTCCAGCCTCAGGAATAAGACACTGACAGATACTTTGGGGTTCCCTGATGCAGCCCTACTGAGGGGCACCCCCCATGACAAAGACAGGCCAGTACGGCGCTGCTCCCCAGCTTGCTGGCACTTGCAGGACTTGAGATAGGAAGGGGCAAGTGCTCCATCAAAAATACAAAAGAATTAGAGAATGGAGAAAATAATAAGTGAAAACAAAAAGGTGCAGCTGATGTTTGAGGTGGTTAAAATGAAAAATGGAACTGTGCCATTCACAGGTGGATAAATAGATCAATCAATTGATCCCGTCTACACTGACACACTTTGGAGCTATAACTCACTGCTGGGGCAATTATTCCAGCATAGCAGTGGCAGGAGTTATATCGGAGACAGAATTCAGGTACTTTTAGTCAGGGGAGAGTTGGACAGCAAAGGAGTAAGAATTGGTAAATGCCATCCACCAGTAAAGATACATGGGATATAAGTTATGACTGTGCAGTTGCAGAGCACAGAGGGAAAGATAGACAGATAGATAAATAGACACATAAAAGTCTGAGTTTTGTTTGTGCAATCATTCGCTGTCTGACCTTATCCTCGCCTCCACTCCACTACTCTTAGAGAGAAGAGTGTTGAGCATTATTGTGTCCCAGTCTCTTTGCCATGTTACTGTTGACTTCTTTATCCCCCCGCACTGAGAAAGTGGTGCTGCCTCTGGAAGGCGCGAGGAATTTTTCTTCATAAGCCTTGATGTGTTCAAGAGAGGGCTGGGCTCATCTCTGCTGTGAGCCTGACAGGGGCTTTAACAGCCTCACAACACCGGGACAAATAGCTCCTGGTCCCTTAACCCTGCTCAGCTTTGCAAGGCAAGGCCTAGCACTGTTGTTCCCATTGTAAGGGCTTTAGATAGTCTTTCAGGCTGAAATCCCCTCCGTGGTGGCTGGGCAGAGCGGAAATCCAGAGGCTGGATCAGATTGGCCTAATGCTACAGCAGCTTAAGCAGTCTGTTTTACCAGAGATTATGGTTTCACTTACACAGAGTGCCTGAAAAATGCTACGGTTTAGGAAGGATTATAGCTGAAAATTCCATGCTTTAAAAGAGAAATAAAGCAGGGGAGGGACTAGGAAACCCAACGTGCCTGGGGGCTGTGCAAACAGGATTAACCTCTGCCCATAGCACCTCTTGCTTCTGCCCACCCATGCTTCCTGTGTCCATCTTCTCTGCCCTTTCCTCCCCAGCGGCTCCACGCACCTGCTCTCTCTTGCACAGTACGGAGAGCTGAAAAAGGAGCCCAGAAAATTCCCAGGACCAAAGTGTCCTGAGCTTATTTAAGTATGACTGTTAAATGGCTTCCTTGAAAAAATATCACTTCGTGTGCAGCCCCTGAAAGGCAGGGGAACTTCTGTCCCTCTGCCTGCAGATAAATGTATTCATCCAAATTATGTACTGTCAACATTATTTGGATAAAGGCTTCAGCACCCCCAAACTGCTGCATGACTCTGCCTGTCTGGCTTGAAGGTAAATCTGTGCAGCCCTTACCATCTGATGACAGAAGATGCAGGAGAAAAATAGCTTTGGGGGTTCTCCATCTAGTGAGGCTGGCACTGGCGTGTGAAGGCTTACTGATGGATGATAGGACGGTATATAGTTACAGAAAGCAGAAGCTGGGTGCTGATGTGCTGCCTACTCTGGTGACTTTAATTCATTGTGCAACAAGTACCAGTTACTCCAGCTTCTATTCCCCATATCCTCCACAAAAGGTCATTGCCAAACAGAGCTTCCTATAGCAAAAAGGGAGAAGAAGAGACAGTCCTCACTTAGCATACCAGAGACTTCACATAAGTAAGCTAAATAAAGAGGAACTGTACACCTTTTGGTGAGGACTGATCCTTCCCGATCAACTGAACCATAAACATACATCTTTGCCCCAAAGGAGTCTCAGTGATCAGAGACCTTTGCTGGCCATCCAGGTTAGAGGTACTTGGAGGAGAACACAGATGGCAAACTATAATTTTTGCCAGGTAGCGAACCTTTAGGAAACAAATGCCTCAGGATAAACAGCATTCACAGATTCACAGAAACTGCCCAGCCCTTTATTGTCTAGGTGAGCATTGCAGCCTCATAATAAGGTTCCTAGAGTTAATTAAGCCAATTCTACGTTAATGAAGTCAGATTTATGACCTAGTTATATGTCACATTTATATTTCGCTGTATAAATCAAAACCACCAGAACTAACTTATTTCATAAGCGATTGGCAACCATCACGGCAGAGAGGTGGCTTTCATTTATTGGCTTTAATTTGTTTACCTGAGGGTGGATGGTTTGCTAGATGATTTGGATCGGATCTGATCACATCATCCATACTTCTCTTTCAGGTGTTCAAATACAGGACTCTATTACTGCTGACCCAACAACAGTGGGTGTTCTGGAGTACCCATGCTTTAGGTCAGAGTTCTCCAATTCCCAAACCTCTTACTTGACAGCCAAGTTAGAAGCAGTTGCAGATCTGCACATCAGAAATGGAGGTTCAATGCAAACAACAATGAAAATGAGACCCTTTATAAGTCCCACATGTTTCCTCTCCTCCATTATATCTCTCTGTCAAGGTATCTGTCTGGCAATGCTATACTCTGGGAACAACCAGAGTCAGTACTCACTGCTTTTATGGTTAAAGCTCCGAAGTGTGCCACTGTGAACAAGATCAATTGATTGATCTGTCTAGCCACCTATTAATTACACAGTCCCATTTTTATTTTAACCATCTCAAACTTCAGCTACACCTTTTTCGTCAAAGCTTTTATGGAGTTTGGCTTGAGAAGCTTTGGCCATTACACTGAGCGTCCTGTTTAATAGATGCTCATAACCATGCTGCTCTCCTGGGGAAGGTTACCTTGGGTTTGAAGAGACAAAGTGGTATAATTCCCTGGGCCAAACTCTGTAAGTGTAGCATCTTCATGCACCCACAGCCCGTGAAAGAAAGCAGCAGGAAAGGGAGCACAGAAGCTTCAGAGCATTCTTCTCCTTCCCAGCCCTACGCTTCTTCCTGTCCTCCCTCTCCTGCATGTTCCCTCCCTCACCTCTCCTTTTCCTGCACCCCATTCCTCCCCTCTGCCACCGCACTCCATTCTCCTCATCTCCTGCTGCCCCTGCAGAGGCATCCCTGCAGTCAGAGCCTAGCCCCCGGGTGCATTTACTGCTGTTGTCTCAGCACTGGCTCCTCTGATCTACTCCTAACCTTTTTATTTTTATTTTTGTTTTTTTAAATTAATTTCCCTGTAGATTTTAACCACTCCATTTTCATTTACCCATTTTGTTCTTCCTCTCCTCCCTTCCCCACCCTCCTCTTCCTCCCCCTGTTCCCTTTGTCTGTCTGTGTCCATCCCTTACCCTACCACAGAAAACCTCTCCTCTCCCCTCAGTATAAAGCAAGAGCCTCATGGAGCCTCTCTCACCCCTTTCACCCCCACCACGCCGGTCGGCTCTGGGCAGGCTGATCTTCAGCCCTTCCACATGGCCCTTTCAGACGATGCGTCCACGCCTTGCTACAGTGCCTTCCTTCATCATGGTGCCCACTTTGGGCAGTCCAGCAGCCAGCCTCTGATAGCAGGTAACCGGCCTTGGCCACGAACTCAGCGGGGATGCTGCAGGCAAGGGGTTCAGTTTCGTCTGATGGGGAGACCAGTAAATGCTGCAAGCTCTTTGAGTGCAAGCGGGAACCAGAGCAACCATGTTCCAATTCTGTGTATGCAGCACGTGTTCTCAGCTCCATGGAGAGTCACAAACAGATGTCATGCCTGGCCTTCCTTTTTTAGAATAAAATGGGAAAAGAAGCTGTAAAAACCTAGAAGTGAACTGTGTGTCCCTGTTGGATGGGTCTGAGACTTAGTATAGAAACACTCGTACAGCAAAATCCTGTGTTGCCTCAATATCCGTAAGCTCCCGAGTACTGTAGGCCCCGCGAGGGTACTGTGTGCTAGCTTAAGGTAGGGGAGAGCAGCTTTGATAACCTCGCCCAGCTCCAGGACGGATAGGGCTGTTCAGCATGAGTTGTACAAATTAGTAAGTCAGATAAATACACAGGCGGCTGGCGAGCACTGCCATAGCTATGGTGGGAGCAATATCTGAGTCACCTGGTTTGGGAGCGTGAATGTGAGTTCACACGGTAGACCAAGTAGTTAAGAAGCAGGGCATCACGTATGAATGTCAAGACTAGGGAGGGTGGGTGAGACTATCATGTCCTACAGCCAAAGGAATACAGACCTGAGGTAGGTGACCTTGAAGGGAAGGAGAGAAGTGAGGAAATATGTTGCAGAAGATGGCAGCACTTAGGAGCAGCAGGCTGGAGGGGAGGACGGGGAGGAAGGACAAGTTTCAGGTAGGCACTAGGGGAAACTCCTGTGCAAGGTTATTGAAGCAAAATTGCTTCAGGGGTCACCTGGATGAAATAGTGTTAAAGAATGTAATTTGGGCTTTTTCAGAACAGACAAAGTCTTAGCGCAGACCACAGTTTCCAATGCTCAAGAAACACAACTTACCTCTGCCTCCCTCATGTTCCTTTATTATATTTCCCTTTTGACCTAACATCCTCCCTTTGTCCTGTCAGGCAAGATTTGCATTTCTAAACCTCCCTGTAGGAAAGCATCAAGTAACAGCAGAGAAGACTTTTGTGTTCGCAACAGTGTCCTGGTCCAATCTTACTGCAGCCAGTAAGAGCCTCTGGGCTCTGGGCACTTCCTAAGCCAAGGAGTCTCCTGACAGACTCTCCAACAATATAGTTCCCTTCTAGAAGGCACCATTTTTCAGGAGAGGCACCTGCCCTAGGAGCCTTATGGAGAATGAGACATGGGAGAAAGCGTTCAAAAGACCAAACAATGACACGGTGATGAACATGCTGTTTCTTACTCAGAAGGCTCTTGGAGAAGGGAGAATGGCTGGAGCTGGAAGCATGTTATGAGCAGGATAGGCGATAGCTTTGCCATAGCCCTGGAGTACAAGAATTCAATAATCCTGTCTACCTGTTGGTAATGAGAGGAGGTAATGGAAGGGGCCTGCTTGTATGTAACAGCATTTTAAGAGTCTCTGTGGGACTCTTACTCATGTTGTTGATACTGTATTTGTTTGTTACCTTCTTTTTCAAGATTGGGATTTTGACAGATTATCACTTGCCAATGAATTTTCCACACCACATTTTGAACATCAGCCTCTGTGTGCTCATGTCTGAATAAAAACACAGGGGCGTATGTGCATAGACGGCGTAGCAGAGTGAGTGTGTATGTGTTCCCACCTGAATGGAAGTGTCAAAATGAATTAATTTTGCCTGCTGCTACATAATGTTCTCTCTAACTTGCCAGTGACACTGTTTTCTTACCCATCACCTGTTGTTATTTCTCAGGCTAGTCGATAAATGAAACCAAAAGAACATGAATTTTAAGCATAAAACTTTCTTGCCTTAAAAGAATGTGAGAGAAAAAAAAAAGAACTACATCTAGTAGGTGTTAATCATACAGATTAACACACTTAACACACAGCTGCAAATCACTAAAGAAATGATGGTAATAAAAGCGTAGAAGAGTGTAGAATATCAATCCCTGAGGCATTATATATATATTTTTTTATCAATATTGGGGAGTGACTGGAAAACGGCTCCGTCGTTGACTGGTAGTTCTGTGCCATTAACTAAGAGGAGGTGAGTTAGTAACATTAGCCACTGATCAGGAACTTCTTCAGGGAAAAAGAATTAATTTGCACTTCTTTTTTCTTGAGCAAACCATCTCAGTAATCTTTAGTCAAGGCCTATGAAGGCAATGACACTGGTTTAGCCTACCTCATCCCAGAGAAACTTACTCCTTCAGGTTAATGCTCCATGTTGATTAGTTTTTGCTTTGCTGTGTAACTGTTATTTATTCCTGATCCCCCAGCCAGGGTTCATGCTTGTTCCAGGGCCTGCTGTATCAGTATCATTCTCACACTAGTGTAGCTAAAGCAACTCTTGTTCTTCTTTCATTGTCATATCCCAGCACAGCTCCAGTGACTCCAGTGGTGTTAATGGGCCATACTTAAGCTGTCACTTCTAAATGCAAACCAGACTCCAGCCCTCCAGTTAGAACAGACAGGGAAGACAAAAATTAACAAAAGAACAAAAAATGGCACAAGCTTCTTGGTGAGCTACAATTCACCTAGGGAATGTGAAAGGCTTTGGATGTCTGGAACAGGCTGAGATCTCAGTAAGCAGCGTCGGAGGTTGAGTTGTAAATCTCCCAGCAGCTGTGGGGGAAAGATTATCTTTATTTATTTAGCTTTTTTTTTTTTAGTTTTTTTTTTTTTTTTTTTTTTGGTTTTGGCTTGAAACTCCCAGCAGCTTCTGAGATGATTTTAGTTCATTTAAATGCAATAAGCACTAACAGCAAATGCCCTTCTGGCTGGCCCATTTTCAGGCTAACCAGTCCAAATGAGGAAATGCCTCTGGCATCAACCAAGAAGCCTCCAGCTGCACTTCCTAAGAGATGAAAAATAAGCTACAATCATCCACCCAGTCCACACCCCTCTCTACTTCTTTGGTGGAGAAAAGATATCAAAACTTTAAATATTACTAACAAAAACTTGCACTGGCGATAGAAGTGCAACTCAAACTAATTTGCAGGATCGTATCATTATATATATCACACCAGCACCTGGAAGGAGTCCAACCAGTATCAATCTCATGCTAAGCACTGTGCAAATGTACTAAAAGTGTGCCCTTGCACCAAAGAGTTTGCAGCATAAAAAGAAGCACAGAGAGGTGAAGTGACTTGCCTAAAATCATCAGCAGGTGAATGGCAGAGGCGGGAAGAGAGACAGGCACAGAAAACTCTTGGATCGCTTTCCAATGCCTTGCATCATGCCCTAAAGCAACATCTCCACAGTTTTGGAACTGCATCCACTGCATATAGACAGGACCTCAGTTACTCTGGCAATGAATATGCTGCCATTCTCTGGGCAGCTCAGGGCCATTTTGATTTAGTTAAAATAGATCCAAAATCTACAATGAAACAAAACAAATTCTTTCGAGCCTCACAAAGCTAAGTTTTAACATCCATCCTTACAGTGTGAGATTAAAAGTCCCACAATCTTGCCCCCAAATTTTCAGCGGATGGACAGCACTTATGTAAGAGAAGGCTGCACAGCACTTGCCTATCAAGCTGCTAGTCGTGTCATGGTGGGACAAAAGGTGATAACAAATCAGTGTTGAAAAATCTTATCCCCATTGATCACCTGTCCTGATTCTTTCCCTTTCCAGGTCGTGATATGGCAAGCACCACCTTGCCTGGCTACCCACCCCATGTTCCCCCAACTGGACAAGGCAGCTACCCAACCTCAACTCTTGCAGGAATGGTTCCTGGTAAGTCGGCCTCCAGACTTCAGTAATGGTGCAAACACGTATACTAGCATTGTAAGAGCTTTCACATTTGGCTTTGCTGATAATAATGAAGGTTTATTATTTTAATAAAAAAATTATCAGGTGCCTATAACCAATGTAGCTACCAACCCCTTCTGTAACATATCTCTTTCCCCCCAGTAACTGATTCACTGCTGCTATGGGCAACTAGCTATCTATAACCTGTGGCAATTAATTGGTAATTAATTAACCTTAGTATTCATTAACTAATGTAATTATTTTCCAATGACCCATGCAGATTATTATGTACTGGTTGTGGCTCAGGATATTCAGCTATCCACTAACTTATCCACACCTTACCTTCTATCTAAAGCCAGGGCATCAAACTGCAAATGACCAATGGCAATTTAATACCTGCAGTTTCTGGACACCTGCTGTCCTTAGCCTGAACTAGCTAAGAACTCAGCAATGATTAACAGCATTTCAGGAGAAACTAACTATTCACTTTCAACAACCAACTACTTACCCACCTCTCGTTTGTAAAATAGTGCCTCCAATCCAAGAAACTATCTACCTAATCCTACATCCAAAGGCAAACTGTTTCTTTGCTACCCAGCACCTTTGGAGAAATACCTTATCTTGGCAAATGGATTCTCCTAGTGTTTAAGGAAAAGAGAGGACCATTTACCTAGGGCAATAGAAGAGCTTATTTCCCCAGGCTCTATTCCGCACTCCTCTGATGACAGTTATCCCCAGTAGATAAATGAAAAGGCAGGATTTTTCTTTCTCCGCCATGGTAGCTCAGATATTCATCTGCCACTGTTTACTGTTTATGTTGCCGCCCTGGGTTGTGAGTTGTGACAGCTAACGAGCAGGCACACAGTCCATTCTGCAACCTCTGCTACTTGGAGGGATGACTCCAGAACTGAAGCAGCAAAGAGATGAGGACAGAAAGGTCCTAAATCACTAGGATATTATTTGCCAGGCGTTATGAGTGAAAACCCTAACTTAACCCTCATCCAAATCTTAGAACAGCTGGCTAAATAAACATACACTGCAGTAACGACAGTGAAAATGTCACTGACAGGAAGTGTTTGCATATCAGAATCTTTACATCTTTAAATGACAAATCACTACTTATATACCATGAAGTACTGGCTAATACCTGTGGCCACATTCCAGAGCTAACAAGCTACCTACTGCTTATGATCCTAAGGCACAACAAAATCTTGGGCTATGCTGTGAAGATGATTAACCTCCAGATCAGCAAAAGATAGAGGATTGGTCCCCTCCCCACCCCCACTTTAGTCCTTTGGTATAGTTGCCCAGCTTGTTGAACTTTTGGGGTGGTGCAGAGTTGGAAGATTGTAGGCCACCTCCTTCTACACTAAATTTTTCAAGGAGATGGTTCGGCTCCAGAATCAGAGAATCACTAAGACAATATCAATGAACTACCCTCCCTCCCCGCCCAGTAACAGTCGGTAGACTCAGTTGTTAACATCTAAGTCAGTTACAGGTCAAAACTTACAGAACATCATGGCATATAGAAATGATGAATAACACCAAAATAGCTGGCTTTTTGAATAGGTACGTCTAAAAACCAGGCTCTTCTCAACTTCTAACTGTCCTCAACATCTTAACTGTTCAGTGACTGCTATGTAAGTTTAACATCCTCATCACAAGGATGATACTGACATCTAAACTAGGACAAAAATTTCAAGACCACTAAACACTTATCCAAGAATAGGGTATTTCAGCTCCTTGATTCGAAGGCTACTTATCCATTAGACGGCAGTGTCTCCAAAACCACTCAAATAGCCCCCAAAAGAAAAGGAACAGGATGATATAGAAAAAAGTGGAGTTATACTTCAAAGAAAAAAAAATATAATTCAAGTCAAATGGATATCTTTACATTGAATCTGATGTCAACATTCAATTAGAGGAAGTTTTTCCAGTGGCCTACTTGGGCATCCTGCAGTAGTTACTGCATCTTTCCACAGAGCATCAAGTTCTGGCTGTTTCAGTCATACCCCACTGGTCAGACCCAGCCTGGCAGCCCTTCTATTCCTGTCTTCTAATGGGACTGAAGCCAACAAGCTGGAGATAAAGAGGCTTCCTGGGAAGGAACATAAGACTTGACTTTAATGGGTCACACTGCAGATCTCTGCAGCAACTAGTCTCTGTCACGGGCCAAAAGTGAATGCCTGAGGAAGGGTGTAAGAGTAGAGCGAGCATATATCGGTACTTTCTCAAAAGATCTCCCAGCCTCCAACAAGTTGCAGCTCAGAGACTTCCTAAGCCAGACTTAGTGTCTTTCTATTTAATATCAAACACCGTCAATAGGCTTCCCCTCCACAAACTTAAACAGTGGAGGGGAATATAAGCTTTTAACATCTGTAGCAACCTGTGGCAAGAAGTTCTGCAGCTTAACTACATATTGTGTGAAAACTACCTCCCTTATTTGTTCTGAACCTGCCACCTGCTAGGCTCACTTCATGCTTCATGGTTTCTGTATTAGAAGACTAAACCTGCCAAGATTTAAATACAGATACCAAGAAATACTGTTAGTAAAGGTTCCCAGAGCACAGATTGCACACAATATAGGCCTCATGAGATCAATCCTCTGTGCTTGCTGCAACCTCTGTTAAGAGTCCAGGTTGAACAGAAAAAACAAATATGATGTTGCCGATGGTTTGTTACATGTCCCCAGGCCAAGAAAGATCAGGGGTCAGTGCTTTGACTACCTTGGGAACAAGAAGCCAGCAAGATGACCACTCAGGGGCTATCTTTCAGAAACACACAGACAGGCAAACAAACCTTATTGTCCAGATGTGAGTGAATATGAAGAGGAGGATCTGTCTTCTCTAAATGAAGGTGCAGAGCTAAGAATAGAACTGGTCAGAAAGCCGAATTTCCAACCCATGCAAAACTCTGATTTTTTGACATTTGTTTTCAACTTGCATTGGGATGAGGAGTCAGAATCTTGAAATAGTTCAATTTGCAAACATCAGGATGAAACATTTCAATAACATCAACATGTTCTAGATGTCAAGACATATTAAAATAATAAAAGAGTTGAAAGGAAATTAAATGAGATGAGAAAGGCAAAATGAAACAAAACAAGAAAGCGAAACATAATACTTTGTTTCAATTTGCAATCATTTCAGAACTTTTCTTTCCAAAATTTCATTGAAGCCGACAAGCTCGTGCAAAACATTTCCATTTCGATGAGACAGCATTTTCCAGTGGAAAACTGTTTCTGAGAAGACTCTTTGACCAGTGCTAACCAAAGCTGCTCTGTTCTGTCCGTGACAACCTTTCACTAGATTTCTACTTGTATAGTCTAGCAAAGAGCTTGTCTCCAGTAGCTGTACGTCCATGCAGCACGGTCAGTCATGCACGCAAATATCGCTGAGGTTTATGAGGATGATGTGGCAAGATATATACCCTGCATGTGCCCTTGCCTGTAACTTCAGGTCCCAGGCTGTAGCTGTGGATGAAAGCCAGTAGTCTCAGCACGCTCTTGAAAAAGCAGGGGTTAGTCACTCAAAGAAGGATGAATCAGGCATTGTGCTACACTTAACCAGTGCGCCTGAGAAATGTTTCCTGCACAGGTAACAACACCTTTGATCCCCGCACCAATTCTTCCTCTTTCCCAGAAAGGCCATCAAGTTTCTGCAAACTGATTTGGTGAAGTGAGCATCCACTGAAGGGAACTGCAGCTTACACAGAGGAGCGTAGAGCCTGCAGAGGGCTGGTGATGGCAACGGCAGGGAGTCGTTAAACAGAATCCAATGTTGATGAGGAAATTACACTTGTTTCATTAGTGATCGGGGAAGGCGATAGCTCAGTTCCTCTTGGTCACAGTTGAGCTCAAAAGCTCATTATCCTGCTGCATGCATGCTTTCACTCCTCGTCAATAAACACTGTTTCCAGTGGCTGCCCTCCCTCCTCCCCAGCTCTCCATAGCCGGGGCTCTTTCTCCTCTACTTAACCCGTCCTTTAGAAACACTATAAACAGTTTAGGGTGACAACTCAGAGGAGGGTGAGAGAGAAGCCTTGAAATAGCAGAACTTCTCTCCATGCAGAGAAGTGATATTTGTATGAGGCATTTCAAAGCAGAAATTCTCATCTGGATAGGTTTTTCCCTCTTTGGGAGGCAAACTTACTCACAGATAAGTCAGTTCAGCAGAGATAAATCTGGACTTTGCTTTTTCCATTTGTATCCTATCCCACAGCATCTTGGTCACCTTAGCAGGTTTCACATATTCCTTCCCAGCTAACTGTCAGGACTTTTAGTGCAGGACACGTGGAGTTACTATCATTAAAATAGTAATTAGCGAGGTCTGCCACTCAAAATGAGGTTGTATGCTGAAACTAAAAACTACTGTGAATAAAATACCTTTGGATGGTGATTGGTTTTGATATATACACATTTTCCTACTGACTACTTTGATTATTACCCGGAACGTCTTTAAAAAACCTGGCTGGACAGACTCTCCTCAAGTTTAAACCAGTGCAAATCCTCGACTTCAACAGACTTCATTTCCACCATCTGAGAATCTGTGATTTTGGCTTTAACTCTCTAGTGAAGGGAGATTTGCAGAGATTACAATATAATTAATTGACATTTCTTTGATAATTGTATCACAGGCATATAGCGCCTCTTGCATTGCCTTCTTTCCCTATTCTGTGGCATCTATCAGGAATCCCAGGTGCTTTCCAAATACTTTGCCTGTAACAACTCCACCTCTGCCTGAAGGCAGACCAGAAGCTAATAGTCACGCTGTTCTTTCACCATCTTCTATGCGCACTTTAGTGCCTTTCACATGGCACTACTTGTCCCCAGCCTGTTGGTACTGCATTAAATTGAGGTTATGATCAGATAATGGCATGGTTTTACTTAACAGAATCATATATTTTTAAGTTTTGGGAGATTTATTTATTTTGAATGCAGCACCATACCTCCTCAGTTACCAAATGTAATTCCCTTAGCCCTGCACAACCTTTTAGAAAATAAGGACAGTCAGCTTCTTATGCACAAGAAACCCAAATATTTAAAAAGACTCTACAACATTCAGATCTTGGGTCAGAGGCTTATTAGATCACAAAGCTCTCAAGTATTTTGGTTTGGGCCCATTTTACTGAATATGAAAAAGGGAGCTGTACCCCACTTGTCTTGCAGACTCAGAGTAGCATCTAAAGCACTCATCACTAGAAAATTATTTTTCTGGAACTGGAATTCAGCAAGTTTTTTCTCTAACTCACTAACTAAGCACAGAGGTGGGGTTCATCCGAGATGAATCACTGTTCTGCCTAACACCATCATATGGAGTAAGAAAGAGTGATTAATGTTTTTCATTTTGTTTTATATTTAAGCCCACCCTACTGTCAGTACATTTTCAATAACAAACGATACTCCTCTCCACAAATACATCATCACCCTCAGTACCCTACAAACAAAACTTAGCAAGACATATTGCCATCAACAGCACTGCTAGTTCCAATGAGTTTATTGTGAGCTTGTCCCATCAAGCTCCCCATGCCTGCTGTCTTGACACTACTAGAGAACCTTAGATTTTATTTAAAAGAAAGCTGATACTTAATTGCAGGAAAAGATTGCATATGCAATCCTACTGCAACCTGAGAATGAGAAGTAAGAAGGCAACGAAAAATAAACCTGTTTAATTATTTATTTCTTATTACAGAATTTCGTTATTTTAAACTAATTTTCAATTCCGAAGAGGTCAATCTTGTGATTTTTAATTGCATGGGTAAGCAGCACTGCACTGAAAAACACTAGTGTCCTGAAAGGCACAGTCCAGCTGGGCAAGGCAGCTAGTTTTCCTGCTGGCATACGGGCTCAACACGAACACTGGCTTGATGGAATAGCAGATGTAAATCTTCATTCTTAACTGTATTCCCCACCTTCCTTGCTTTCTTCCAGGGAGCGAGTTCTCAGGGAACCCCTACAGCCACCCTCAGTACACAACCTACAACGAGGCCTGGCGGTTCAGCAACCCTGCATTACTAAGTGAGTACCTCTTTCCCACAGCACACCCCCAGCCTCGCGCTCCTTCTGTTTGTCTCTTTGTTTTCTTTTCTTTGGTTGTTTTTTTTTGTTTGTTTCTGAAGAGGGCTTTCAAGTGCTTGGCCAGGTGAGAGACCTTTTTCCTACCTCTTCAGTCCAGTGTCTAGGTGGATATATATGTGTTTTTTGTAACTGTTCTGAAGCCAGTTCCTCTTGTGTGATCCATGTGAGACGGATCAAAATTCCAGTTCAGCTCTGTCTTCTCCATGGCCTGCAACCACATTTTATTCCAGGTGAGATGAGAAGTTAAATTCAGGTTCTGCTACTCTCTCAGGCTGCAATCAGCGTCCATTCAAGGTCTGATTAAAAATCCAGATGAGGTTTTGCTCCTCTCCCACGCTAAACCCCCAGTCAGTTCCTGAGGATGTGGAAATCAAGTAGAAGTTCTTTCTATCGGACCCATTGGAACAGCGTCCAGAGCAGGAGACAGGCTGCATCACTAGGTTTATAATAGCCAGCAGAGTTTCCTTGCAGGTATATATCCATCTCCAGAGACTCTAATATGCCCAGGAGTTTTTTTTTCAGAGGGGAAAAAACCTCCCCTAAGACCATATATTCTAACACAACATTTCTTTGCAAGGGAAAAGGAAGAGATTTATTATATGTAAAATAAATCAGCTGTGATTATTAGTTACGTATTTACTGAGGTTTAACAACTGGGTAATAGATACACATTTTATTCCAGTGTTGTTAAACCTCAGTAAATGTGATCTTAATAATCAATCACTATTTAACACACATTCAATAACCATCTAGAGAGCTCTCACGCCAAGTGTGACCAAAATCCCGAACAACAAAACATTGTAATTTTGTTTCATTTCTCCCCTCCTGGTTTTAGAAGTGACCTGCTGTACTTTGTCAGGTATGCTCAGATCATCTGGCCTTGACACTTTCCTTGTGGCCACAGATCAGGTGTGCCGGATTCGTGCTGCAGTGCTCACGGGCTTCCTTCTCAGCAGTTTATTGATGGTCAGAAGGAGCAAAAGGATCTCCTTCCCTTAGAGGGGCTTCAGAGCCAGAGGCCACAGTAGTATCTATACACTGAAATGTGGCTCTTGGCTAGCTTCCGCTAATTGCCTTTCCCTAAACCCATCAAGAGCTGAGTCCCCAGGTTTGTTCTTTTGGTTCCTTTCCTTTTCTTTCTTCCTTTCCTTTTCAGTTCTCCTTTGTTTCTTTTCTTCGTTTGATTGTTTTATTTTTTATTTTATTTATTTTTTTTACTGTTTGTCCTTTCAACCAGTCCATTCTTCTCCTGTGTTAACTTTCAGGTTCCCCTTATTATTATAGTGCCACATCCCGGGGCTCCGCACCTCCCACTGCTGCCGCTGCCTATGACC